>JAUCMX010000015.1:17016757-17346757 GCA_033459395.1 Hemibagrus guttatus | reverse complement strand
TGAAAGTAGTAGGAACTGGTGAAAAATGCACCTCAGCTTTGGGTTCTATCCGACTGCTTCCTGTCACATCGTTGGGGAAATCCTCTGGAAGTCAGAACATAAAAGGTTTGTGTATCCGTAAGCCTTGTTCTGTGTTACAGCTTGCAGCAATCTTAAGGAAGAGTATCTACGTGTGTTTGTAAGGCAGGAAAGTGCTGTGAGCATGGGAGATCTAGTCTGGCTCACTTCCTTTGTTTACTCACAGCCTAATAGCGAGACATGTTGTGATTAATAATTAGAGAAAATACTTCCTTTCAATATCACGGAATGGCCATTAAACAGCCAGAAATAGTTAATAGACTCTTATTTGATAACAAAGTTCCAGGAGTTGGCATTGGCATTTTTTTCTGTGATAATTAGAAAGGTGTTTCTACTTGCTTTGATATTAATTGCGCCGTCATCAGCTTGGCATCAAAGGCAGGGTAGCCGGATGGACCATTATCCATTAAACCTGTTGGTGTGCTGCAGAAAGCCAATGGATCGGGGCTCAGGGAATTGCTCTCATTAGCTTGAGTGACAGCCCCGGCTTCGCCCGACCAATTTCATCCCATCTCTGGAAAGTCAGATGTGAATGTTGGAAGTGGCACATAATTGCTTTTTATTTCCATGACAACAGCCATCCTCCCAGCTCAGCTGCCGATCGTATTTACATTTTACGATGCAAAGCCAAGGAGGCGCTATGGAGAGCTTTGCGTCTCTGACGACATTTTACCCATGCTTCCTTGCCTCCTTGCCTTGACATTTTACCCATGGCTTGTGTTCAGGCAACTAAACCAATTAAACACTGTCATGCATGGCCAGTGTGTCAAAAACTATTTTCCAAGGAACAAAAACAAGGCGGTTAACCCTGAAAGTTTTCTGAATTCTGCAAACTTTTTGTTTTCAATCTTGCATATTAAAAGTGTAATATGCTTTCTTACCTAAGAAAATGAAAATAATTAACTATGTTCCACTGAATCTGCTCACACTGGGGTTTATATTGAATTGGCCTTGGATACACAAGCAGCACGCAAGAAGCCCAAGAATTTCAGTCCTGGATAAAAGAATTTGGGTCCCTCAAAGCCTCAATTTCCATACCAAAAGCCTGAAGTCAGTATAGGGTGTTAGAGTTAAATTGGACAGGATAGGGATGGGAGACGGGGGTCACTGGCCTTTCCCTTATGTAATCTCCAAAGCATGTACAAATCTCTTTTCTCACCGGTTCCCCTTCACTGTATGGGTTAAGCCTTTTTTCAGCAGCCAACTCAGAAATACAGATTAAAATAGAGCCTGTGGATAATACTCAATGAGGTGCCGATTGCGACGCTGCACGCCTTGAACCTTCTGAGAAATGGGATGAATTTGAACACCCTCCCTCCTTATACTGTTGAATCAATGAGGAAGGCGTCCATGTGTAGTTTTTAAAGTTTTTGTAATCAGAATTAATTGAAGCCATTTCACAGAGTTCATTGCGCTCTTATTAAAAAAGTTAAATCAAGAACTGGTAATAGTTTTTTGATTGTTTCTAGGGCTGTAACCCAGATCTAAATTTTCTTGAGGTCCACATTGTAGAGCTACTTCATTGTCTAATTCCCATAATGATGCATATGATGCATATATATTAAACCAATTTCTAATTGCTCGTTTCTGGTTTCTGGTATATCTCTGTCAAACTGGTCTGACTCATGTTAGACTAATTTAATTTAATATTTATGTTTACTTTTTTCTGTTTCTTAGCTTTTGTTACTGTCTTACTTTTCAGATTTTTTTGATTTACTACTGGTGATTATCAAAAAGTCATATGTTGAAAAAGGCTTGTCATGTACTCCAGCTAACAAGGGGGATATTAGCTAACTTAATTACAGTCAGATATGTTGCAGTGATTAGCCAGCAGTACTGCGATCCGCTAATGTTTCAGTGATGAGCTAACAATACTGTGATCAGCTAATGTTACAGTGATCAGCCAATGGTACTGTGATCAGTTAATGCTACAGTGATCAGCTAACAATACTGTGATCACCTAATGTTACAGCGATCAGCTAATGGTGCAGTGATCAGCTAGCAGTACTGTGATCACCTAATGTTACAGTGATCATCTAACAATTCTCTGAACAGTTAATGTTACAGTGATCAACCAATTAAACTGTGATCAGCTAGTTTTACAGACATTGGCCAACATTACTACAATCAGCTAATGTTACAGTGATCAGCCAATGTTACTGTCATCTGCCACTGTTGCCACAATCAGCTAATGTTACTAATGCTACAGTGATCAACCAACATTACTGTGATCAGCTAATTCTATAGTGATCAGCCGACATTACTGTGTTAATGTTACAACGATCAACTAATGTTACTGCAACCAGTCAATTGTACACTGATCAGCCAACATTACTCAGATCAGCTAAGGTTACAGCAAGCTAATTTAGCAACTATTAATTTTATACATAGCTTGATTTGTACAAACTACCAATTGACCTCATTGTTTTGGAATGTGAGTTTTTCCTGCATATTAGTCTATACTCTGCTTCCATAGTATTAGGATGCCACTGTTTCCCTATGGAATTTAACAACTGGAGGTGAAAAAAAACTCATATCCTAATGGTGACTTAATTGTTTGTGTTTATGTAAGAATCTTTAAGCTCTTTAGTTCCTATAAAAGATTATTTGAGTTGCTTGAGGAAGCTAAGATCCTTCAACTAATCAGATTTCCCTTCAAAACCCCTTTCAAATCTTTGAAGCACTTAGTCTATGGATTTTAAAAAATAAAATAATGCAAACAGCGTGCAAACATGAACAGTCCAACCTCAGAGTGATGAATTTGGTGATACAGTGATAATGAGCATCAACCGAGTAATAAATTGTGTTTTGCACAAACAACAACAAAGCTCTGCGTCCCAATTTGGATAAAATAACATTAACCGATATTAACTGCACAGAATCTCATCAAAGCCAAACCCAAATAAACTGTCCCAAGGCTATTGAATGAAATCAAGCTTTATTTTTAGTCGGTCACTTTCTCCGTCTCCTTGTTCGCTGCTCACCAGAGAATATGAATTATTTATTTATCTAGACTCTATTCCGATATTGTGCATATTTTATAAGCACTCTCAGGCAGAGTTGAATGAAAAGAGAGGCACGGTGAGCTTCTGATCTGAGTCCAGTGCATTCACACTGTGCTCTCAGGCCTTCGTGGGGAAAGAGTGTGTGTTTGCTTAGGGATTAGACAGAATAGGTTTTAAGATCCTTGTGTGTATTCGCTGGTCCATTGTGAAACTCGCCTTAACAGTTGGTGCTGCCTTTTTGTTTCACTTTGTTCAGTTCCTTACATTTGGCTGGTGGTCAGTGTGAGTGAGGAGTTGGTTTCCTTGGCTTTTATTCGTTCCCAGACGATTTCTAGACTTTTACGGCTGAGTGAAGGTTCTTTGTGGTTGTTTTATGGTATTTGTGTGTGAATTATTTGGATCATCTCTCTCCCATCTGTCCTCATTAAGTGTAGGATGCACCTGCTTCCTTTTTTCTTTTTTTTGGCAGCATCGGTATTTATCTCAGTGCAAATTCCAGGTTAATGCACACACTTGGCAAGCTGCAGAATCTGTTTCTTTGTGGTTTGGTGTTGTTTGTTTGCAGGCCCGCAGCAGGAGATGAGGACGTTTACAATACTCGAAATCCACCCGAATTAGCTGTCAATGGTCTGTGGTGATGAATGTAAACAGATAGAGTAACCAGCTCGAGTGGCCAGGGAAAGTCAGAACGGAGCGGTTATTACCGCGTACCTTTAATGAAATTAGCCTTAGAGAATGTGATGCTTGAGTGTCCTGATAAAGACGCACATTTCCTTTCTGAGTTCAAAGCCTGCTTTGAAGGTTAAGTGCTTGAATTAGAGAAGGCCACAAAGAATTTCTGTCCCCACTGAGCCTGCTCAAGGCATGATGTAGACCAGGGTGAGGGTGCAGTTATCAACAGGCTAGTACTCTTCACCTCACATAATAGCTAGATAAGTAAAGGAATTAAACATGAAGCGGATTTCACAATGCTGTTATAGAAGAATAATCCAAGATGAGATGGTGTAATGTGGCCTGATGTGTAATGTGGTCTGTCAGTTTCACTGTTAACATCTTAATGTTAATTATTTTCCAATCACAGCATGTCATGAAATGTTTTTTATTTCTTTTACACTACAGCAATTTGCCAATGTTTGTAGTTTTTATTTAGTTAAGACTGACAAGTTGAACGTTTTATCTGTTTATAGTATTAATGCAGTGCAACATCCTCAAAACAGGCCATTTGTGGTATCACTGTAGTTTTTCATTTTTTTCTTTAATCAAACGAGACACATTTAATAAAATCCACCTTTGTCATGTTTCCAAGAAATCACAAAATCCTTCATTTTAAAAAGTCTGAAATCTTAAAGATTATTAAAGACTATTACAGAGTGCTAACATTTATGTTGTGCGTCCTCTATTAAAAAAAGTCAGTGTAAGTTGTTACTATAGAAACGATAGACATGATAGACAGAGTACATTAATACAGTATAAGGTAGGCAAAACTCCAGTCTGAGTGTCACGTTTCCAGTATCCAAAACATGAGGGAAACAGACTGCGCACGAGGATAGACAAAGACAGGGGTTTATTAAACTTAAAACAAACAAACATGAGCACAAGACCGACACCACACGTAGACGCTACATAAAGACGACGACCAGCCCCGAACCCTGGCAAAAGGCCGCTATAAATACATAACATAATTACGAATAACATTAGGGACAGGTGAACATTAATCAGGAAACAATAGGAAAGGCGAGGCCAACACAAGCACATGACATGACGTAAATAATGACATAACATGACATAACACAACCCCTGCTGGAAACCCCCCCTAGTGGCCCAACACAGGGCCTACCACCCGTAACACTGAGCTGCTGTTATAGAAAATAACACCCTTTTTGACCAGAATAAAATACAGCCTTCAGTGACAGTGTTGTATAATTTGTTTCCATATTGCTCCACAGCATGTATTTAATTCCTAATGTACAATGCTTTGTGTGTGTAATAATAAATTCCAATAAAATTATAGGTGGCTTGCCGAGATTAATTGTTAAATGATGTGAGTATTTAATTGAGGTTTTTGTTCTCGTGATTTCAGATCGTAATCAGACTCCTGGTAGAGTAAAACGGAAAAGAACGTAGACATGAGTGTGTGGGCTCTGCTCGTACGTTACAGCAGCTATAAAGAAAACCTTTCTCCAAGCTCTCTTTCTCAGAATGTGTTGGAATCAGAGATGCAAATGTGCAGCCAATATTCAGTAACAACTTCAGCGCAGTAATATTGTCTTCATTATTTGAGAAACTTTCTCATTATTCTAAAATTGTGAAACATACTTTGAAGCAATGAAAAAAATAACATTTTCAATTTTGCCTTTGGACGCCCGAGCTTCTGCGAATGTAATGTAATGTAATGTACTTCAGGCTGCAGTAAATCACACTGTGGGTGCTAGATTAATATAATTGCATCACCGCTGCCCTGTCTTTTACACTTTTAAGTAGAAACACCCCATATTGCTTATTGCATTCCTGTTCATATAAAAGACATAGCCGCTATAAAGGCTTCATTAATATATCAACTTTCCTTTGTTATCATGTTTCCATGCATTTGGTAAACTTTTAGGAATTTTTTTCTTTCTTTTTGAGATCAGAAATATGGCACATATTGGACTGTACAGTATCTTAAAAAATGTGTATAGAAGCAGTACTGGTGAGCATCAGGCAGCTAATGTAGCATGTTATATAAATTATTCACAGGACTATCATGAACTTGAATGGGTCTGTGAGTCGCCTGGCTGGGAAATTCAAAGAGGTCAAGTCAACTCAGTCAGGGGTGCACACCACCCTCCAGTCTCCGTTTTCCTACTCATAGACCTCATCACACCACTTTCTATTTAATTCATATCCAATATAAGGGAGGGGAATACTATATGACACATATTATCCGGCTTATTTCCTTTTATATATTTATTTAAATGTTAACTGATGAGTCTCGTTTTTAATCCAATTATGCAGAGTGTTTCAGGCAAAAGAGGACGGAATCACTTTTGAGGTTCCATTCAAGGTTTTAGGGATGCTTCTTCCTTGCCAGTATCTCTGCTGGGATGTTAGTTAGAGATCAAAATCTACATCTGGATTTCTATAAAGCTGCTTTGTGACAAGGTCTATTGTTAGAAGTACTATAAAACTAAAATAAATTGAATTAATGGAAGGGAAATGGTGTTTTAGTGGTTGGTAGTTAGCATCACACCTCCAGGGTTGGGGGGTTTGATTCCCATTTCAGCCTGTGCGCCTGAAGTTTGCATGTTCTTCCTGAAATTTGCGTCAGGGGTTCCGTCTGGATATTCCAGCTTCTAATCCAATGATATGCATTGTAAGCTGATTGGCATCTCTAAATTCTTTGTAGTGTGTGAATGGGTGACCTACGATGGATTGCTATGCTGCCTGGTGCCCTGAGTGTCTGGTAATAGGCTCCAGGATCTGTGTATCCCTGTGTTGGATAAGTGGTACAGAAAAAGGAAGGATGAGTGGATGAATTGTGGGAGAAGCTGCTTTGGTGCTTTGGATGTGAGAGTCAAAGAGTCTAGAGAATACATTCCTTAATGATATGACATCTATAACATTATCAATGATTATATAAATAGCCTCCTGGTGGTCCAGTGGCAGGTTCCCGTGCGCTCATTGCCGCAGCCCGGGTTCGATTCCCGCGTACGGTGCTAACCCAGCCACTGAAGAGTTAACTCTCAGTGCAGGTCCCAAGCCTGGATTAAATGGGAGGGTTGTGTCAGGAAGGGCATCCGGCATAAAACCTGTGCCAAATTGAAACATGTGGACCAAATGATCCG
Organism: Hemibagrus guttatus; assembly: GCA_033459395.1. Taxonomy (NCBI): domain Eukaryota; kingdom Metazoa; phylum Chordata; class Actinopteri; order Siluriformes; family Bagridae; genus Hemibagrus; species Hemibagrus guttatus. The sequence goes on along the minus strand of JAUCMX010000015.1, from coordinate 17,339,850 downwards.
CTGTAGTGACCCCAAACAGGGAGCAGCCAAAAGAACAACAACATATAAATAACCTTGTCTCAGATCACTTTTTGACAAGATTGTCCATTCATTACATTTAGAATAAATGCTGCTTTTAAAGTTTTCTTTGTGGGTGTGATTTTTAATTAGACATTTATTGTATTTGGCCTTTATCTATAGCATGTAAGACAACGAGTCTGTCAATTTCACAATTAAGCACAGTAAATTATTTTGACCAAGTCACTGAGATCCATATCAGGTACTGTCACACACACACACACACACACTAAGTAATTAATTTTATACAATTGCTGTTGACAGGGTTTATGATAATAAAACATATGATTTATGTAGGTGTAAAGCTGTGTGATTTATCTATGGGTGTGTGGGTGTGTTTTTTTTAAGCCTTCATTAACTGTGTAAGCTGTTCCTGCAACACTGCACTTGCTCCTCTGGGGTCAGTGATTCATTTTAGTCAGGAGTGAGATTTCCTCTCGTTTACTGTCGTTCAGCAGATGTGTGTCTGAATCAGTGAATCTTTCCTCCTTTGGTGTTCGGCGGGTCAGCAATTAAATCAGCGAACCTTTCAGTCATGACCGAAATTTACTTCTCTGTCATTCCGATGCTCGGTGTGGAATTCGGTGAGTCTCATGACTGAGAGTCGAACCTCTTTTGTTCAGAGAAGTTAATTAGTTGAGTAAGGTCTGAGCTGGAGATTTTCAGAGTTTTAGTGCATGCAGTAGGTCAGAGTGAGCAAAATATATTTTCTTTACCCAGTCATACAAGCATATGATAAAAGAACCATTATTAGCTTTAAGCTGTTTGTTGTTTACTCTGTGAATGACATGAACAAATGATTTGATTTATTGGCAAGACAGAAATTTGGAAACGTTTACTCCAATTCTAGCATGCCCTTATACCATTCTATATCTATACGACTATACCAGAACCCAGACTTAAACCCTGAGCCTATCATTTACGCATTTTTCCCATCCCTGTTGCTAGAGTAGCTGAATTACCTCTATTCTTCACATTTCTAGCATTTTTCCCTGCTTCCAACACATCTGATTCAACTAATCAGCTAATTAAAAGCCCTTCCTTAGCTGAAGTGGGTGTGTTAGAGCAGACAAAACACTAACATGTGCAGGACTAAGGGTTCTCCAGGACCAGGATAGGGAATCTATCCTGTACTGATTTAAGTTAATATTCACATGGAGAGTGAGTGCCACTTTTGTTCTCATTACTACATATTAGATTTAATTTGTTCCTTAATAGTCAAACTGTGGAATGTAATGTGGGAATTAAACAGATAATCATTTTGTAACATTAAAAAGTCTACATTGTTGTATTACTTCAACAAAAGAGCTAACTGATTAAACAATGCTTAATGGTTTACAATGAAATTATTGAACAGAATGAAATTGGGATCGTTTAGGAAATCATTCAAATTCTTAGAATTATTTCACAAAAAAAGTGTACTGAACATATTATTTCTATTAATCTCACTGCAAATATATTTCAGCATTGTATATTCTTACTGTTGCTCGACTACATATTTGAAAGACACTTTGAGTCGCTTTAATTAAGTAACAGTTTTTATTTCAGTGAGGTTCACCCACTCAGTTATGTATACTCACTGATTTATTCTTTCTTTCTGCCTATTTAAGTTTATCTAGATCTTATTCTGTATACACTCAGTGTTTTGACCCAGCTCAGGGGTCATTTACAGAATGCATACCTAAATGACTCATACCCAACTATCACAATATCCGTGTTGCCAAATAAGACCGTGGCAGAGACGTTAGCCCGAAGAAACATCCTGTTCCTTCCTGTTTATTTACTCAGCAGTCTCACCGCTACGTCCATGTCCTCATAGACTGACCACACAGCATTCTGTAGGCTTTCAGCTCTGACCTTGTGCTGAGATTTTGTGTGCTGACCTGAGAAGGTCTGGTGTGATTAGGGGGTGTAATGTCTGTGTGTGTGTGTGTGTGTGTGTGTGTGTGTGTGTGTGTGTGTGTGTGTGTGTGTGTGTGTGTGTGTGTGTGTGTGTTAAGTAAGGCTGGTTGAGGTTCAGGTTAAATTCTGCCTAAACTCCTATTTGCATTCTTGGCTCTAAAGCTCCTCATAAGTGCCCAGTAATTGGGAGACGGTTTGTGGCTAAGACAGGGAAACAGAGCGTAGAAGAGAAACATCCGCTTCAGCTCCGTATCCGGGAGAGAAACTTCACTCAGGGGTGAATTGAGCCTCGCGCCAGTAAACTGCACCCTACACCGAGTGTCAACTTCCAGCTGGCGAAATTTACTGTGTTCTCATCTTTGTAATAAAAAGGGTTAAATGAAAGAGGTGACAAAAGCATAGGAGCTTGATATCCTAACCCTAGCTGTGAAATGTCATTACAGGCAGGCTAAGACCTCCGCTCGAATGACAATCGATTGGCCCTTGCTAACCCATGTGCTTAAAGAGTTCTCACACTTTTGGAGGTTAGGAGGAGGGAGGTGGGGTAAAGTGAGCGGAGAACATGCCTTAATCTAAATGAAAGGGATTTGGCCATTGTTCGGCGGGTTTTGAGGAAGCACTGGGGAAATGAGCAACACTCTCTTCCAATTATGAAAGAAAATGTTCAATTAAAATGTAAATGCGACTACTAAATGATATCAGTCCTGGGGTTGTGACTGTTTTCCTGCGTGTCCACGATGGAATGCTGGCCAGACAATCGTATCAGAAATTCCCATCATGAAAAAAAAATGGCTGGTTCTGCGCTTTGGTTTTGCACGGTAAACCGATTAGGTGGCACGCAGAGGTGTATTCATTCAGATTGAAATGAAATGAAAATGAATCCACACCCACGTTGCTCTCTGAGGCTGGTGGATGAATCTCTGATGGAGAAGGGATGGTTTTCATTGCGTCCTGCCATTTGGAAGCTACGCCAGCATCTGGCATTGTGGCAATGAGTATTACTGCTGATTGCTTCACTGTGGTGGCACTGTTTGTTTCAGCTGTGTTGTGTTTGCGTGAGAGATCGAAGAAAATAAGAAAAGCGGGAAGAGGGGATAGAGCCGGGGTGCTGTCAGGAACAGAGGGGTGAAGGATGCCCAGATGACTCATTGGCTTTGGTTGATCTTTGCCATCACGCTTTCTCCAGGGCCTCAGCTGTAGTGCATTAGACATATTTCCTCCTTCTTGGGGGGAAACACTGTGCTCTGCTTTCGCTGGTGAATCTCTGGCTTCATCACGGAGCACATATGCACATGGTCTTCAGGTGTGAGGGGTCATAGACACGTTGTAGTGAGAGAAAATCACACATACTGTAGCAAAACCCTATTTTCTTTTTTTTTTTTCTTTAATTTTGTTGAGTTCTAAGCACTACACTTTGATTCACTTTGAACCTTAGCACAATTTTCTTCTAAGAAGCATTCTGCTAATATCTTATAGCAAAAGCTTCCTAGCAGGAACATTTTTCTCAAAATCTTATAACCTATGCTGTTGAAGAATCTTTAATAGTGCTCTAATAATCTTAACTACTAGCTTGATAAGATATCTAACTCAAATGATATCATAGTTTTTGCTGTTTTCATGCATCTATGCCTTCATATTTCCTAAACAGATGCTCAGTCATCCATGATACTTCATGACCAGGAGACCTTTATCAAACAACAAAGCACTTTTTATATAAATACAGATAGAAATAGTAGAAATTGCACTTGATCTGAAGCGTAGGTTCAGGATTGCATGTTAGTGGTGCAAGGCTTTGCAAAGAATAGTTGATCATTTAAAATTATAATCCACAAAACAGGCAAAAGGTCAGTCTAGGCAAAGAGATTATTATAGGTAAGGGAAGAGCAAACTGAAGAAAAAAAAATAAAAGGTCATATACAGAGACACACAAACAGCGTGAAGGCTCGGAAATGCTCAGAGTAACCCCAGTGAGATTTTATACGAAAACTAGCAAGCACAGAATAGTAGATATAGTAGATATACAGAGCACAATTCATTCGCTGATGAGGTGGAACTGGTGGATTAATAGATCGGTGAGGATGGACTGAGATGTAACAGATATCTGCTCTTTCAATCCATTCTTTCTTGCACTAAAACTTTGCACCATTAATACTTTATTAGCACATTTTGAACAGAACTTCAGTCCCGGACACCCACTTAAGACTCTGACTACAGGATATGGGCCCAGCAATGGCAGCTTGGTGGACCTGGGATTAAAACCCACAACCTTCCGATCTGAAGTCCAACCTGTGTATCTCTGCACCTGCATAGTTTTAGTTTGAGTAAAATGTTCAAACCAGGAAAGTCACCAAGTACACTAATGATACCTGGATGATGTATTACAACAGCTGATAAATCAACTCTCGCAGCTTGCTGTAAATAGCAGAAAAGAGTTAGCTGAGGGTTCTGTGGTTCAATTTTGCAAAAAAAAAAAATCAAATAAAAAATGCACAGAGGTTTTTTAGGTGAATTTAGGTTTTAAAATCGCTCCATTCTGAATGGTTCGATGACATACCACATATTGACTTTTCTAATTTATCCTATTTTCTTACAAATTCAGGCACGTAGTTGAGAGCAGGAGTTCTCAAACTTTTTTGCAGCCAGACCCTGTTTAAATGTGGAAAAAAATTACAACCCCCCTCAGGACAAATTATTTTAACTATTCAAATATTAGGCTCATTATTTTCTTTGTGCCCTAGAGCCCTTTGTTCAGTCCTGAACTTTCCTAGATAGAAGCCATTAGGTCTAAGCTGACATTATTTTTAATGAGGTTTTGAATAACCCCATTTAACAGGCTAAGAGGAGCACAATAATGCATGATTTGAGTAAAGATTTTTTCTTTTCATCACCGAGCCTTCTTTAAGAATGACTGGTATTCTAGGGTATACAGTACACTATTAGAGATACAGTATGTGAATTAGATCATGTCACCTCATAGCTAACATAGTGAAACATGTCAAGTCGTCTCATGGCAGTACATGATTTCTTACACTGCAGATCAAATCTTCAAATTTCTCATTCACAGCATCACTGACTGTGTGACTTTGTGTTCTTGGTTAACAGGTGGAGCTCTCAGACAGCACCTCCCACACTATCACAGACGCTTACGTGGGGAAGGAGTACATCATCCAGGTGGCTGCTAAGGACATGGAGATCGGCACGTGGAGCGACTGGAGCGTGGCTGTACACGCAACACCTTGGACGGAGGAACCCAAACCTATCACCTCCACCACGGAGGTAGACTTGCCCATAGGTGAGCCTTATCAGCGTTCCAACTCCACAGAGTATGGATTCCTTAACATTGTACCATGTGGTCTGTTTTCTCATCAAATTCACCGGAATGATCCAAAGAAAAGTGGCAACAAAGGTGCCTTAGGTGCTAAATTCGATTTGTGGAAATTGTTAAAAATTCAGATTGCTCCCATCATGAGACCATGCTGTTCTGTCCAAACTCTTTACAATCAACACCGCAACGTCACACTGCCTCCTGCTGGAACACAGAGTCGGTACACTTCAAAAAAATGTTCACAAGGCTAATAGTGCCAGACATATTCTCATCAAGTGTTGTACTGGTGAATTCACAAGGTGTATTTAAAGCTTTAACATAGCACCCTTGTAGTTCATTTTCTGGTAGAGCAGATGAAGATGTTAGATGGAACATTAGCAAGGTGGAAAGAGATTGGAAAAAAATCTTTGATCAAAAGAACTAGCATCAGCAGTTGTATTAGCATCAATTCTTAAATTTAAAATTGCCTTTTGCACCTGAATGAATTGAAATATCCAAAAAGATGTCTCTGTAATTTAATTAGAAGGCAAAATAGAGCAATAAAGTCAGGACCATAAACTCAGCTACTGACAAAATATGCTAATACGCTAATATGAACTGTACATTTCAGATAAATGAACACATTGCACAGGAGTTTAATGTTATCTGTCCGCTAAAATGATTAAGCTGGCTTTTTTTTTTCTTTTTTTTTTTTCCACTTGACATTGGACTAAGTGCAACGTGGTCCGTTATCTCAAATGAGTTTGACACCCATGCTTTAAAGTATGAAATAATTGCATTTAAGATTCTAGTTATGTGTCTTAAATCATTTTAAAGGTTCTTTAGTCGCATTTGCATGAGAAAGATACATACTAAGAGTACAAAGGATACTTCAAGCACCACTGATAAGACAGGTACAGTTCAATGTACCGTTTTTTTTCCCCCCTGTGACTAGACTAGTGTATTTTTTCTGAGCGTGTAATAGTCCAAGCCAGACCATGTGCGTTATGAAATACGTATCATAAACTATGTTCTAGTCTGGCAGTGTCAAAGTCATAACTCAGACAGAAATGCTGTTTGTGCTATTTTTATGTCTCACTCTGGAAGGTGTGGAATTGACACTCGCATGCTAAAAGCGTCTCATATTTTGTAATGTAGTGTCTCGATTTTGGGAGCACAATCTTTAAGGTTGTGTTTAAGCAGCCTGACCAAACCAGTGGACTGGTTTTAACTGGATAAGTTAGTCGACGTAACTACAGAGACTTCATGTTCCTGCACATCATAGAATTGATGCAGTGATTAAAGAGATTAAAGAAATGCTAGTGTTTCTTTGTCATGTTGATGGTCTCAGGCTTATCTAGCAGATTCTATAAGACGCAATGAACACTATGACTAAAAATAGCATTGACAAGTCGATCACTGTTATTAGAGGTAATATGTGGGTACTACTCTACTCATTTTGATCTAGCAGACAGTATTGAATTACACCCACTTTAGAAAGGCAAGTATTTCATTTTAGCTGTAGTTGAGGAGTGGGGGAGAAATAGAAAGTCTGCAGAAATGTCAGTTTTCTCTTGCTGCCAAATCGCTGTCAGAGGCGATCCTTTCAAAGTGCTGTTGTTTTGTTTTGAGTTTTTTCAGGGTTTTTCCATCCATCGGTTTTATTTGCTTCATTCAGCATAATCCAATTGATTGCACTCATTCATTTAGTTTTATTTAGTTCACAGTGACTTTGTTGCTATGAGGGATGTGTGTTTGATCATTAGGAAGTGATATATACACCATAAAAATGACGCATTAACCAAGCAATATTTAACAAAAAGCAATAAGTAATGAATAAAGTTAGCATCTATTTTCTGATTAAAATTTTATTAGTCAAGTAATTATACATGGCATCTCTAAATTGTCCGTAGTGTGTGATTGCGTGAGTGAATGAGAGTGTGTGTGTGCCCTGCGATGGGTTGGCACTCCGTCCAGGGTGTATCCTGCCTTGATGCCCAATGATGCCTGAGATAGGCACAGGCTCCCCGTGACCCGAGAATAGTTCGGATAAGCGGTAGACAATGAATGAAAGTAATTATACATTTTATTCTATTAAAATTTACAAAGTTGGTTTTTAGTTGGTCTTGGTTCTTCTTCTTCTATCTTGAAGCTCATAAGACAAGAAATCAGCAGTTCATGCTATCACAAAGCCACAAAGCTTTCCTTAAAATTTAAAAATACAGCATTACCTTCCATAAAAGTAAATAAACATATTGCTACAGAAAGCGTTACTTTATTAACAATTACAAAATTTTAAAAAAGTGTTCTTTGTGGTTATTTGAGTTGTTGTTTTAGAAATGATAGCGTATTAAAAAGTGTACAATACCTCGTAGCTGGAAATATTGTCAGCTGCTGTTATTTGAAAAAATAAAACACCTTCCAACCAATCAGAATCGAGTATTCAAGACTGCTGTGCTTGCATGTAAGATATTATTTTTATATTGTGCTTTTACAATCATGCAACATGATGAAAACCTCCATATGAGTAGAGAAGCATAATTCCACTGTTTTTTGAACATGGAAGTATGTCGTGTCTTCAAATTGAATGCTGTTTATTATATTTTTTTCATTAAGATCTTGCTTCAAACTATAATTAAAAAAAAAAGATATTCTGCATCCTTATACTTGGCTACATTCTGGGATGATTACAGCAGTCATGCAAAGCCATTTCTAGTAAATTTTCCTGATGCCACAGGAGGACCAGTCTTTGCATTAACTCGCAGCTAGAAAAGCTGATATGAGTTGACCTTCCTAAACAACCTGCATTTATTTGAGCATGTGGTCAGGTTATTTTTCACTGTCTGTAATCACTTTCCTGCAGAAACATTAATTGCTGTAGAGTTGACACTAATTGCACACATTGCCCCAAAGGCTGCTTGTAATTGTTCCAGTAATAAAAATTGTGAATTTGTGATCTCTCCATAGAGACCACTCCATCTGCTGCCCCGCCATCACCTAGACCCAGAGTGGGTGGCGCTACAGGAGGATGCAGTGCCCTCCTCTGCTCATCCCATATCCTCCTGGCGTGTGTCCTGCTGTCCATGATGTGGTACGTACAGAATCTCTATCGGATCTACCTTGTCCCAAATTCTAGAGGCATCCTAGACTACTCAGAATGTGCATATGCTTTATTTGAACAGAACGATAAAGACTGTCACCAATAGGTCAGGTGACTATGATTCAACTTATTTTCATGTCTAATAGAAAACTTGTCTTAGGTGACAGCATGCTTTAAAAATCTAGTGTAGTGTTCTTTTGATATCTGATGTGGGGTGGCACGGCGGTAGGCAGAAGGTAGCATTACTGTCTCATAAATCCATGGTCCACAATGTCAAGTTAATATCTGTGAGTTTTGCATATTCTATCCAAGTCCACATGACTTTTGTTCAGGATCCTCCACGCTTTATCTGCTTCCCAAAAACATGCTGGTGGCTTAATTGGCATCTTCAGGGTGTATTTTTGGAAAAGTTGTATTCCTATCCAGTGATAGCAGGACAGACTACATCGTTTATTGACACCCAGTTATAATAGGATAGACTCCAGGGCTTATTCCCAGGAACACTGATTGGAAATACACCCTGCAGCCACCAGTTTATCACAGGACAGCATGTTTTAAGGATAGTGAAATACATTCCAGGGTGTGTTCCCTTCCAGTTTTAGTGGGATAGGTTTCAGGGTGTATTCACAAGTCATGATAGTGGTAGACTCCAGAGTGTATTCCCAGACAGGGTTCCTAGGATAGTATTTGGGGGTTTTTTCCCAACAAGTCTTCTTGATATAGATTGCAAGCTGAATTCCCACCCAGTTTTCCTAGAATAGGCTCCAGTGTATATTCCCACCCAGTTTTAGTGTCACAGATTCCAGGGTGTATTCCCAACCAGTGATTACAGGATAGACTCTAGAGTGTGTTCCTAAACAGAGTTCCCGGGATATGCTCCGGGGTGTTTTCCCAACAAGTTTTCATGAGATGCAAGGCAGCAAGTTGGATTCCCATTCACTGTTTCTAGAATAGGTGTTTTCCTACCCAGTGTTAGCGGGATAGACTCCAGGTGTATTCCCAATCAAGGTTCCCAAGGAAGCCTCCTGATATACCTTGGCTCTGGTGCTAAAGCACATGTGGTGGAAAAATCAGATATGGTGGTTGTTGATAGTTTATAAACCAGACTATGTTATTAAAGTATTTCTGGTTGATGGATGATGCAGTAAGCAGTAATAAAGCTGTGGAACTTTTTTCTGATTTCTACATGCTGTGCTTCTCTCAGAAATCACTTCTGAAATCTAAAGCAATGAGTATCACACACTTACCCTGCATTCCAATACTGTTTTCCAATTAATGCAATCTTATCGACTTGCCCTTGCCATTTCCCCTAGAGGCAATGCCTTATTGTCAAATTATAGGCTGTTTCAATGCGTTAACAGGCCCCTTTTGATGGCTGGCTGTTCGAGTCAACATAGCAGTAGACTTCACAATAATTTTTTTGCTGTTTTCTCTTTCTATGTTAGACAGATTCATTCATTCATTCATTCATTCATTGTCTACCGCTTATCCAATCTATTCTCGGGTCACAGGGAGCCTGTGCCTATCTCAGGCGTCATTGGGCATCAAGGTAGGATACACCCTGGACGGAGTTGCTAGACAGATTACATAATTTAATTTCTTTCCAAGCACAGTTAGCAAGTACATCAAATCACCACATTGTTCTTGCTGCCACTGCAAGTGGTCAGTCATGCCATGTCAAAGAAACACAATATAGAGCTGAAAGGACAAGTTGATAAGGGCATTATATTGAAATGCCAGCTAAAGCTGTCCATAGAGGCTCCTCGTTAGGAGGTCTACAAGGCATCCAGTCCCAAGACTCAAAGAGGGCAGCCTGATCCACAGACCCGGAATCAGTAACCTTGATCGATCCTCAATAGCCGCTAGTTGACAGGCCAGCCGAGTAACGAGCAGAAGATTCATTATGTAGGCATACAGTACACATGTTTACAGTGTGCTTATTCACCCAGAACTCTGCATAGTGGCATAATGAGCACTGTTTTAATTAAAGCTTACTCATGCATAGGATCAAGAGTCTGTGGCTCTGCAGAAAGACTGAGGCATGAAGCGATGTCACCTTCTAGCTTGATTGACTGGAATCTGCTTAAAGGTGGCTGGGAGGCTTATAGGAGAATCTTTATAGCATATGCTATCAGGGAGTCCATAGCTTGCTTAGTATGCAGGATGGAGATTTAATTGCTCAGTCATTAAAGATCTGAGTAAGGCATGGAGTCAGCATCACAGGTGTCTGTCTACTGAATCCAGAAAGCTAGATTCAGGCAAAGAACAATTTGATGTAGATCTATTTTTCCTCATCCCACAGCAGGTTGTGGTAAGACTCTGCTGCTGAGGCCACTGCACTGCTGTCTGTGTGGAAGTGTTGGAATGTGAAAGCAGGGTTAGCATTTGGATCATTAAGTCTTGTAAGTTTAAATCCTGGCTTTGTCTAAGCTTTGAGATTCTCCTGTTCTTAGCCAACAGGGTTACTGATCCTTGCCGTAGGCCTGCCTGAAGGTGAGGTTCAGCAGGTTTTTTTGTTTAGCATTTAATGTAGGTAACAAAGTAGTTGCCTAAGTTCTGTGCAAGTGTCTTGCAAACAATTGGATCAAAATTTTGGGCAGGTTTTAGCTTTACCATCACAGATTCTCCCTTTGTGTTACGGTTCCCATGGCAACAAGTGCCATGTGTTCATGTTTCTGTTTCGGTCATGTCTCTGCTTCTGTCTTGTCGTTGGCGTAATAACTAACTGTGTACCAATAGAAGGGTTTTTTTAGTTCTTGATTTGTTTTGCCTTTTATATTTTGTTGTGTTCTATCAGGTTTTTAAGTGTGTTTAAGTCTAAGCCTGGTTTCTGGGTTCTGGTTTCTGGGTTTCTCTTCTTTATACTTGTTGTTTGGTTTATGATTGTGTATTATCCATGTTTTATGATGCCTGCCTAGTATTTATTGACTAAAACTGTTTGGCTTTAGTTGAATAAAACTGCTATTGTTCCTCGTCAATTAGATATAAAAAAGGAAACAACTAGAGTCCATGGAGTGTGTCTTGCTTTCTTGAACTCCACTACATTTGACAGAAACGCAATAGTTTTGATTTGTTTTGTAGTCTTTTGGTTACTGTTAGATTTGGTCCACATTTAATTGCTGAAAACAATACCAATTTTGTCAGCTAAAACCAAACAGTTTTTAATCAATACATACTTATTACGTACAGACAGGTTTTGGATGCAAGCGCAGGGTTTTATTGAATGATTCAGGCCAAGCCAGAATCAAAGGCAATAGACAGTCAAAGTATCAAGCGATTAGCAGACAGATTTAACTAGGCTAGGCTAGGCAGACACTCAATAAACAAAAGAGACAGGGTCAATACTGGGCAAGTGTGTACACAAACAAAAGGCTTAGAAAACATCACTAGTGAAACGAATCAGAGACACTTCACAAAGATTCACTGAAAATCCAGATTATTAATGTTGATTGTGCTGATTGGATCCTGTGGTTGTGGTTAGAAGTCTTGGAAACTGTAATAAGGTGAGTTTAAGAGTTCGGTGTCTGGTTTTAGAAAATGGAGTTTATTTTGGTGCATGGAGCAAGCACAAAAATAATAAAGTGTTCATGGTTTGGGGATTTTCTTCCTCAAATTTTTCAAATATCTTATTTTAAGTTTACAAAGCTCATAGAATGCTCAGAAAGAATCAGCTCTGGTTGCTCATTAGGTATAAATCTATATCTGTAGATCTGTAAAGCTGCTTTGTGACAATGTCTATTGTTAAAAATGCTATATAAATAAAATTAAATGAAAAAAAAAACATGAAATAATACAAAATAAACATAACTTAAAAAAAAGAAAACATGATTAATAAAATAAGACTCCAAATTACAGAAAAAAAGAAATATAATGTCTAACCTTTGCTCCATATATAATTGAAAGCAGGTATGGCTGGATCAGGATTTTCATTAGAGCAATGAAAATATTTAGACATGTTTTTACTAAGACCAGGGTTAGGAATCAGTGCAATGAATAAAATTATGATTTGTCATATGTCATCTTTATTTATTTCTTTATTTATTAATTTAATTTAATTTAATTTAATTTAATTTAATTGAATTGAATTTAATTTTTTTTATTTATTTGTTTGTTTGTTTGTTTAATTATTTAGATACTTTATTTAGTGTAATAAATAAATCATTGTAATAAATAAAATCCTGTCTCGTCATATGTTATCTTTTTTATTTGTTTGTTTGTTTAATTTTTTATTTTTTTATTTTTTTAAATAAATGTGTTGTAGAAACTCCTTTCCTTTAGCAACATGTAATCGAGGCAGATTTTCAGTCTTGCTCTTAAATTGAAATGTTTTCCAGGATTTTGCTTTTTTTTTTCAGATGAGATTACATTAACACACGTTAAATCATTCCCTGAATCCTAAATTAAATGCTGTAATTATGTAAAGTGTCATGTTTGCTGCTGCATACAGAGGATCTGATCCTGCTTGCAACTCCTCAGATGAAACGTGTCAGTCAGAGAAGCTCAGGATCCTGATATAAAGTCTGACAGATACACATGGTATAGCAAATCAATCTACAAGATGATTTAAAATAGCTGAAGTTTAGCCAAACTACTCTCTTGATTCCTTAGCTATCCATGCTACAGACTGCTATGAGAAAGACACTAAATAAGTTGCAGCTACTTTATTAAACTGAGGGGAAAAAATGCACAGCTAACTGCAATACACAAAATTTAACTGCCCATGTAGACTAATGTGGATTTGTGATCCACTCTTAGCAAGAAGCAGTTAGCGTTACTTTACTGCAAAACAATTATCCAGAAAGGACTCACTCCACAACTCTTGGTTCTGTTAATTTCTGGAAATATATTGCTAGCTAATTAATAGTTTTGTGTTCATAAGAATCCAGTAAAATCCATCCTCTGTAGTTTTGTAGCTTTAGCGCAAGCCTGTTATTTCTTTAGACAGGTCTATGCTTGCTGTGGTACACACACCTGTATGTGACCTACACTCATTAGAAGAAGTAAACTTGGCTACTGACAGATAGAACAGTTTGCATATTGTGGTTTGTTTGATATTTAACAAAATAACAAATGGCATATGTGAAAAGAGAAAAAGCAATGTAGAAAATTTCTTCATGCTAAATGCACAGATGGGAGTGAATAAATAAATAAATACATGCATACATGAATACATAAATAAATTAATTAATAAATACCAAATAAGAACGAATAAACAAACAAACAAATAATGACCAGAGAAGTACATACAAAAAAATCGAATAATGACCAGAGAAAAAATAAATAAATAATAAAAAAAATCAAATAATGACCAGAGAAGAACAAATAAACAAACAAATAAATAATGACCAGAAAAGAACAAATCAACAAACAAACAAATAATGAACAGAGAAGAACAAATCAACAAACAAACAAATAATGACCAGAGAAGAACAAATAAACAAACAAATAAATAATGACCAGAAAAGAACAAACAAACAAACAAATTAATAATGAACAGAGAAGAACAAATAAACAAACAAATAAATAATGACCAGAAAAGGACAAATAAACAAACAAATAAATAATGAACAGAGAAGAACAAACAAACAAACATTAATAATGACCAGAAAAGAACAAATAAACAAACAAATAAATAATGACCAGAAAAGAACAAATAAACAAACAAATAAATAATGAACAGAGAAGAACAAATCAACAAACAAACAACTAATGACCAGAAAAGAACAAATAAACAAACAAATGAATAATGACCAGAAAAGAACAAATAAACAAACAAACAAATAAATAATGAACAGAGAAGAACAAACAAACAAACATTAATAATGACCAGAAAAGAACAAATAAACAAACAAATAAATAATGACCAGAAAAGAACAAATAAACAAACAAATAAATAATGAACAGAGAAGAACAAATCAACAAACAAACAAATAATGACCAGAAAAGAACAAAAAAACAAACAAATGAATAATGACCAGAAAAGAACAAATCAACAAACAAACAAATTAATAATGAACAGATAAGAACAAATAAACAAACAAATAAATAATGGCCAGAAAAGAACAAATAAACGAACAAATAAATAATGAACAGAGAAGAACAAACAAACAAACAAATTAATAATTACCAGAAAAGAACAAACAAACAAACAAATAAATAATGAACAGAGAAGAACAAACAAACAAACAAATTAATAATGAACAGAGAAGAACAAATAAACAAACAAATAAATAATGAATAGAAAAGAACAAATAAACAAACAAATAAATAATGAACAGAGAAGAACAAACAAACAAATTAATAATGAACAGAGAAGAACAAATAAACAAACAAATAAATAATGACCAGAAAAGAACAAACAAACAAACAAATAAATAATGAACAGAGAAGAACAAACAAACAAACAAATTAATAATGAACAGAAAAGAACAAATAAACAAACAAATAAATAATTACCAGAAAAGAACAAATAAACAAACAAATAAATAATGAACAGAGAAGAACAAATCAACAAAGAAACAAATAATGACCAGAGAAGAACAAATCAACAAACAAATAAATAATGACCAGAAAAGAACAAATAAACAAACAAATAAATAATGACCAGAAAAGAACAAATAAACAAACAAATAAATAATGAACAGAGAAGAACAAACAAACAAACATTAATAATGACCAGAGAAGAACAAATAAACAAACAAATAAATAATGACCAGAAAAGAACAAATAAACAAACAAATAAATAATGAACAGAGAAGAACAAACAAACAAACATTAATAATGACCAGAGAAGAACAAATAAACAAACAAATAAATAATGGCCAGAAAAGAACAAATAAACAAACAAATAAATAATGAACAGAGAAGAACAAATCAACAAACATTAATAATGAACAGAGAAGAACAAATAAACAAACAAATAAATAATGACCAGAAAAGAACAAATAAACAAACAAATAAATAATGGCCAGAAAAGAACAAATAAACAAACAAATAAATAATGAACAGAGAAGAACAAACAAACAAACATTAATAATGACCAGAGAAGAACAAATAAACAAACAAATAAATAATGACCAGAAAAGAACAAATAAACAAACAAATAAATAATGAACAGAAAAGAACAAATCAACAAACAAACAAATAATGACCAGAGAACAAATAAACAAACAAACTAATAATGACCAGAGAAAAACAAACAATGACTAGAGAAGAGCAAACAAATAAACAAACAAATAATGACCAGAGAAGAATAAACAAATACACAGATAGGTAGATAGATAGATAGATAGATAGATAGATAGATAGATAGATAGATAGATAGATAGATAGATAGATAGATAGATAGATAGAAATGAATGAAAGAAACAAACAAACAAACGAAAGAAAAAAAGAAAGAAAGAAAGAAAGAAAGGAAGAAAGAAAGAAAGAAAGAAAAAGAAAGAAAGAAAGAAAAGCTGCCTCGATATTTAATTACATGGATGGCATAAATGTTGCTTTATATTTAATGTTTTTTTTTCTTGAAAGGGAAGGATTTAGCCTGCTAGCTAAGTTATACATGCTTGTTGTTTGATCTCTCTCTCTCTCTCTCTCTCTCTCTCTCTCTTTTTGCAGATGCTTATAATTCATTCCTGTGGAAAGTCTTCTAGTTCTATTTTGCACATCTAAATGGATATCGTGCATTGATAATTTAATTCAAGTTTTTTTTCTCTCACAAAAAGAAAAAAATAGTAAGATTAATAAATGATGACATTAAGAATGGACAGGGGAAAAAAGAACTGAAATGCATCACGGGCAGCGTGGCTGAAGGTGGAGTGAGCGCAGGCACGGGACTCTGAACCCCAGGGAAGCTAAACATATGGGGACACATGAGTCAACAGGCTTCTGTCTCACAGCAGCACAACAACGAAAAAACAAACAAACAGAGCATCCATCCTTCTTTCCCCTTTGACTTTTTTTTTAAACAAATCAGAGCCTTTTTTGATGTTTTGCACACACTGGAGACGGTGGTACAAGCTCAACCTTTGTGTGTCATGAAATTCAGCAGCATACAGCTAACTGGTCATGCCAAAGACGTGGAGATTATTCTTTCCCACGATCCTTAGCTTCCCCAAGCCTGTGTCTCTGCGAGGGACTGGAAGCTGCGGCGCAAAATCTCCATCCAGCAAATTGGAGCTTCATAGACTGAGGACTAACAAAACTTAGAATGAAGGTCATCATTTTGATTAATTTTCTCTTTACAGCATTTAGCTTTCTTTCTTACTTTCTTTCTTTTTTTTAATTTCTCTTTATTGTAATTGGCCCTTGATAATGAGAGGCTGAAAGACAGACGCTTACACACACACACACACACACACACACACACACACACACACACACACAATAAAAACAGTGTCTTACTCCATGGTGGTGTACTGGACTGAAATTTTTAAATGGAATAATCATGAATTGTATCTGACCAATCAGTTTATTAGAACCACTTTTATCGCTCAAGTCCATATGCCTTTTTTTATCAGAGTATAATAGTCAACGTCCAAATTTTCTGTTGCTTTATTCAAGGAATATTGTTGTGATTTTATGGGTTTTTTTTGTTTGTGTTTGTTTGATTATTAAGCAACATACATATAGCATCTTAGTTTATTTTTCTCATTGACAATTGCATAATTCTCCATGATCATATTTTGTAAACTACGATATGTATCTTTAACATGAAAAAAAAAAAATTTTATTATTTAATAATGTATGTATTAGCCTTAGATTCTTGTAACCTGTATCTGGGTTCTTTTTATAGATGTATATAAAACAAGAGGTTCTTCATTAAATGTGACCATTTCACAATGAGTTGGACCAATCGATCATTTGTGTGTATGTGCCATTTCATGATCAGATATGAATTCATAGCTGAATGCGGCAGTTATGTGTCAATATTAACAGTTTAATAGTTATTTATTTGATTGTTCCCATATTGTTACCTAATATTCTTCTATGTGTTACACCTAATTAATTCCTGTTTATGAAAGTTGATTTAAGACTTAATTGTTAGTTAGTTTGACTATACACCGATCAGGCATAACATTATGCGCACTGACAGGTGAAGTGAATAACACTGACTATCTCCTCATCATGGCACCTGTTAGTGGGTGGGATATATTAGGCAGCAAGTGAACATTTTGTCCTCAAAGTTGATGTGTTAGAAGCAGGAAAAATGGGCAAGCGTAAGGATTTGAGCGAGTTTTACAATTGGCAAATTATGATGGCTAGACCACTGGATCAGAGCATCTCCAAAACTGCAGCTCTTGTGGGGTGTTCCCGGTCTGCAGTGGTGAGTATCTATCAAAAGTCGTCCAAGGAAGGAACAGTGGTGAACCGGCGACAGGGTCATGGGTGGCCAAGGCTCACTGATGCACATGGGGAGTGAAGGCTGGCCTGTGTGATCTGATCCAACAGATGAGCTACTGTTGCTCAAATTGCTGAAGAAGTTAATGCTGGTTCTGATAGAAAGGTGTCAGAATACACCGTGCATTGCAGTTTGTGGTGTATGGAGCTGCGTAACCGCATACCAGTCAGGGTGCCCATGCTGATCCCTGTGCACCACCAAAAGTTCCAACAATGGGCATATGAGCATCAGAACTGGACCATGGAGCAATGGAGGTGAAGGTGGCCTGGTCTGATGAATCATGTTTTCTTTTAAATCATGTGGATGGCCGGGTACGTGTGAGCCGCTTACCTGGGGCTCCAGGATGCACTATGGGAAGAAGGCAAGCCGGCGGAGGCAGTGTCATGCTTTGGGCAATGTTCTGCTGGGAAACCATGGGTCCTGTCATCCATGTGGATGTTACTTTGACACATACCACCTACCTACCAATGAGTTTGCAGTGCTGACTTCCAAAACTTGGATGTTCTGGACAAACAAGTCTGATCCATGGAGGCCTGACCTCAAAACTTACAGGACTTAAAGGATCTGAAGCTAACATCTTGGTGCCAGATACCACAGCACACCTTCAGGGATCTAGTGGAGTCCATGCCTCAACAGGTCAGGGCTGTTTTGGCAGCAAAAAAAAAAGTAAATAAAAAAAGTCAAAGAAGCTTTATTGGATGTATTGGAGGGAATGACGAGACAGTGCAGACAAACAAGACACATAATGCTGACTGTGTGCAAAAAAAGGACGGTATTGTACAAGAATAGCGGCAGAAATAGTTAACACAGTTATAATATTTATAGTTATATTACAAATATTAAAAGTGATGTGTGCATGTAAATAATATCAGGTGTGTGTGTGTGTATGTGAGTTCTGTTCAGTTCAGTTCTTAGTTCAGAGTGTGTGTGTGCGTGTCCATGTTCCTCAGTTTAGTTCAGTTCTCTGTTGAGCCACCTGATAGCCTGAGGGAAGAAGCTGTTCAACAGTCTGGATGTGTGGGCCCGAATGCTATGGTACCTCTTTCCAGACGGCAGGAGGGTGAAGAGTGTGTGTGTGGGGTCATCCACAATGCTGTTGGCTTTGCGGATGCAGCGTGTGGAGTAAATGTCCGTAATAGAGGGAAGAGAGACTCAGATGATCTTCTCAGCTGTCCTCACTATCCGCTGCAGGGATCCGAGATGATGCAATTCCCGAAAGTTGGACCAACAGAGAATATATAGATATATATGTACATTATGTATAATAGTCAGGGACGTTTTTTGTAAGGAATTTATTTAACTTTTATGGAAGGAGTATTCAGTATTAGTTAGCATAGTTTCTGGTCTTTAGGAAAGAGGACACTTTCTAGTTTCCTGGAAATAAGACACAAAAGTGATAGTGATAGGACAATGTACGTATAAATGGTTAGAAGGTAAGAAGTGTCATTCATTATTAAGCATGTTTGCCTTGCCCCTTTGGGGTTGTTGGTTTGATTCCTGTCTGTGATGTGATGCTACCCATATAGATAAGTGGCACAGAAAATGGATGGATGAATGGATAAATGTTGGCAAATCACATTGTTATTGGATAAAGTTGTAACTTCAAGTTAAATGTTTCTGAAATTTGATTTAATACAAGCTGTTAAAACTTGAGAATAATTATACAAAATTTTTAGATATCTAAATATCGATCTGAAATATACTATGGCACTGTAATAATTTTTATTTGAATGACATGTTCTACATTTTTATCCATCTATAGTATTTCATAATATTATTTGAATGTTTATTATGGGAGAATATGAAACGTTTTCTATGCTTAAGAATTTCCTAAAAAACTTTGTTACAGCTTTACCTCTGACCCTGACGACTCCTTCCATTAATACAGTGCCTTATACAAAAATGATCAGTTTTTATGACTCCCAAGGTAAGTTTTTT
Organism: Hemibagrus guttatus; assembly: GCA_033459395.1. Classification (NCBI taxonomy): domain Eukaryota; kingdom Metazoa; phylum Chordata; class Actinopteri; order Siluriformes; family Bagridae; genus Hemibagrus; species Hemibagrus guttatus. The sequence goes on along the minus strand of JAUCMX010000015.1, from coordinate 17,320,152 downwards.
ACTACAGAAACAATAATCTATTAAATGAGTGAATATAAACCTATGACATGCCTTGCTTTGTGCAAGAAAACTATTGAACACTTTACAGCCAATCAGATTCAAGAATTCATCGTTGCTATGGTAATGTCAAATATCTGATTCCGCTCCCTACAGAAATGTGACAGCGAATTTTTGTCTTGGATTGATGTTGAGCTTGGAAGAGATTTCTGAAAGATGCTTTTGTTCTTTGAAAAACTGTCTGAATCTTCTCAAATAAGGAGCTGCGCCCGGCAACAGACGACTGGCGTAACATTTAATTAAGCTGTCCTGGGTCTTATACTTGTGACATGAAAAAGCCAATCCATAAAAAAAAAAACTACAGGTTATACAGCAGTGTGTTGCATGAATGCATTTTATTTGTGAATGCATTCCTTGATTGATTTCCTCTGTATCGCAAGATATGGCATCCTGTCATGTGTCTATGTGTCACTATCCTTAAGAGAAACTTACAACTTGTCTAAGCATCATTCTCTCTTTCTATCCACCTACACTGTTGATTCAGCCTTCATTTTCAGGCTTCTAAACCGAAAGACATGAGCGCTTATTAGCTGGCAGAGCAGTGGAGGAAAATCTTGCTGGAAAATCAATGGCCCATAACGTTCGGCTGAAGGCCTGTGGGCTCTGGTCAGGCATTAAGATGACAGATCTGGTCTAGCCGTGAAGCACAGGAGGCTTTGTTAGTTCCGTGGATCGAGGGCTGAGGTTTGTGATGGATTGCCTACGGACGGTGATTTAGGCGAGCTTTTAAAACGTGTCAGCACATTTGCGCAGGAGTTCTGCTTTTGAAAACGCTCAGTACTGATGGAGCGCTAACACGCACTCCTGGCACCAGCTCTGGCAGGGGAAATAGCAGAGATTTGTGGAAGGAGAGATGAAAACAAATTGCTTGGGAGTATAATAGAAATGACAGCATTTTATGAGTTTCCATTTTGCTGCTTTTTTTAATTCTGCTTTTCACTTCCCCAAAATATTGCAGAGCGTAAGTCAACATTACTCAGCATTTCACTGGATTTATGGTATGTCGAGCTGCCTTTCAGGTAATCCCTTAAGATCAACATACTGTATACAAGAAGTTTCATAGCTCTAAACATTTCGGAATATGGAATCTGTATATATAGATACAACACTTTCAATATTACCAAGAGATTATTTCTGTTTTTCTTTTTTAACGAAAATGGATTATTTAAGTAATTAAGCTCAATTTAGATCAATGCTCAAGAGAAAGCTTTTTTTTTTTAGTGTTTTTGTTTTTTTTCCAAATATAAGTAAGAGCACATGTTTCATACGTATTAAAACACATACACTGGTCACTTTAGAAGCTTTAATACCAAGATTTGTGTCATTCACATAAAACTCGAGAGCTTCAGTTAAGCTTCACATTAACTATCTAAATGAGGAAAATTTGATCACAGTGATGGTTGTTGGTGGAGGAGAATTTCTACAGATTTACACACACTACAGAATCTAGTGTTTGAACAGAATGGTGCAAAAAACAAAAAACATTCAGTGAGCAACAGTTCTGGGGGCGGAAACAAAAAAACACCTGTGACGTATGGCCAGACTGGATCTAGCTGCTGTAATATGACTGGCTGAATTAAATAATTGCATGAATGAGCAGTGTTATGAGTGTTCCTGTTAAAGGTCCAAGTGGATTTTTTTAGAAATAAATCTATCCATGTGCATGAATGTCACTGTGACTTTATTTTACATTAGATTTTTACAGTGATCATCAAAATGACAAAAGAAAAAAATTCTGTATATCTATTACTACTTCGTTTTTATTATTATTATTATTATTATTATTATTACTACTATTATATTAAAATAGATATAACTATGTAAATAACTATACCATAAACATACAACTGTACAATATTGTTATGATGCCTGAAATAACCTTGTGACAGTCTTCAAGTTAAAAGACAAAAAAAAAAAAAAAGCTGTCATAGGGTACATGCTAACTAGAGTAGTCTTAGCATAAAATGGCAAATGCTGTTAATGGTAGCTTGACACTCATACATCACTAGCTTACTGCATCCATGACATGTTTATGACATGATGATATCAGGTTCAAGATGCAAGGATCAGGTAAAACTTTACTACATGCACACACACACGCATGATCACAAACTGCTCATTCTTAGGCTGTAGCATACAGCAAGGTCACAAAGTCCAGAGACCGAACTGACAATTTGGTCATTTCTCCCGTTCAGATTTGAAATTTTAAAAAGAAAAGAATCAATCAATATTTCAATATTTAAGATTATGGGCTGTATGATAGACATATTGACATGTTTACTCCTTTGTACAAAAGCTTAAATTTCCAATGGATTTGTTCCATCATAGATTATCATTATTTCATGCAAACCATAGCTGTTACGGCCGGTAGTGTCCGGCGAGATGGAACAGACTCAACGCGAGAGTAGACGTCAACAGGGGTTTATTAACTGAAAAAAAAATCACTGAACATAGAACAAACGCACGACACTACTCACGCCACTTCAAACACGGACTAGGAAATGATAAGGGCACAGACACCACTATAAATAGGGGAAGAAATCACAGGGAACATTGGGATCAGGTGAACAGAGGCAGGAACACATTAGGATAAGGCGGGGCTAGTACGAACACATGGCAGACATAAACAAAAACAAACATGACAGGACAACCCCTGCTGAAAACCCCCTAGTGGTCCTACATGGAATCTTGCCCACCATAACAGTACCCCCCCTCCCACGGCGCGGCTCCCGACGCGCCAACCTCTCCCCATAGTCCAAAAGAGTTTCCGGTCCAGAAAAACCCGGAGAGGAGCGAGGAACACGGAGAGGCAACAAGGGGGGGGGGAGCAAGGAGCAAGGCGAGGCAAGTGGGGGGAGTGAGGAGCAAGACGAGGCAGGTGAGGGGAGCGAGGACCACGGCGAGGTAAGTGGGGGGAGCGAGGAGCAAGGCGAGGCAAGTGGGGGGAGCGAGGAACAAGGCGAGGCAAGTGGGGGGAGCGAGGAACAAGGCGGCAAGGCCAGAGGGTCCCAAGCGACGTCCACAGCCGAGCAGAAGAGCCGAACGACGTCCACAGCCGAGCAGAAGAGCCGAGCGACGTCCACAGCCGAGCAGAAGAGCCTAGCGACGTCCACAGCCGAGCAGAAGAGCCGAGCGACGTCCACAGCCGAGCAGCAGGGCCGAGCGACGTCCACCGACGCGCAGTAGGACCGAGCGACGACCTCAGCCCGGCTGGGCCGAAAACCCCCAAAGGGAGGGAGGGAGGGACCCAGGTGCTGCCGGTAACCTTCTCCGCCGACGAGATGTGGACACGCCCCGCGAGGACAGGGGCGGAGCGAGTACCGGCGAAGAAGAAGAAGAGAAAAAAAGAAAAAGGTTTCAGGCCGGAAATCCCCTCCGCTGACAATAAAATGGGGGCGGCGTCCTCCACGGAGAAAGAGGTGGAGCCACACACCCCCAGGAGAACAGACGCGGAGCGAGTGCCGGAAATCCTCTCCGCTGACGAGAAATGGGAGCGGCGTTCTCCACGGAGAAACAGGGGTGGAGCAACGCCCTCCACGGGAACAGACGCTGAGCGGGTGTCGGAGGAAAAAAAAGAAGGAAGGGGAAAAAATCGTGCTGGAAACCGCCAAAGCAGGGAAAAATATCCTCGCGAAACTGCCCCGCGTTGAGTCTGTACGGTTTGGGCTAGTCCTTCTGTTACGGCCGGTAGTGTTCGGCGAGATGGAACAGACTCAACGCGAGGGTAGACATCAACAGGGGTTTATTAACTGAAAAAACACTGAACATAGAACAAACGCACGACACTACTCACGCCACTTCAAACGAGGACTAGCAAATGATAAGGGCACAGACACCACTATAAATAGGGGAAGAAATCACAGGGAACATTGGGATCAGGTGAACAGAGGCAGGAACACATTAGGATAAGGCGGGGCTAGTACGAACACATGGCAGACATAAACAAAAACAAACATGACAGGACAACCCCTGCTGAAAACCCCCTAGTGGTCCTACATGGCATCTTGCCCACCGTAACAATAGCAAGATCAAATGAAGACAGTATTTAACTCTAACTCTTACCAGAGGCCTAAAAATAGAATTTGAGCCTGTTTTGTTGTGTTCATGTTCAGCACTGAATTTCTTTGTCATGTCATTCCACAGTGATGCTTAATGGCTTATTTGTAAACAGCAATAATGGCAAGAATTTGCAGTTTTTCATAACTATTAAAATTCTGTGAAAGGTTATCCAACAGAAGGGAAAACACATGTCTTACACTGAAAGCCAACAGAGTCCTGACTATTTTTTATATTAGACTTGCAGTAATAAAATTTGTTTATACTGATGGAAAATGTCTGATAAGCCGATGTCCGTTCCACGGGTAGAATGAAAAAGCAAGAAATTTAGAAGTTAATGTTGATAATATGTTAATAATATAATTGCAATGAGAAATTATATTATCTATCTATCTATCTATCTATCTATCTATCTATCTATCTATCTATCTATCTATCTATCTATCTATCTATCTATCTGTGGGCTCACCCTGAATTTCCTTGTTTTTCAACAAAAAAACCATTTTTATACATTTCAATTAATCAGATTATTAAATATTAGATTATTATAGAAAGATCAACATTGTTGCAAGTGGGTCTTCTTTAGGTTTACTATCTTGAGCATCAGGAGTTGTGGGTTTGTTTTACAGACTCAAAATGTCAAGAAAATAAGAAAGATCTTTCTTTCTTTCTTTCTATTGTAAGAACTTTTCTCACCATGCTGTGAACTACTCCATTACTCCAAATGGGAATGCAAACTAGAAGCAGTCTCAGACCTCTGAATCCTATTCTATCTGTACAAACTGTCCTGAATTGTTGGATATAATGATGTTAACCACCTTCTCCATCTTTGGATTTCTAAATCCAGTCTCCTCAAATCCTAATATTTCCATTCCTGCTGCTCTTAATTCAAACACCAACTGCTAAAGCAGCTCAGCCTGTGATGTGCTCTGATCTGATCAGCGTTTTGACATTCTTCATCCTTCATTAAGTTTAAACCCCCAACTGTGGATTTCAGCTAAATCAATAGCTCATTGCACCCCAGTCGACTCCTGGACCTGCCTAATGACAGGTTTGACCTTTCAGAGCATCTAACTACAAGACTGACATCTAATCACTTCAGGGCACAATGACTAATTCACTAAAGGTGAGGCATACCTCAAGGTGATTCTGTAACTTTGGATAATTTCCAAGCTCAACTTTAACATTCGCAGCTGGTGACGATGTACATAAAACTTCATCCCAGTAAATGATATAAATGACCCTTGGAGCTAATTGAAGTTAGCGCTGATCAGGCTTAAATGCACTTCCAGTGATTTGATAAAATGATAGTAATTAGCATTATGGACCTCCAGTTATTAGTTGGACAAAACCTCATTAATATATAATATATTGTGCTGTCATCTGAAATCACTGGGCTGCTTTTGTATGATTAAAAGGCAGCACACTGGTGCAGCAACTTGCATTGAAGTTTCACAGCGATCTTGGGTTATTTATCTGCCTCTGGGTTCTCCAGTTTCCTTCCACCTTCCATAAAACATGCCCAACATGGATTTGGCTACATGAAATTGCACCCAGGTTGGAATATTTGTGTGCATATGGTGCTCCATGATGGACTGCCATCTGGTCCATAGTGCATTCCTGCCTAGTAATCCTCGGATGGGCTCCAACCCTAACCAGGGAAAAACGAGATTACTAAAGACATATATTTGTCACTTCTTGCCTCCATTTTGAGCAAAGTGAGAAAACTATAATATACACCATCTCCAAAACAAGCCAGCCAAGCTAAGTGCAGATAAATAGAAGACTTGTTACCTACCATCTGCCACCACTACCACTAAAGTCCTCTTCCCTCCCAAAGCATTCAGAATTCATGAAGGCATGAAAAAGAAAGCTGGATCTCTGGATTCTGGCCTCTGACAACCTTTCATTTTGAGAGAGGCCAACAGGTACACACTCTGAAGTGCTGCAGACAATTCAGCGAAGCACCACTCAAACACAGGCCAGAATCCACTCTTATTTTCTTTTCTTTTCTTATCTTTTGCCAGCAGAATGATGAAGTACAATTTTTGTTTTTTTTGGTTCAGACTTTGCCCCTAAGCTTTTAAGTCATGAATAGAAAATGCAACAGGATATTGGGTTTGTAATTGGAGTGTAACCTTAGCTATGTTTCGAGAGTATAACTCGAGAGTATTGCAAGAGACCAAATAAAAGTGTTTGTAAGCTTGTGTAAAAAACATTTTTTGTGACTAATAGTTTTATATGTAATTTATCAGAGAAAGCATTATTTTATTTTATTTTATTTTATTTTATTTTATTTTATTTTATTTTGCAACCTGCCCTTTAAAAACCTCATTACTTACTACACATTTTGATTTAACCACAGCACAGACCTGCAGCATTTTCTAAATAGGGAATATGAGCACTGTTTGGATGGTCGTGATTTAATCTCGGCAGTCTCTGCTTCTCATTAGTTCCTCACATCCAACCTGGTGCAGATGAGCCATAAGATCTGTCTGAGGAACATTGCCATGCCTGCTGGAGGAATAGCCTGAGCCTGTTCAGCAGGAGAGCGCTAAAGGTGCCATGTGATGTGCATTATGCATGAATTATGCTCTGTAACAAGGAGCATAGGGTTGAGGAGAGGAGCAGAGAAGAGAGAAGAAGAGAGGAGAGGAGCAGAGCATAGGCATCGGCTTGAGAGAGCTGAAAATTCATCCTGTTCCAGTTTCACCAGCTGCTTGGAGAAACAGCAGCAGAAGTTGATAAATTGGAAGATTTCCCATCTGGACTGAAGCCAGCCTCCTTTCATGCTCCCAAGTCCGGGGAGGAGAGGAAGGTCGAGTCGAGGAGGTGCTAATTAAATTCAGCCCTAGTCTGGTGCCTTGTCCCTTTCCTCTTTGGTTGTAGGTCAGACACAGAGCAGAGGGTGTGTGAAGGGCTGGAGGAGCTGTGGGTGAGAGATAGTGGAGGGTGAAAGGGCCAAACCTCCTCTCTTTCATGCAGTAAGGCATTACTAAAACTGATTTATAGCATCCCCCCCCATTCCCCCTCCCCATCTGCGTGGGCCTACTCTGACGTTCCTGGCTTGCTTTTGGCTGTGATGTCTGTATCCAGCGTCCAGCGTCCAGATATGGAGCTTGTGGGGAGTCGGTGAAGCCCGACACCCTGCCGTTAGGGCAGTTTTCTGGTGTATCTCATGACACAAGCTCCCTGCTTCAAAGCCCTGCAGTGGTGGCCTGACTGACACATTTATGACTTGGCAAAAATAAATAAATAAAAGCTGCCGTCAGCAACAGGATGTAGCACTCGTCTGAAAAGAGCTCCTAATCCGCAGAGACTGTCATGGCCAAGACGCAAATCCCAGCAGCCACACTTCAACCATAAAGCCTCATGTGTTGGCATACACACCAGACAAATGCGCTTCTTGGTACCCGCTTGGAAAAATGCACTTTTATAGAGCTCAGGAAATTATATGTCTTTTTCAGTCAGCAAAGGCTCTGAAGTCCAGCACAAATCAATTCTAGAGGAGTCAATTGCTCAATCACTTGCTTACCTTTATAAGACAGCGCTTTAATAGGGGTAAACATGCCATGTGAGGCAGCATGACTGATTGAGTGTGATTACTTACTCATTATATAGTGCTAAATAACATCTGATTGGAGCTGTATAATTTAGTGACAGACAGAGCTCAGTCATTTTATCCCTTATTTTGCAGTCTTTCACACCACAGACGGTATAATTATCTCTTCTCATCATGCATGTGTGTATTTACATGCACATGCACGTCTGTAACGTGAAACCTTTTATAGACTATTTGATGCAGTTGAGGTAAAAGAGTGAGGCACGTGTCACAACATAATTACAGCATGATGAGTTTATGGAGATGTTTTCCTCTGTTCTACTTTGGATGTCTTAATAAAAACATGATTTATGTATTACATCATGAAAAACAAAATTGCTGCTAGGAGCTTTTAAGGACACCAGGTAAGTACAATACCCACAGTATTGATGTTCCAGCTCATTATGTTTCAGGCTGTGAATCTCAGTAGACTCTGTTCCTTCATACACGCTGTCCTCTCATCGGGGATGGCATTAAACTAAACTGTCACTATAATACTGTCTTCTCTGTCCAAACATATCTGAGTTAGTGCCTAATAATAAAAAAAAAAAAAACCCTCCTTACTTTTGTGAACATAGGCTGCCCTCTGCTGGTCTAAAATATACAGAGGATCTGATGGAAATCAACTTATCGAATATTTTAAATCATTATAGACAAATGAATACTTTTATTACAGCAAGACTGATAGAAAATGAGTCAGGACTCTGTTGGCTTTCAGTGTGAGACGTGTGTTTTTTTCCCCCTGTTGGGTAACCTTACACAGAATTTTAGTGCTTGACGATAAACACCTTCAAGTTTTAGATGCTTGGGGTGTCTCAGAGAGCAGAAATGGGTTTGATATCAGCATTTACTTTGAAGATAGAAACATTTGAAGAACAATCTGGAACTTTTCTTTGAATATATTGCCCCTAGTAGACTAGGTAAAAACAGTAATACTTATTAAAATACTTACCAAACTTTTAAAGTCCTGAGTGTTTGTTTTCACCACTGTAGAGGAGAGACATTATGCTGAACCTGGACACCACAAAACAGGTGCAGATTCCATTTGGTGGCCTCTGGTGGAAAGGGTGAAGTCTTGACATGCTCAACAATAATCATATAAAAGAATGACATGTCATAGCGACTTTTAATGACTTTTAATAACGACTTTTTATCCATTTATAGTCACCTTTAATGTTCTAAAGTATCCATGAGACAAGTTACAATTACATTATAACAGCTTGATAACATTATTACATTATAATTTTCTCTCTCTCTCTCTCTCTCTCTCTCTCTCTCTCTCTCTCTCTCTCTCTCTCCCTCAACCTCTCTCTCCCCCCCCCCCTCTCCCCTCTCTCTCTCTCTCTCTCTCTCTCTCTCTCTCTCTCTCTCTCTCCCTCAACCTCTCTCTCTCCCCCCCTCTCTCTCCCTCAACCTCTCTCCCCCCCTTTCTCTCCCTCTCTCTCTCTCTCTCTCTCTCTCTCTCTCTCTCCCTCAACCTCTCTCTCCCCCCCTCTCTCTCCCTCAACCTCTCCCCCCCCCTCTCTCTCCCTCAACCTCTCTCCCCCCCCCCCCCTCTCTCTCTCTCTCTCTCTCTCTCTCTCTCTCTCTCTCCCCCTCCCCCCTCTCTCCCCCTCCCCCCTCTCCCCCCTCTCCCCCCCCCCTCTCTCTCCCTCTCTCTCTCGCTCTCTCTCTCCCCCTCCCCCCTCTCTCTCACTCTTTCTCTTCCTCCCTCTCTCTCTCTCTCTCTCTCCCTCTCTCTCTCTCTCTCTCTCTCTCTCTCTCTCTCTCTCCTCTTTCTCTTCCTCCCTCTCTCTCTCTCCCCCCCCCCCCCTCTCTCTCACTCTTTCTCTTCCTCCCCCTCCCTCTCTCTCTCTCTCTCTCTCTCCCTCTCCCTCTTTCTCTCTCTCTCTCTCTCCCTCTCCCTCTTTCTCTCTCTCTCTCTCTCTCTCTCTCTCTCTCACTTAATCTATACACTTTCTGAAGTATTGAAGACTTTCCTCTAGCAGAACATTACAGGCTGTTCAAAAAAAATGCTGACACTGGAGGCACTAGAGCAATGTATATACAGTTTTTGCAGCTTTGTAATCCATTTAAATTTGCTCAGCATCTGCCACAGAGCTCCTGTATAGTCATTACTATAGAAAAGATAACATATTAAAATATAAAAATGAGTTAATGAATATAAGCCCTGTGTTTTGTCCTACCTATCGAGGACTTTATCACATTTTATCACTCTAAATTGAATGCTTCTTGATTCTGTTTTAATGCTGGTGGCATTTTCTGGCCATAAGATAAAATATGCTACTTTTTATTTACGCTGGAGTCATTTTCTGATAAGGTCACAGTAATGAAATAGCACAAAACATTTGCAGAATTGGTTTATAAAGACCTATAAATGTGCAGTACCTATGATAAAGTAAGACAAATCGCCAGAGCTCTAGCACTAACATCTAACCATTACTGCATTAGAACTGCTGTTATGTAAGGAATAAATGATTTCAGAGCATGCCGTTATAGGAAATAATTCACATCGGGGTGGTGTGAAGATGATCATTTTTCTATAACACCATGTACGGTGAATGTTGTGTTCCTCTTACACCAAGCTGAATTATTATTATTATTATTATTATTATTATTATTATTATTATTATTATTATTATTAGGGGCATTGGTGGCTCAGTGGTAGGCTTCTCGCCTATCATGCAGAAGGCTGGGGTTTGACTCCAAGCCAATGCCTCAACCACTGGATGCAGTGCCGGTCCCAAGCCCGGAAAAATAGGAGGGTTGCGTCAGGAAGGGAATCTGGCGTAAAACATTTACCAAGTTGTTGTGCGACCAGTTGGTCCGTTGTGGCGACCCTGAACAGGGAGCAGCTGAAAGCAACTTATTATTATTATTATTATTATTATTATTATTATTATTATTATTATTATTATTATTATAAAACCATAAATTATGTAAACTCCACAAACATAAACCTGTGGTTTACCTTCTTACTTTCAAAGCAGCTTCTGACCAATCAGATTTGACAATTCACCAGCACTGTGGTCTAATCACATATAAGGTGAAATTGTTATCCAGTTAAATCTTCGTATAGAATATTCTTCTTCTTTAGTGGTTTATCCTAATCTTAATTTTTTTTGAAAAAGTACTGTAGTGTTTACATATGATCAGGGGTTAAACTGAAGTATGCAGATTAATTCAGTTCAATTCACTAAAATTTTAATCGTATAGCGCTTTTAACAATGGACATTGTCTCGAAGCAGCTTTACAGAACATAAGAAATATAGTACACAAGTTCAAGTTTAATATTAGACTTACACTATATTGCCAAATGCTTTGGGACGTCTGCCTTTACATGCACATGAATGTAATATGGAGTTGGCCCACCCTTTGCAGTTAGAACAGCTTCATCTGTCACGACTCGCGCTAGAGGTGACCGAGAGAGGGAGCCCTCGCCCGTGTTTTGAAGCCGCTTCCGGTTCACGGGGGGATTTAAAAATGGTGCGCACTTCCTGGTCGGCGCGAAGTAACATTTCTTATGGGATTTACCGAGCGCTTGCGTACTGCTATTTCGGATTGGATTTTTGTGAATGACCTGGACTGTTTATCGTTGCCGCTTTCGTTTTGCCCTGGATATTTCTGTGATCGGATTATTGACCTCGGACTGTTTACGGACTTTCGCTGTTGGATTATCCCCTTTTGTACTTTCGATTGGATTATTGTCTTTCTGGTTTTGACCCTCTTTCTGTCCCCGATTTCCCGAACTGTCTGTGTCCCGTCGCCAGCTCGGCGAATGGATCCGGCCACTTCCGCCTCCGGCGGCCAGCCGCTACAGATTACTTCGCCTATCACGGATCCAGCGGAGCTGCGCGATATCATCGTGCGGCAAGGAGCGATCATTCGCTCCTATCAGGATCAGGTGACAGCGCTGCAAGCCCAGCTCAGCGGCGCGAGTATCGCGGCACCCATTGAGCCACCATCTGCATGCGGTGAGTCCCCCCCGGCTGGCTTTGCCAGAAAAGTTTGATGGGTCTGCTGACCATTGTCGCGGGTTCTTGCGTCAATGCGAGGTTTTCTTTTCGCACCAGCCGGGGATGTATCGTGAAGAGGGGACAAAATGTGCCTTTTTACTCTCGCTCATGACGGATAGGGCTCTTGAATGGGCTTCGGCCGTCTGGGACGCTGACCCGCAGGTAAAATTGTCTTTTGCTTATTTCGCGGGGATGATTAGGGAGGTTTTTGAATATCCTGCGGGTGGCAAGGACATCTCCCTCCAACTCATGGAGTTGCGCCAGGGCTCTGAGACTGCAGCTGACTATGCCATCAGGTTCCGCACCCTGGCGGCCCAGTCTGGCTGGAATGACGCGGCACTTTGGGCCGTGTTCCGCGCCGGTCTTAACCCCGGTCTCCAGGCTGAGCTAGCTTGCCATACGGAGGCGACCTCTTTGTCCCAGTTCGTGGCTACGACCATCAGACTGGACAATCTGCGGCGCCAACACCGCACGGGGACCCAAGCCTCTGCCTCTGCTCGCCCCAGAGTACGCACGGATTACCCTGAACATCGGGAGGAGGCTACTGAGCCCATGCAACTAGGGAGATCCAGGTTGGCTGCACAGGGACACCGGCCTCGCGGTCAGATGCGGTTGTGTTACAACTGTGGGGCCTCCGGACATTTGAGTTCCCAGTGCCCAGAAAGATCCTCATCAGCCCAGGTGGGTGGCAGTTCCCTGTTTTTTAGTCTGACGGTGCCAGTGTCTCTCCATTTTTCTGATCGCTGGTTCTCTGTTACAGCATTAATTGACTCTGGAGCAGCCATGAACCTCATAGACGGGGCGTTGGTGGAGGAACTCGGGATCCCCACCTTCCCTTGCGTACCATCATTGAGGATCACGGCCATTGACAGTCAGCCCATTGGAGAGGGCTACCTAACACGTCAGACAGAGCACTTGGACTTCCGAGTAGGGCTCTTCCACCACGAACAGTTGGCCTTTTACGTCACCGCATCACCGGCGAATCCGGTGATCCTGGGCTTCCCGTGGCTGAGGCACCATGACCCCCAAATATCATGGCGCTCGGGGGAGCTAGCCCGCTGGTCGCCTACCTGCCTCAAGGGGTGCCTACGGGACCCGGTGCCTAGGCCCTGCGGGACCTCCCGTGTGGATGAAATGACTTCTGCAGCACACGGACATCTCCCGCACCAGTACATTGATTTCAGGGAGGTTTTCAGTGAGGAGAGGGCGGCACGCTTGCCGTCACATCAGGTCTGGGATTGTGCTATAGACCTGCTGCCCAACACATCTCTCCCTAAGGGGCGGGTCTACCCACTTTCTCTTCCTGAGTCTAAAGCCATGGAGGAGTATATCGAGACCGCCCTGGACGCGGGGCACATTCGACCATCCACCTCACCAGCGGCAGCAGGGTTCTTCTTCGTCGGGAAAAGGGATGGGGGCCTTCGGCCCTGTATCGACTACAGGGGGTTGAACGCCATTACCGTTCGCTACCCCTACCCTTTGCCCCTGGTACCCGCTGCACTGGAGCAACTGAGGGGTGCAAGGGTGTTCACCAAACTAGACCTCAGGAGTGCCTACAACCTGGTGCGTATCCGTGAGGGGGATGAGTGGAAGACCGCTTTTCACACTACTAGTGGCCACTACGAGTATTGTGTGATGCCATTCGGCCTCACTAATGCCCCAGCAGTGTTCCAGGCCCTCATTAATGGGGTTTTCCAGGACCTACTGGGGAAAGGGGTCATCGCTTACATTGACGATATACTGGTGTACTCTTCTTCTATGGAAGAGCATGTGCGTATGGTTCGGGAGGTGCTGGGTAGACTGCAGCAGCACCACCTATATGTGAAGCTGGAGAAATGTGAGTTCCATCGATCCACAGTGACATTCCTGGGGTACGTGATCTCCCGACATGGGGTGGAGATGGATGTGGTTAAAGTCCAGGCGGTGACGGAGTGGCCTGCCCCTACCTCGGTGCGGGAGCTGCAGCGTTTCCTGGGCTTCGCCAACTTTTACCAGAGGTTCATCCGGAATTACAGTTCGGTGGCCGGCCCATTGACGTCGCTACTCAGGGGTAAACCCAAGAAGCTGACCTGGATGGATCCGGCCCGGTCGGCCTTCCAGCAACTAAAGAACTCTTTTACCACAGCTCCTATCTTGCGGCACCCAGATCCGGACCTGCCGTTTGTGGTAGAGGTGGACGCATCCAGCAGTGGACTCGGGGCGGTACTATCCCAGCGGCACGGCGAACCCGGTAAGCTTCACCCCTGTGCTTTTTATTCTAGGAAACTGATGAACTACGATGTAGGCAACCGGGAATTGCTCGCCATCAAAGCAGCACTGGAAGAGTGGCGCCACTGGCTGGAGGGAGCGCGCCATCCCTTCCAGGTGCTCACTGACCACCGCAACCTAGAGTATCTTCGGGGAGCCAAGCGACTGAACCCTCGACAAGCTAGGTGGGCCATCTTCTTCACTCGCTTTGCGTTCACAGTAACATACCGTCCCGGGTCTAAGAACAGCAAAGCAGATGCGTTGTCTAGACAGTTCGAGGCGGACGACGAGCTGACTCAGCCCGATGTCATCTTGCCGGCTACAGCGATCCTGGCGCCGGTGCAGTGGAACCTCATTGAGGAGATTCGGCGGGCTCACACAGACGAACCGCCCCCCGCCGGCTGTCCACCTACCAAACTCTTCGTGCCCCTACACTTCCGACAGCAGGTTATGCAGTGGGTGCACGAGGCCCCCAACTCCGGACACCCAGGCATTCGCCAATCGACCCAGCTCGTCCGCAACTGGTTCTGGTGGTCCTCCCTGGGTTCGGACGTGGAGGAGTATGTCAGGTCGTGCCCCACGTGCGCATAGGCGCGGACCAGTCATTTACTTCCGGAGGGGCTGCTGGAACCCCTTCCGGTCCCTCGACGCCCCTGGTCGCACCTGTCGGTGGACTTCCTGACCGACCTGCCAGACTCCGGAGGTTTTACGACAGTGATGGTGGTGGTAGATCGTTTCAGGGGTGTAAACTGATCCCCCTCAAGGGTTTACCCATGGCCTTGCAGTCTGCGGAGGCCATGTTTAATCATGTGTTTCGCAACTTCGGCCTGCCCGAGGACATTGTTTCAGATCGGGGCCCGCAGTTTACCTCCCGGGTGTGGGGGTCGCTGTGTGCGAGATTGGGCATTGGGGTTAGCCTGAGTTCGGGCTACCACCCCCAGTCGAACGGGCAGGCGGAGCGCCTTAATCAAGAGATTGGTCGTTTCCTCAGGACATACTGTAGCTGGGAGCAACACCGATGGAGTGAGTTCCTGCCGTGGGCCGAATACGCTCAGAACTCTCTCATCCACTCCTCCATGGGGCTGACGCCGTTTCAGTTCGTACTGGGGTATCAGCCACCACTGTTCCCCTGGTCAGGGGAGCCGTCCGATGTTCCGGCTGTGGAGGAGTGGTATCGGCTAAGTCAGGAGGTGTGGGAACGAGCCCACGTGCGCCTACAAAGGGCAGTGAGGAGACAAAGGATTCAGGCTGACCGACGCTGTCGTCCGCACCCCTCTTACCAGGTGGGACAGAAGGTGTGGCTGTCGACACGGAACCTGCATCTGAAGCTGCCCTGCCGGAAACTCAGCCCTAAATTCATTGGTCCTTTTGAGATTGTCCGACAGGTGAATCCTGTGGCGTACCGACTTCGGCTCCCGGCATCCTACCGTATATGCCCCACCTTCCACGTGTCCCTCCTCAAGCCAGCACACTCGTCCGCTGGGGAGACAGGGGTCTGTGAGGAGCCACCGCCACCTCTGGACATCGAGGGGTCCCCGGCATACCGGGTATGGTCCCTTCTGAACTCCAGGCGGGTTCGGTCCCGTCTGCAATACCTTGTGGACTGGGAGGAGTACGGCACCGAGGAACGTTTGTGGGTGGAAGCCGCCGACATCCTGGATCCGTCGCTTGTGGAGGATTTCCACCGCGACCATCCGAACAGGCCCGCACCGCGTTCTAGGGGGCGCCCTCGGCGCAGAACCCCAGGAGGTGTTCCTAGAGGGGGGGGCTCTGTCACGACTCGCGCTAGAGGTGACCGCGAGAGGGAGCCCTCGCCCGTGTTTTGAAGCCGCTTCCGGTTCACGGGGGGATTTAAAAATGGTGCGCACTTCCTGGTCGGCGTGAAGTAACATTTGTTATGGGATTTACCGAGCGCTTGCGTACTGCTATTTCGGATTGGATTTTTGTGAATGACCTGGACTATTTATCGTTGCCGCTTTCGTTTTGCCCTGGATATTTCTGTGATCAGATTATTGACCTCGGACTGTTTACGGACTTTCGCTGTTGGATTATCCCCTTTTGTACTTTCGATTGGATTATTGTCTTTCTGGTTTCAACCCTCTTTCTGTCCCCGATTTCCCGAACTGTCTGTGTCCCGTCGCCAGCTTGGCCTCCGGCGGCCAGCCGCTACATCATCTCTTCTGGGAAGGCTTTCCACAAGGTTTAGGAGTGTGTTTATGGGAATTTTTGACCATTCCTCTAGAAGCACGTTTGTGAGGTCAGGCACTGATGTTGGACGAGAAGGCCTGCTCTAGTTCTATCGGGTTGAGGTCAGCAAAATGTCTTGGTATGCTAAAGCATTAAGAGTTCCTTTCACTGGAACTAAGGGGCCAAGCCCAAACCCTGTAAAACAACACCTGAATTCAATGATTTGGAGGGGTGTCCCAAAAAATTTTGGCAATATAGTGTATATTTTAAATTATTTGTATTAATACCTAATCCCTAATGAGCAAGCCTGAGGTGACTGTGGCAAGGAAAACACTCCTTTAGATGGTCAGATGTACTAAAATATAGGAACCTTAGATGTTAAGATGTACTAAAATGATGTACATTGATGTGGTTTCCTTCTTTAAAAGAGTATTAACTGCTATGTGCTGGACACTATATGACCAATAGTTCACACCTGACCATCACACCCTCATATGTGCTTGTTGAACATCCAATTCCAGTTATAATAACATACACTCATCCCGGAAGGCTTTCCATTAGATTTTGTAGCTTGCCTGAGGTGATTTATCCATTCAGTCACAAGTGAGAAAGAACTGAAGGGATATGATGGTACAAAATAGGACATGGCTCACATGAAGATATGTCCTGGTATATGGGGCGATTACATTATTACCTCCATATATATTGCACATTTATATGATTCAATCCCATAAAGTTCTTTTAAGATTCAGCTTCGTTTCATCATTTATTGCTTGCCAGATGTTTTCCTGGACATCAACTTAATTACCATATGTTTGACAAGCTCGAGCATGGTCATTGTAATACCATATATTGTCACAAGATGTCAGTATAAACCAATATTTTTAAAAAAAATCTTTGGCTCAGGAGAGGAAACACAAGGTGAGGAGAGACATAAAATTGACAATTATTAGAATATTATATATTTAAACTTTTATTTTAATTATTATTTTGAAACACAAGTCAAGATCTGTTTGAGTATCATTTTAAAACAAGGAATTTCTTAACTCTGAACTCCTCTGAAGCCAAACAATGACAGGAAGACTGTGATGTGGTCATGATGCAATAAAAATAGAGTTGGAGTTAAAGTTATGTTTAAATGATATAGATAGTGATGGAAATTCCAGATTTTCAGTGAATCAGTACTCACTCATTACAGTCGAATCTTTCAGCTCCTAAATGTCTCATAGCCAGTTTGTGATATTTTGATCAGTGCTTGTTCTTCTTTACTTGACTATGACGAGTATAGCTAAAATCTTGCTTTCGCTTCTCACTGGAAAAATAACATAAATTGGCATTGCATTAAAAAAACAGATTTTAAATACGCTCACCAAAATCAGTAATGCATATATGCATTAGTAATATTAATAATTGTTGTGCACATATGTGCTTCATAAAGAAGACTCCCCATGCCATTTTTTGTATCTACAACAATTAAAATCAATCAATCAATCAATCAATCAATCAATCAATCAATCAATCAATCAAGCAGCCCATATAGACCAGTAGGCTTTGAGCTGGTTCACCTAAAAGAGTCAACTCATTCATGTAGACTCTCACTAGTATGTTTCTCTTACTTTTGAAGAATTTTCATCAGAGATATTCATCTGCTTGGTGTCCTGTAAGTTTATTTGGAACCTTGGGATTTTTTTTTTTTTTTTAGAAAAGGCCACATTGGCATCCTCAGATGCATAAGTAGACATATTTGAGGTTATCTTGATGTGGCATTTTGGTGTGTCTGGTTTGCTTGTTTGGATTAAAGGCTAAAGAAGATCTTATGCTGCGGACAACGTTCAGGGTTGTGTGTACTTGACAGTCTATACGCAAAATGTTTTTAAAGATAGACATTTTTATAATTTTTGTATAGTCGATTAGCCAGCTTGATTACTGTTTGTTTATTATTACTCATCTATGAGCAAGTTTCAAATGTCTTCAGCATCCATTCATTATGCCCATTTAAGTAGTTCAGCGAACCATCTTTAAAAAGGGGAAATGATTTTAGCTCTCGAAAAGAATTGAGTTCATTTGGTTCATTATAGAACAAACAGAAGAACCAAAAATATAATATTATAATTATATAATAATAATAATAATAATAATAATAATAATAATAATAATGTTCATCATAAGAAGAGATGCACAGTATGTAAATTTGTAGATTCATTACTACCACCACCACCATCATCAGTGTAATTCTATTCCTCATCATCATCATCGTCTAACATCGGCATCATCATTCTCGTTGTTGTATTCATCATCTATATTGACATTATCACTGTCATCGTTCGAAGAAAACATCTTCATCATCATCAACATCATCATATTACATCATCATTGGAGGAAATGCACTGATCTGGATCTCATCTCAATTCTCAAGTCATGCAAGTCCTTTCTTTAATCTTCTTACACAACACAGAAGACCTTGATCATCAAATCGGGTTTTAACCTTGCTTATCCTGCTTCAGATAAAAAGACACCTTAAATCATAGTTCTTGTGTAGCACAAAGCTATTTAGAAGCAGAGGTAAGTCAGAAAACAGTGCTCTCTATACACTACCTCAGCTATGTTTATTTGCTTTGAGGATTACTCCGTAATCACACACAGCCAACGTGATTGTCTGGACACGCCCCTCTTATTATGACACGTTCATATGATAATTTAAGGGGCGTGTCTAAACGAGTAGGCTGGTGAGGAAAACATACAAGCAAAACAGGAAACAGGTTAATTACTTAAACATGTAAGGAGGAAGGAATAGGATACTTTAACGGTTTTAGGGGGGTTGGGACGCAGGAGATTATTAATATTATTTTATTGTTATTATTTATACTCTATTGAGACTATAACAAATGCTTTAAATATGTAACTCTCTGTCTCTCTCTCTCTCTATATATAGAGAGATGTATATCTCTCCTCATATACATTCTGTAATATAGTTGTATAGTAACTTTACTGTTCTACTGACTATATTTTATTAGTAAACAAGACTCTATGTTATACTAATTAATGTTTATAAACTTAATCTGAAACTAGGTTCCTAGTTAGTAGCTATAGCTAATATTTCTGACGACACACACGAAAATGTAACAAACAAAACACTTGGCCCTTTAATTGCCCTCCTTATCGGACACCGGAACAACGACAGCCTTGTTTTCTACCCATATTCTGCCAAATCCCTCTTCCTTCGCTATGATTGGTTAATGTACCAATCGCTTTAACTCTGATTGGCTAATACTTCTCCTAACGGCGGGATTGTAGCTCCATTAACCATTCCTAGCCTAGGAGGCGCGGCTGTCATAATACGGGCGGGAAAAACATCACTGACAACGCCGTCCTCCAATTGGACCTTACGAGGGAAAAGTCGTAGCCCGTAGCGTTTACTCGTCCTGCTAAGTAGGTTTAAAAACTTAAAGCAGCTACAGCAATGGAGAGGAACCGTGTCAAAATGCCCGTCTGACATTAAAAGACATATAAGGTAAGATTTTCTTTCAGCTTTCATACCGCAGGGTTAAGTAGAAAACGGACTGAACGCTAACTGTGTAGTGAATAATGAGCGAAAGTGAGAAGGAAAAGTTTTGGCTCCCAGGGGAACAAACACTCAGCCTGTTGCCTCTGTTAAAACTCCGTCCTGTAACATTAAAGGATATATTTTTTTATTTTTATTGTCGTTCATTTGTATATTTTCCTTTCTTCCATGTTTTGTAAACAAATTCTAAAAAATAGTTTTGTGTTTTGTTTTTGCTCTTTATATATTCCAGCAGAGACGGAGCTCATCTTTTTTTTTTTTTATCACTCAGCCTAGAAAACCTTAAGAGTAACTGCAACATTATAATAATGAACTTTAAAATGAATAAACTGTTATAAATATTTAATATATTGTTTCAGAATATTAAAATGATATTATCCAGTGCTAAAGTATTGAAATGTGATCAAAAGATGCAGTGTTTTTCCCGTCAGTCTTTAATGTGGACACTTTTACCTACATAGAAATGTACTGTAATGAGGAGAAGGAAAATATTATCAAAAAAATATTTGTTTGTTTGTTTGTTTGTTTACATTTTCAAACTAAATAAGACCTTCTTGCTTTTTACGACACAGAAATAAATCTAGAAATAAATTAACAGACCTGTAGTACATTGCTGCACTAGACAAATGCAATAATAATAGTAATAATAATAATAATAATAATAATAATAATAATAATAATGTCATTATCTGATTCTTTTCTTGTTGACTGTATGCTCCATGTACTTTATTTACTTTTGCGTCATTAGAAATCAACACCATACAACAATAAAGCAATACTATTTTAGAAAAAGGTCCATCAAACCACCCTAATGGTTCCATCAAACCACCCTAATGAGTTGCTGGATATTAACTGGTTGTAGTTTAGGTGATGTATGGAGAGATGTTTGTGTGCGATCTTGTATTTATTTATTTATTTTCAATGCAATTTTCTGGTTAGCAATCAACTACGCATACATAATTAACACCAAGCAATTATCAGGGTAGGAGAATGCTTAGGGTAGCAGAATACATCCTCATCCTCTACCTTCTCCTCCCCCTCACTCTGACCCTGACCCAGAGATTCATTCACGTCACAGCCAGGCTAGAAATGGGCCTTGAAATGGGTTGCTTTTCCAAAATAAATGAACAATTAAATGCAAAGCATGTTGCTGTGTGGCAAAATTTACCTGAGTGGCTGTGACGAGTTTCCTATTCAAGAGTCTCTAGAAAGCGAGAATCGACCTGTGAAACTATTTTCCAAGTGTGTAGGCTATAAAAATTCCATTCCTTTCTGTCATTCATTGCCATGACATTCTATTTCTTTCTATTCCATTTCTCCACTTAGTTCCGTGGCCTTCCATTCAATTCCATTTAAATCCATTATTTTCCTTGCATTCAATCCCATGCCATTTCATGGAATGTTTTTTTTTTATTCCATTTCACCATTCAGCTTCATGGCATCCAGATCCAATCCATTCCATTCGATTCCATTCCATTCCCTTCCACTATTTAGCCCCATAGCTTCCAGTGGCATTCTTTTCCATGCCATTTCTCTTGCTTGTTTTTATATTCTATTTTCCACGAAATTCCACATGTCAGTTTCATGGCATTCTTTTCTATTCTATTCTGTTAAATTCCATTCCACTGATTAGTTCCATTGAAAACTGTTCCATTCTATTCAGTGTCATTCTTTTCCTCTTTTCCATGCCATTCAGTTAAAATACATTCTATTCCCTGGCTTGATTTCTATTTCAATCCATCTCACCATTCAGTTTTAGCACTCTTTTCCTTTCCTTTCCACCAATTAGTTTCAAGGCATTCCATTCCATTCCATTCCACCAGTAAGTTTCATGGAATCCCATTCTATTCCATTTCATTTTTTGTCCATTCCACTCCATTCCATTCCATTTCATTCCATTCCACCAGTTAGTTTCATGGAATCCCATTCTATTCCATTTCATTTTTTGTCCATTCCACTCCATTCCATTCCATTTCATTCCATTCCACCAGTTAGTTTCATGGAATCCCATTCCATTTCATTCCATTTTTTGTCCATTCCATTCCATTCCATTCCATTCCATTCTATTCCATTCCATTGCATTATATTCCATTTCATTGCATTCCATTCCACCAGTTAGTTTCATGGAATACAATTCTATTCCATTCAATTTTTTGTCCATTCCATTCCATTCCATTGCATTATATTCCATTTCATTGCATTCCATTCCACCAGTTAGTTTCATGGAATCCCATTCCATTTCATTCCATTTTTTGTCCATTCCATTCCATTCCATTCTATTCCATTCCATTGCATTATATTCCATTTCATTGCATTCCATTCCACCAGTTAGTTTCATGGAATACAATTCTATTCCATTCAATTTTTTGTCCATTCCATTCCATTCCATTGCATTATATTCCATTTCATTGCATTCCATTCCACCAGTTAGTTTCATGGAATCCCATTCCATTTCATTCCATTTTTTGTCCATTCCATTCCATTCCATTCTATTCCATTCCATTGCATTATATTCCATTTCATTGCATTCCATTCCACCAGTTAGTTTCATGGAATACAATTCTATTCCATTCAATTTTCTGTCCATTCCATTCCGTTCCATTCCATTCTATCCATTCCTTTTAATTCCATTCCGTTTAGTTTAAGGTCATTTTTTCTTATCCATTTTACTAGTTAGTTTCATTTCTTTTTCACTCAATTCAAATCCAATTCATTTCACTGTGTCAATCCATTCCATTCCATTCTTTTTAACTCCATCCCAGTGAATAAAGCTGGAAGCTGTGTGGTCTGCATGAGGACTGAAATCAGAGCCATGCCCTCATCGGCAGCTTTGTTTATATCTCCCCTGCAGTATTTTTCTCTGCTTTACCTGCATAAGGGCCTTTGTGCCAACAGCCACACTACAATTACTGCACATATTGGTGTGGGATTTACACAAAGGGGGATTGTTTTGAACACTTTGGCCTTCGGCAGGAACATAACGTTTAAATCCTGTAATCTCCTGAAGAGCTTTGGTGTTGGACAGTGTCAGGAGCGCTTGTGATCAAGAGTCTTCGCTAACCCAAAAGTCTTCTGTTTCAGTTTATTCGAGTACTTGGCTCATAGCACCATATCAGGCTTTTGTTTTATTTCTGAGCACATTGGAGCTGCCATCTCAAGGAGTAGCTAGAAAATATATACACAAGGAAGATGTATCCAGATGTGCATTCCTCTGCTCTAAAGTGGACAGCTCACGGTCCATAGCGCAGGAAGGAATGCAAACATGAGGTTTACTGGGTTTTGAAAGACCTTGGATATGAGAGAAACATACCTGCTCGTTAATATGCAACGAAATCGAGTCTCGCTTATGGTTTGATATGTTATAGTCAGAATTTTCTCTTTCTCTTTCACTCTTGGAGAACAGACTCTTCATCAGTTTACAGACTTGCCAAGTCCAATTTTCTCATACGCTGAACACGTTCAATTCCAGCTCGTATTTCTGCATGCTTTTTGGAATTGCTGTAATCAGTTTTAAATTAAACTCTCTTGTGCTTTACTCAGTTGGGCTTTGTTTAAGGGAAAAAGTGACTTGTGCTGCCAAGTTAGAGCCATGCTGCGCTCTGAGCACCTCCAAGATTAAAATTGCATGAGGCCCAAGATGGGATTTAAACCACTGTTGTAGTGCTGGTGAGGAAATCCCATATTTCGTTGTTTTTTTCCAAGACCAACCCCCCTCCCCCCCCACACACACTAGTAATCACACTAGTAATAATCATAATTTTTGATATTATAATATTAGAACTTCCAAAATGATATTTGGTGGCTGACCTGAAAAATGATGACCAGAATGCAGGCTTTAGGACACGCTCTAAAACAGTGCAACCGGGTTAGGACTTTGTTTACGAAGTGTCTCAGACTAAAAGATTTCCCAGCCGCAAACAAGTAATTAGGACGTCCACTAGCCTGGAGAGTTATCAGGACATGATGGTGCCGAACTGCATGGAAAAAAACAGCGATGTGTTGTAAGGTTATAAACTCCCAGAGCATCTGCACAGCAACATGAGGTCTGCTGAATACAGTACAGCACATTCATATTTCTGCCTCGTTCGCTCAGAAATCTCATACGTTTCCCCCCAACAAAAGGCTGATTTTTAATCCAAATGTTGAGATCCATATTTTTAAAATTTATTTATTTTTTTTAACTCTTTTTACCAGAGCCTACAAAAATGGAACTTGTGCCTATGGAGGTGAACCAACCAAAATGGTTCATTTTTGTTCACACAAAGTAAATGGCGATATCAAAGCCATTTCTGCTCCCTGAGACGCCCCAAGTGTTTGAAGGTGTTCCCTTCAACCACTAAAATTCTGTGTAAGGTTATCCAACAGAGGGAAAAACACAAGTATTACACTGAAAGCCAAAAGAGTCCTGACTCATTTTATATCAGACCTGCTGCGTTAAAATAATTCATTTGTTTATACTGATTGAAAATGTCTGATACGTCAATGTCACCAGCGTTCTGGTAAAAAGGGTTAAAGAAAGATTGGATCAGGCTTGGATCAGGCAATATAGAATCATTTCAGCGTTTGAAATTTTGCATGCGCATGCTGTCATCTGGGATGAGTGACCTTTAAGTTTGGTAATATGATAACGCCATATTTCAGATATGAAAAACACAGCAAAATATGGCAATAAGTGGTCAGTTGTATAGCATTTAAAATGTTAGAATTAAATTATACATGCATCCTGGAGTAATACGTAATGCTTTGCCAAGAGGGTAATACATTACCCATGTAAAGGAAATCAAATTCTTTGCCAATATTTCCTCTCTGTAATTAGCAACCAGCAAGTGCCTTAAATATATCTGGATTTTCTGCATCTTCTAATTCTAGTACACTGGTTGAAATGAGTACTTTTTTTTTTTTTTAAATAAAAAAAGTCGTTTTTTTTTATTTTTATTTTTTATTTTTTATTTTTTCCTTTTTTTCTAGATAGGTTGCATACATCCTTGCACAAGTAGTGCTGAAGATTTCAGCACACCAAAAAAAAAACACACAAGAGTTAGAATTTAAATGTCTTTTAATTGGCTTGACCAGCTTTTTGTTGACATTGGTTCTCCTCTGGCCACAATATAAAAGAGAATAAACGAAGCACACTTATGTGGCTTTCAGAGGGTTGATAGAGTACACTGTGGTTAGCAGAGAAGTACAGAATGAATAACTTGGCCTCACCGTTCCCTGGCAAGATGCCTTTCCTTGTTTAAAGTATCTAAATTCTTCCCCTACTTCCAATTGCAGGGTTGAAATTGTGTTATGTTGCTCCAGCATGTTGTTGTAGGATAGTAGAGTGTGCAAAGCACAGCACAGGTTTCTCGGCTGATGGCAGCTTGAAGGTGTTCTTTAACAATGGCACGCAATCGTGATCTTCATTTTCCTGTCCTCATGACCCCTCCTAACTTTTAATAGACTAAGTCCAAATAGTTCATTTCTCTCTACAGGCATTGCGATTGTGTTTTCCATTGTGTCGCATATCTGACTTGGCTGCGTTCAGGTATTTCTTCAGCCAAATGGAAGCAAAGCGAACCAGCATCAATTAAAAGCACACACCCTTTGTTTTCCCTCGAGAGCTATCTGTAAGAGTAGGCAGTCTTATATTTTCAGCCTTCGCCGAGGCCATTTTGGCATCTCCTTTGATCAAGTCAAAGCCTTTTTATCTCCAACAGATCTCTCTTTCCAACTACAACCACAAACGGAGCCACGGGCAACCATAATCCCTTTGGGGATAAAACACACCAAAGTGTGGACTGCACAGCCTAAGAATAAGAGCGGGCTGGTATCAGCGGTAACGCTAAAACATGGCTGTGTTTGCAGAGCGTACAGAGCTGTGCAGTGCTAGTGGCCAGATGCCAGCATCGCTCTAGACGTGTCTGGGGCTGAAGCTGCACATGAGCCGTGCATGTTGGAACAGCAGTAATAAAATACTCCTTTGCTTCCCAGCAGCTATGACTCATGGGGGCCAGTGTTCTTTATCTAATGGTGAAAGCGTTCCACTTTTAAAGGAATCGTATGCTTAGGAACGGCACACACCTGCGAGCATTGACGCGAGCTCGCTGCCTGTTGAATGGATCAAGGCTTTGGAACACGATTGAACATGGAAAACCCAGAGTTTTACAACCAGCTGTTTTTTTTCCTATTCTTCTTCTTTTGTCAGTACGACAAGCCGAGGACGTTGCAGCAGATTCTGACCTTTTTGAATCCATTCTAGAGCATTTTCTCCTCATGAGTCATATGGCTCTGAGCTGAAATCGAACCCATATTTCTTGTGCCACTCGCTTTACAAAAGCAAAAGAACATCTCTATAGCTATGCGGATGTGCTCACTGCTCGCGGGCTTAACGCCATCTGACTTTGATTTGCATTGCTAGTTTGTGCAAAAGACATGTTTGTGTTATGGACCTTAGTGCTGTCCATGATGTGGTAGCATGTTGGAGTGAGCATTGCCTCTGTAATTACACTCAGCAGTACTATGGCGCCATGTTAAATGCCAAGCTGTGGCGCGTCGTCTCTAGCAGACTGCATTGAGTGCTAAAGTCGCGCATGAGCCATTGATTCACACAAAGCCAGCACTTCCACTAATCTTCAGTGAAGTGAGAGGTGATCATCACAGGCCACTTAGGTCAGTGAGAGTTTCTAAGTTCAGCGTAACCACGACTCACAGCACCGTATTCTCTTGTTTGATGTATATGTTACTGCTCTTTTCAGCAGAGGAACTTTTGCATTTACTTGAATGTTTTTTTCCGACTTCCAGATGCAACCTTGTAATCGCTTTTTTAAGTATGTAATCATCTTAAATCATCAAGTATGTAATAATTGCTGCCCAAATCTGCAAGCCCAGAGCAAGGAAATCAATCAGTCTGGACCAAGACTTGTGTGATTGATTTTCTGTGCTTGCGATTTACCATTAAAAAAAAATCACGATTTAACCTTCCAGAACCGAAAAAAGACAGACAAACGAGCATTTCCAACATGGCCGTGATTAAGCAGCACATATTATTATTGCCACCTGTCCAGTCTGGAACTGCTTGCTGGTAGCAGCAGTCATGAACATGCAAGATAATGGATTTTTAGGAGATTCCAGAGTAATATGGACTAAACAGGAACAAATATACCATGTAATACATATAATATGGAATATAATCCTTTTATAAACTGATACTCTAACATCCACATGGCTGACAATTTTAACTGTAGCTCAGCTGCTTCCCATAGCATGTGAGCACTGACTGGCACAGATAAAAAAAAAAAAAGGCTTTTTTATTATTTGTAAAATGTTAAACGAACTTGTTTTTTATTATACATTTTGGTGTGATATCAGTTAATGGTAGTCTCTTGAGGTGGGGGTGTTGTGTATTTGTACAGTTAACAGTTACACAAATCATTCCAGATATTTTGATTGGCTAATTTCCAGTTTTTACTGGTGAGAAAAAAAACTAAGATGGTTCTTTTGACATTTTTTGAATGATAATGAAGAGTTCCTGCTCACAATGTGTACAGGTTGCCTGGTCTGGTAATGCTAAGTATATTATAATCAGAGTAAATGTCATTGAACATTGCAGCAGTGTAAAAGTTTGTACATCACAGAAGCCTGTCAGAGACACATTCGGTACATTTCTACTGTTTGGTTTAGCTGTATGATGGGTAGAAAAGGTGCACAGTCTAGTTTATATACAGCTGGCTGAGCTTCATATGTCCTGGGAAAACGTCCAAAACTCAGTGAAGAGAGCTGGCATATGGTAGCCATCTTGTCCTGGCCAGTACCTAAAGGAAATACGAGATCCCGAGATAAATCCAGGGTCTCTGGATTCTAGGGGGCTGATGGCTGGTGCATAGAGTAACACTTCACAACCTGATCCCCAGGACGACAAAACAGATTCATATCAGAACTCATTTCTGCAAACCAAAGAACTCTGAAACACTGGCAAGTCCACTGAGTGATCATCCAAAGCCGACATCCAAGTAGAGGCTCAGGACCATTTGACGCACATGGCAAGCGCTCTAGAGCAGCCTTTTGCCTCGAGCTGTCACACGCTGTATAAATATAAATCTACTTTGATAAGATGTGAAGACAGATCCTGATTTTCAGCCAGACTTCTCCACCGTGAGGACTCGCTCATCTCGCGAGCATAGCGCATAGAGGCTTTGATTGTGCCACTTTAGCTGGCCTCTCATTTGCACACTTGTTTATTTGCTTGGCCATGTTGCAGCTCGAGCTAAATTTAATTCAGCATTTCCTCGGGGAGCAACCTGGTGGTTGAGATGCAGTAAGAACGAACTATGAGGTACGTTGTCCGTGATGGTTACCCTCAGCAAACCTGTCGGTTTTTCGAGGTCTTATCGCTCCTGCCTTTGCAGCCTTTTTTGCTTAAGCTAGACACAGCTGTGTTACATTCCACAAGCTAGCCTCGCTGTATGATTTTCAATTCCCCTTCTTGCAATTTGCCGTGTTGAAATCCAGCCTCAACAATCCACACATGGTGTTAATT
This sequence comes from Hemibagrus guttatus, assembly GCA_033459395.1. NCBI lineage: Eukaryota > Metazoa > Chordata > Actinopteri > Siluriformes > Bagridae > Hemibagrus > Hemibagrus guttatus. The sequence goes on along the minus strand of JAUCMX010000015.1, from coordinate 17,291,908 downwards.
ATGTATTTTATATGCAAAATGTAATCTAAGACGACTAGTTGGTTTGACAGAAACCTTCAGCTGTCTTTATTTGGCTTTCAAAATGTTTCTTAAGGCAAGTTAGTTACTGTGCACCACATAATTCCAGTAGAAACCTTTTTCCCCTGTGACAACAAAACTTCAACATTTTTGGTAATGAGAAACTTCTGCCAAACCTTGCACACTTTAATTCTAGGTTTGCTTATATCCACTGTACATTTGTGGCTAATGTGCACACCTAAAAACAACATTAACAGCAATAACTCTTATTTCTCCTCGTCTAACAACAGGGGTTCCTTTCCTGTACATAGAAATATTAGATTTATTTATTTATTGCGCATAGAAACATTATGGCGAACGTTTGCACTTTTTGAAAAACCCAAACGTCGTGAAGTCAATCAGCTGTATAAGCCGCATTGATATCCACACTGCTGGGTGGTCTTCATTTACAAGGATAGAGTGCTGGCTGTGGCTCCCCGTCATCTACACGTCCTGAACTGTTTAGCAAACTTTGCCTATCCAAACAGCTGCAACGATTCCTTACTCCTCTGTTTTCTTTGAATTGCTCAAAAAGATCTCTGTGTGAAGATGCTTGGCTTGATTTTCTTTCTCTTTCGACCTTGTTTGGAGATCCTCTGCAGCCCTACGCTGCAGGACACTCTGGGAAACCAGCATCTTGTTTTCATCCAGTTCTTGCAAGGGCATGAGGAGGAGATTAAGTCATCTATTTTTTTTAGCGATGGATTTTCTATTCCAGGATGTAAAGCGTTAAAAAAGCAGATTTATTCCGCATCATTGCTGCTTTTCTTTGATCTCTTAACAAAGGCTTAAAAGACCAGTTCATGCAAACAATGCAAGTGTCACTTACGATTACTCAAATGGAAAGCACTTTTTTTTTTTTTTACCTGAGGACAGATTAAAGGATTCAGACCAGGAAAAAGAATTTTCACACAAATGAACACAGATAGCCAGCACTGATACGTCACACTCCATATGTGCATGTCATCACCACGCGACCAATTCAACACAAAAACAACAACAACATGGCGCCTTGGTGTGTCTTTTACCAGGTGTAGTTACTGCAGTACTGAATCGAAAAAGCTGACAACTAAGGAAAACTTGGATTGTGTAATCTCTTAAAAATAGATCCCAGGTAAGATTAATGCGGATTGAAGAAGGCTTAACTGTACCCATTCCCATGAGGTCTCTAGTTTCCACGCATAGCCAGGTACATTACTCCGGCTTGGCCGAAACTGGTCTTTTAATATTTAATGAGTCTCGGGCTGTACAGTGTGAGAAACGTATGTAGCTGAGTAACCACAGAGATAAGCAGTCGTGTACTGGATATAGGACGTATATTATAGAGTCCTCTGTTTACAGAGTGCACAGGAAACAAAGTTAGGATGTAAACTATATAAAATCTCACGTTAATGGCGATTGCAGATAACCGCGTGTTTTTTTGTTTTTAGCATGAGGTTTTGTAGACTGGCTCTAGACACCTAGGTACACAATGTCCTGCTGTTTGAAGCGTCATATTTCAGCCACACGGCTTTCCCATTTGTGTGGCTCATTAAGCAGGGCGAGCTTAGGATAAAACAGCTTTGATCATTACATCATTATGGCACCCGTCATTTCATAACCTTTCCCTAACGACCTTTCGCAGGATAATAGTCCAGGGAAATGGCACCGATGTTGATTTAGTTGTTTGTCCAGAAGCCACGCATGCTACACAAACATTGTGCAAGAACTTTGTCTTTAGCGTGCGTTCCTTAAACATTTCAAGCACCTTTTTCCACCGGGTTTGTAGCGTGTACAGGCTCTGGAATGTGACAAAGTAGGGATGCCATCTATTTTCAGCCCCCCACCTACTCCACACATTTTCCCTTGTAAAAAAGGATTGTGTTGAGCGTTCCTCTATGAGTCATTGAAGGGAACTGCGCTTAGACTTGCCCGGCGCGCAAAGGGTGCTAATAATGGACTGCAGTGTGGCATGGATGAACATGTCTAGCTCAAGTGAGCTAAGGCACCAATTAAAAGAAAGTGGCTGCTATTTACACATCTTGACAAAAAAGGTCGTAGAGAAAATATGCTGTATTTATAGGTTCGTTCCCACAGGGCTTCTCATGCACTGCTGCAAGTCACCTTGACCCTCCTGGCTATTCTGAGCCGAGCCTTACCTTTCCGTCTCTCCCTAAACAAACACCAGATAGCAGGCGTCAAATGCTAACAATGCTTTTTATAGCAGTAGGCGTTGGCCGTGCTGATCTTATGTCAGTATACCCTAGATGACAAAGCCTCTCTTTTGTCATGGTGCAGAGAGAAAAGTCGGTTCTGCGGTCGTCAGGCACAGGCTATTAAACATTCGCGAGCTCCCTATACTCATGCAGAGTCTGGATTTTAATGGAGTCTCAGAAATCTGGCAGGGTTTGTGCATTCCTCAGCCTTTTCGGAGCTGTTTGTCCGACTCTTAGGCGGCCTCTTTTCCCCCCTCAGGTCTCTCCCTACACACTCTCTCTCTCTCTCCCCGTTCTCTTCTTCTCTTTCTTTTCTTCCTTGCATTGTAACACATGGTATTTATAGGCTTCTGTTTATGATCTTTAGCTTCTCACATAACAATAAAGGCTAAGACCCGTTCAAGGCCGAGCTGTCCCAAGACCTGCATTTGCAATAATGACTTTAGACGTCGTGGAAGAAACCGCAGCGTATAAAAAGACAAAGTGGTGCTGTGTAGAAAGCTGTGTACTCACAGCTGCTGGCTCTCTCAAGAATACGCTTGGTTCAGTGATAGGACGTTAGTTTGACTTTTTTTTTTTTTCTTCTTCTTCTTTTTGTTTTTTTATTTCTTTTGGGATGACACCGTGGTCTATTTCTGGAGACTGGCTCCTGAACATGTGGGCTGTGCAGTGACTCAGAACGTGTGGTATACTCATCCACGTGCATGGGTTCCACAGCCTGAGCAGTACCACATCGCTTCACACTCATCCGGCCATTACGCTCATAAATTTTACATTTCATTTTAGCATGAACGTGCAGATCCTGCATCTGTCTTGCATATGTGATGTAGTTGTGTGTTTGTGTTACCATATGAAAACAAGAACTCTTAAGAAGAACTCTTGCATAACTTTTAGGAGGCTTTTGGTTACATCGTGTAATACTCTGACCTTCTAACTCAATTTCTAATATGACTAAACATGAGTATTATTATACTATCAATCTGGTTGGTCTAAAAGTGTGCGATATTTACGTATAACAGCACAAGAAGTTTTGGCTTTAACATGAACGATAGTTGAATATTAATGCGCTTCTTCTCGTATGTTAGCGTTTCTATAGTAACAGCTCATGCACATGTGCGGAAGCTCCAAATAATCAAAGCCTACTAATATAATGGGATTAAAATGGGTTGCTGTTTAGCGAAGTAATTCTTATAATTGTTGATGTCTTGGAGTGTTTTTTTTTTTTTTGGAAGGAGACGTTTATTGAACCTTTATGGAACGATTTTTGGTTGTAAGCTTTCTCTGTCTTTGTTAGTCTTTGTTTTCTTTGTAAAATGACAGGCTACACTTGGTGTGTGTGTGTGGGGGGGTGAATAATGGCTGTTTATCGCAGTTGTAACGTGGGTAAGAACAGGAACTAACTTGTCTGGCAGATTTTCCGCAACATTAAATCTAACTATAAACTGTTAAAAAATGCGTGACATCTTGTTTATAATATAAAAGTGCTGAATAAATTGTAACTATTTATACTGATATTGCCTGAACAAAGGGCGTGCAATATCACACAGGCACACACACACACACACACACACACACACACATACACACATATATATACACTGACTCTCTCTCTCACACACACACGCACACATATATACACTCTATAGACACACACACATACACACAAGACTCTCTCTCACACACACACACACACACACACACACACACACACACACACACACACTCTTGCTCTCTCTCTCTCTCACACACACACTGACACACTATCTCTCTCTCTCTCTCTCTCTCTCTCTCTCTCTCTCACTCACACACACACACACACACACACACATATATACTCTGACTGTCTCTATCTCTCTCTCACACGCACACACACATATATAGTTTGACTCTCACTTTCTCTCTCTCTCTCTCACACACATGCACACACACGCATATACACTCTACAGACACACACACACAGTCCTCTCTCTCTCTCTCTCTCTCTCTCTCTCTCTCTCTCTCTCTCTCTCTCTCTCTCTCTCACACACACACACAGGTTCCTAAATCTAATTCTTTTATTTATTGTTTTGTTGTACAAAACTTACAGAACTTGTAATTGTTATATTATATAATTATTACTTCAAAAATATAAAGTGATCATAATACACACAGCATCTCACACACATCATGCTGGCAGTGCCAGTCCGAAAATGGATTTAGCTATTTTTATATGTATTTTTTTCAGAAGACCAAGAGTAATTCAGATAATTGGCCGCTTATTTGTTTCTTGGACGGTTGTGTTGCTGCATTAATCCATTGCCCTACAGACATCGCCGCAGTTTATTTTCATAGAGCAGCTCCTGGCTCTGGTAGTAATGTGCTGATAATGTCCATGTGTAAAATTGTAAACAAAACAAGAACATAAACTTCAGTACGGTACAAATACACAGCCACATGCCCAGACTGGGCCGGGTCTCTTTAATAGCTGTTCCAGTGACCTTGTGCTGCAACAGTGCTTGATAAGTGACGTTAATTTGTCAGCCTGGCTCGCCATGCCAGCAGCACTTTTCAGCACCTTGATGTGTTTGTGCATACATGCTGCTGAGCCAAAGACAAATAATGCTCTCGGACCACTGTGTCCTCCCGTCTGCTCTATCCTCCACTTACATGTGGAACGTGGAGAGGAGAAACCTAATAAAACGTCTCCTGCCTTGAAGGATTAACAGAGCCATGTTTGCCTTCTCCAGCTGCGTTTCATTGCTTTAAAGAGCTTAGCAGTCGCTGGAAAGGTCTCTGACGTTTTGATTACAGAGCCCAAATGTTTCATCAGCTAGCTGAGACTTCTCTACGGTTTTACTCAATTATTTTTATTTTTATTTTATTTTTTATTAATATTTCAAATTTCAGTCTACCCAGTAATGTGTTGTGGCAAAAGACTTCTGTATAATTCTGAAAAATATCCTGAAATGAAAGATGTTTGGAAATCTGGTGTTGAGTACAGATTTTTGCTAGGGTAAATAGCTTAATCGAAACGTGATGGTCACTGCATGAGGAAATCACACACAGCTAGGTTTAGACTTATAGGTATATTCACAGACTTTTCACCATTTTTACTGTGTTTATTTATTAGTTTATTACTGTGTATCTCCTTACGCAAGATGACCTGTGTAGAAAGCCTCCGCAAAATTAAAACATTAATAAAAACATTCTTTTGTTTACGGTTCTTTCCATATATTTATGGATTTCTTAACTTTTTTTGCCAGTATCTAATTTTCTGTTTCTTTTCCCCCTGTTTGCAGAATTTTAGTTGCTCTAAGTGACTGAAAGCAGTAGGTCTGGCAACACATCTGTAATGAAGGTTTGCGAGATCATGTGCAACTTGCCATCGTCCTCTGTTTATTGCTGATTGACGACAATATCACTCAACTGAGAGGGGAAGAACAGGGTGTGGCCAGTACCATGTGACATGTACACATTGTCATTGCACTGAAAAAATACCATGAGTCACTTACATTATACACCGACCATAACATTATGAGCACTGACAGGTGAAGTGAATAACACTGATTATTTGAGCGAGTTTGACAAGGGCCAAATTGTGATGGCTAGACGACTGGATCAGGGCATCTGCAGAACTCTGCAGTGGTCAGTATCTATCAAAAGTGGTCCAAGGAAGGAACAATGGTGAACCAGTGGTGTTTTTCCCTTCCCATTAACAAGGTCAGGAATGCCTTCCAAAACTGAAGTCTAGGCTGTAAATAAACCTAATGAGTTATTAACTGTATCTAAGCTCATTATAAAGTTTAAATGAAAATGATATCTACACATTTATGTGCTTATCACCAGCGGAGATGCTTATTGAATTCTTGTATAGTGAAATAGCCCTGATAAACAACACATTGTTTCATTTAAACCCCCACTCAATGTCTTACGAGTGAAGACATTCACGGCTTTATCTGTTTGGCAAGCACGGACAAGGGAAGTTAAGTCAGACAGCAGGCTGTTAAGATTCTTACAGAATTACCAAACAGGTGAAAGAGTAAGACGTATTACGAGGTACAGGACAGTTTATTTGTGTCAATATTAAAGCTGTAGACACCATCGAGTCGTCTTTCTCAACCCAGGTCTGTTATAATGGATTCCTGATATATAATGGACAGTATATCATTTGTTAGGTGTTTGTTAGCCCTCTGAGGGTGTAACTTGGATATCCAGGGGCTTTTTATTTCCACCCTAAGCGGGAGGTGAAATCAGCAAGGCTATAATACCATAATAAATACAATAAGGTAATTACAAATGTCCATCATTATGCACATGTACATGTGTAGTAACAGTATGTAGTAGATTGTAGCTTGACGGCTGTTAGGTATCTGATTCGCTGAAGCATTAACAGATCAGCGCTCGCTGCTGTGTTGTGGCTGATAGCAGGCACAGTGGAGTGTTTGTCAGGTATCTGAGGCTGGGAACACCTTCCTGCTAAATTTGTCAGATTCTTGAGAATGAAAGAACTGGATCTTTCTCAAATATCAGAGCAGACCAAAGAGCCACTGTCTGTACACTGAACTGATCTCAGGCTTGGCTTCCTTCCTCAATCTGGACTTGCTTATGACAAAAATCTCAAGCAGAGTGTAATCTCAGGGTTTGATAAGATTCAGCGTTAGGGACGATTGCATGCTGGGATCATGGCTTCACTAGAAGTGAAAGAAAGAGCTAGTTTGATGGTTGAGCTGTGCTTCACAGTCGTTTCGCTGAAATCAGTGATGGATTATAGCTTCAGCTTGCGGTTTGGAAAGCTTCAATTGTGCTGCCCTAAGCATTGCTTTCCTCCTGCAGACTTTTTGAAAAAAGCACCATTGGATTATACATGATGGAAGTCCTGACAACTCGCTGCCTCAGGCTCAATGCTGGTCTTATTTTTAGGTCCTGGTTTCAGATTGGGTTGAGTTTGGATTAGTGTGCAACTGGATATTTTATTAGACCTGTCACATCAGGTCAGGTTTTTGTGCATGTCAGGACTGTACAAATCATAAATCCATAAACTCAACCACCAGGCAATTAAACACTCCATAGAGAGATTCATTCCCATGGTTTAGTTGCCTGGGAAACTATTTGCTTGGGCTAAAAAGTGGTAGATAACAACCAAGATGAAACGCATAAGATGAAATAACATTGATACAATATAGAAAGCAAAACAGTGACCGATGGGACGTTCAGTACAAATGTTAAGGCATCCCCTCAGGACAAAATTAAGAAGGCAAAGATAATTGTATTTATAATAATAAGACTTTTATTGTGTTTGGTGTCACTGATGTTCCTTGTTCACAATTAGCATAGATATATATTATATAGAATATTGTATCTAAACATATGAAACATTAAAAAATCAGCATTATAAGCTCCAGACAATCACTCTTTTTTTTTTTTCTAAACGTGATGTAAAATCTTCAAATATCCTCCAAGCTCTCATGCAGCTTTTTTTATTCATTCTGTTATAATAATGATAATAGTAATAATAATATTTACCGATCTTCTTCCTGGCACGTCATGGTCAGAAGAAAATACAAGGCAAATCTTCTTGACGTACAGCCAGGTGACAGATTAAAGGGGAGGAAAAAACGACAGGAGAAACATAACAAGTGCAAATGCTTCCAGACAGGTGCACTGCATGATACGATTATGTAATTAACATCCTGCATGCTCTGTGGCGTGTATTAAAAAAAAAAAAAAAAAAAGTTTTGGTAATTGGCCCCGGCCTTCCTGCAGTTAATGCAGTGGTAGACAGTAAGACAGCAAGAGGAAACGATCTAAGTGAATTTGAAGAGAGTGCAGGAACTTCAGGCTGTTCAACTTATGACTAAAGTGACCTCTGCATTTGTATTTACGGGAAAGGCCATAAATACGCTGGAAACTGTGGTCGGAAAAATGGACATTCAATGATCGTGACAGTCATGCATAAGTACGATACGTAAGGAGAGCAGCTGTTCTTCATGTGACTGAGAATTGATGTGCGGGATATAATACGGAACAGACATGTTGTCGTTGTTGTCTTTTTTTCCTTCAACGTCACACCTTTTTGCAAGATACATCCACATTCCATATTATCTTTTTTATACAGGATGGGGTGGACATCTGAACCCGACCGCACATAAGACCGCATGAAGGGTATAGCGTAACAGATATAAGAGCTTCTTTTAAAGCAAGAACACACTATATAGTGAATTCTCAGTAACTTCAGAGAGCTGCACTGATTACAGAACATTAGTGGTTTAAATAGTGAGTCATGCCTGTGGTTAACACTTCAACTCTATCAGTTTCACCGAAATCCTAAGATTTGAGTGAGTTTCCGTTCGGTCCCGAGCTCGAGTTACTGTCTGTGTCGGATTTCACACATTCTCCCTGTGTTCACATGGGTTTCTCCAGTGTCCATTCACCCCACAAAAATTTGTGGGTGGGTGGATTGGTTGGTTGTTTTAAATTGCCCCTGGGTGTGATTAGTGTTTGTGTGTGTGTATGTGAGAGAGAGAGAGAGAGTTAGACTCCAGATCCATCATATCGCTGACTGAATAGAGCAGCTACTTCTATAATCACTGCTACTACTATTACTACTACTACTAAAGCTATTACCACCTCCACCATCACCACTACTATTACTACTACTACTAAAGCTATTACTACTACCACCATCACCACTACTATCACTACTACTATTAAAGCTATTACTACTCCTACCTTCACCAGTACTATTACTACTACTACTGCTAATACTAAAACTATTACTACTATTACAACAACTACTACTAAAATTAATACTACTTCTACCACTATTACAGCTACTAAAACTATTACTACTACAACCACCACAACTACTACTATTACTACTTCTGCCGTCACCACTATCCCTATCACTGCTACCACTACATCTAAAGCTATTACTGCTATCCTACTACTATCAGAACTACTACTACTACAACCACTACTACTAGCACTACTAATAATATTTCTACTACTGCTGTTAATACTACTACAATACTACCACTACCTTTTCTTCGTCTGTTGCTGCTCTTCTTGCTTTTTCTGCTGCATCTTCACAACGTGCGCTTGCACACAGATATTTTGCTAGTCGGCCCATTACAATATAACAAAGAGCCTTTCTTATAAGTAGGTTTAATTCGAGAGATGAAATCCAGCCATACATATGATATTAATCTGAAACTGGATGCCACGTTGTGATGATTGGACCAAGCATTGAAGATACAATTCCATCCCAGTAATTTATGAGTGGGATTCAATTCGACGGCCACAAAATCACTAAATCATGCGTCTCTGCCACTTGGCCTGGCTCATGCTGTCAGCTAATCTTGGCAACACAGCATTGTGGATGGAAAGAAAAACACCACGCGTAAGGCTGGCATAGCTGATCTTGTAAACAAATGCGTCTAGAAAGTAAATAAATGAATAAAGGCAGTCATGATATGCAGTAAATTGTTTGCACAGGCTAACGCTGATTTACATTACATTTTATAATGCTTTCTAATCAGGAACACCGTGCACTGTTTGTCCTTCTCACAGTATTGAGAACGGATCTGTTTCTGGATTGATTCTGTTGCGCCGCTATCAAAATCATAGGGATATAGACGTCACAGTTTCCAATGTTTACACATTTTACAGTACGTCCTGTAACACACGGCACACAATTTGTTTAGTGCTCATTTAGAATGTTATATAACATTTGAGGTTACTTAGCTACATATGTTTGGAAAGAATTGTTCTGCTGCTCGTAATGACATTTCCTCTCTATAAATGAACACTAGATTCATGGACAGCAATACAGTGTTTTACTCCATCCCTGATCTTTACACTTCCTGGACGTTATTAATTCTTCACTTCGACTCCCTTTATGTTCAGTTGTGTATCCAAAGCTCACGAAAATCTAAGCCATTTTATTTAATATGTACTAAAAGGAAAGCCTTGGATATGTTCAGTTACTTTTTAATTTCTGCTGTGGTAAGCTGTAAAAGCTGAAGAAACAGACAGCTGTAAGTCTTATCTGTTGTTTAGTGATAAGACTATTTTTACACAACTGATAAGCCACCAGGCCAGGTTAAGCTGAGCCAGTGACATGTTTGTAGATTATTGAATTTTAGATTGTAAAAAGTGTTAGAAAGGCATGCGCCCCGCTCTACTTTTACTTAGGACATGTTGAAATGTTGAATTGACAGACATCTGTTTTACAAAACAAAATCGTCGGATGTGCCCTTTTTGTTCTTTGTTGGTTTTTTTGGGGACTTTTGTCATGTTTTTGTGCAGTTGTGAAGTTGCTTGTGCAACTTGTTACCTGCTGCCATTTATTCTCTTGTATCTATTATTAAAATATAGATAGATAGATAGATAGATAGTTTATTGTCCCTTAACGGGAAATTTGTTTTCACAGACTGTCATACAGTACACGCACCTGGCAAAAACAAATGTACACAAAAACAACAATACACAAAAAAAAAAAAAAAAAAAATTGCTGCTAATCCTCTGTCTGTTTCTGCTACTGCTGCAGTTATGGGGGAAATGATTTAGATTTGCACAATCCAGTGTCACCCAGATGAGGATGGGTGCACTGGGTGTTCTCAGGCTTTTTTACTTATATCGTTTCAGGGAGAATTTTCTTGCCACCTTAATCTCTGTCTTGCTCATTAGGGATAAATTTAAAATGCATTATTTATTTCCTTAATGTATGTATTTCTGTAAAACTGCTTTGGCCACAATGTCCACTGTTACTGCTGCTACTACTACTATTACAAGTACTACTTATACTTTTAGTGTTACTATAACTACAATTACTTCTACTAATTTTGGTACTACTACTACTACATCTACTATTACTGCTATTAGCAGTACTAAATTAATACTGTTGTTACTTGGAGCTGCTTTTACTACTATTAATGCTGCTATTAATACAGCTACTACTATTATTACTAGCACACTTAAAAATGTAGTGGCTCCCATTGACTGCTTCAGCATTAGCCTGACTTTTAGCCTGAGGGAGTGGTTGTTTAATGCAGTGGTAGTTTCTTTCTACTGTCTACTCATTTCTTACTTGATGTGATTTAGAAACATGAAGCTCTACATACACAGCTGCAAAGTAATATCTTATGCCTTAACATTTTGGATGACCTACACCGCCTCTCTTTGATGTTCTTTAGTCAAAGTGTTAAAAACTTTCTAGAGAAACCTATCCAAGGCCTGCTCAGTGTAGAGTCATGGCTTTGCCTCTCTTGACCCTGTAACTGTGAGCTGCTTTGCTTCCCTTGTCAAATACGCAACGGAGCGATGTTTATTCTCTGTGATGCTTTTATAGAGAGGGGACAGGATAAGTACACACATCTGGTACGGATGTCATGTTTGCGTTGTCCCAGAAGCCTCCTGTCTATAATTATTTTGCCCGTTGCCTTGATGGCTGTCAGGCAGGTAGAGTGTCCTCCATCCCTAAGACTGCATCAGACATGATAAGGAACCTGGTGCTGGATTATCAGTTGTTAACTGGAGCTGCGTGTACCTTGACAAATCTTATCCACTACGTTTGATACGATACGTACGTGATTTTATTTTTTGCAGATGCCCGGCTTATTGTCATGCGCCAGCGGTCTAATAGTGATTGGGATCCTTACTGTCTCCTGCGTCCACATTAACTCCGAGATCTTGAGCAATGAAGGTAAGAAAGGCTGGACGCTGCGCATAAATGCCTTGCTATTGATGGAAAAATGTTGTTTACAGTTTTCTGGCTTTGCTTACCTTAAGCACCTGGACATCTTCTAAATAAATCTTCATAGTAAATTCTGCCAGAGCATAACCATGTCTCTAGCTTTTGATCAAACTCAAAGGATTGATATCAACCAAGACAAGTAAAAAAAAAAAAATCCTTTAAAAAAATTTAGCCGAATCCCAAATCTCCCAAATCTCCCAAACCTGAGGCCCCGCTATGCCGTATATTGCACAAACAATACACATCTGTTGTAAGTATCCAAGCTAAGAGCAATTCCCCATGCATCGTTTATGGCTCATACAAAGAGTTCAAGCTGTGTGTGTGTTGTGTGTGTGTGTATATGTAAATGGCAGTATTCCTGCTGGCCCAATGAGGAGAAATGTGAGAAATGTGGTGGGCTTTTAAATGATATGCTTCTGCCAATATTCCCTGAAAGCAGACATTGAGCACGACCATTTCTGGAGTACAGTTAGACTCAGGGTGTTGGAGGCCAGCCACTCCTCAGAGTGCATATGTGCGTATTTGCTTCTTTGTCCAGTACTTGGCACTAAATGCCTGTTATTCCATCCTTGATATAAATCCTGTGGGCTGAAGGGGCAGTAAAGGAGGGTAACATAAACAGTCTCAGTCTCTTCCAGAGTGGAGTTACAGTCTTCATGATCGTCGATTTGCTCATTTAGGGCAAAGAGGAGCCATTAAAAATCACATGCTTTTCAAATGATCTGATCCACATGGGTAATACAAAAGGATCAGTTCCATGGAGGATGAATACATTTTATTCTCGTAGTGTTCTTCATCTGCAAAAAGTCATGTTAGAAAGAAGATACAGAGTGTGTTTTGATAATCATACATTCTTGTAGATAATTACAGTAAAATAAACAGATGTGACTTTAAAACACATTTTATTATTTATGTTATTACTTTACTTTACTTCCCTTCCTTGCTCATATTCACTTCCTCGTGCTTATCTAGAATATGTAACATCTAATTTAATAATGTGTATTTTGTGTAGTTTCAGACGTACAGTTTGGCGCTCTGGGCTCCACCGTGACGCTGACCTGCAGAGGCTCTCACCTAGGGTATGTTCCCATGTCACACTCTGTAGCAGCTACGTGACACAGCTCAGTCAAGCCTTCCAGTAAACACTGATAACTTCATGCTTCACACCCTGCTAGCTAAACACACAGGCCAAACTGCTGCAGCCCAATCACACTGCATCCTTTCACACTGACTCCCCAGACTCTGAAACTGGCCACAGAAAGCCACGGCTTGGACCAAATCGATATTCTCAGTCAATACCTATAATGTCCACGGGAATACTGCGGGGCTACTTGGGTTGTGCTAATTTGCCCAGGATAGGACTGCATAAGTGAAGTGATTGAGGGATTGATTGTGAGTTTTGGCAGGTCTGCAGTGGTATGGAAACACAACATGAGCTCAGGGAGGTCAAGGCAGACTTCCTCCTTAGACGGCACTCTGACTCTCACCAACACCACACTCAGCATGGAGGGTAACTACAGCTGCCACGAGCCCAGGGGCGGAGTCTTACTGCAGAGCATCACACTGCGGCTGGGCTGTGAGTGAACGCCGCACTTCACACACAACACAGCACTTCAGTCTTTCTTATAAGAATTACATTATTTAATCTGATCTCAAACCAGATCAGATTAAATTTCTGTAGATTTATCTAGGCTCTGTGTATTCGATTTCACTTTTCATTTCATTATTAGAATCAGAAGTACTGTGGATTTTACATGTACAAAGAAATTTGCCTTGGTGTATTTATTCACAACAATAAAAAAATATAAACATAAAAATATAAATAAAAATCTAAGAATTTTGAGTAAGATTAACTGTGTTGAAAATATATATAAATATATACACTGTGTAATAGTGCAGTACTATAATGTATAAAAAGTGAACCAGTGCAAACAATTAAATTCCCAATGCTACCGTCAGTGCAGATGGAAACATTAATTGTACATTAGCGACCAGTGCGAAAACTCGCAGTTTGAGGTAGGAAGGTGAGGTCAGTTCGCATTTTTTAGACTATTATTTACATGCACACTATGTTATATATTTTTCCAGTATTGTTGTAGATCAGGCTTTATTGGCGGCCGTAGTTTAATAGTCAGGAAAATATCTTGGTGAAAAAGGAAGCACTTCAGCAATGTCCTGCTCAAACTGTGGGCCGAGGCCCCGGGAGACAATAAGTGTGTGGTGCTAAAAGTCAAAACACTTCCTGTCACAGGAAATCACTACACAGCACAGTACTCCAGCTTCCTGTTAGGAAGGGCGCGATCATCCACATGCAAGCTCACACAAGTTGAGTGTTCGGCCTGTGCCCTGCTCACAAGAATTTACCAAGAAATCCGCCTGCTGTGATGTCTCTGGGGATTGTGTGGACGTTCCGCACGTGATCGACTGACCTCTTGCTTGTGTCTTGTAGATGCCCCAGAATATCTGAGCATTTCCTGTAAATTGCCAAGTCACTTCAAAATTATGTGTACGTGGACACAAAGAGTGAGGACACACTTACCCACCAAGTACATCTCCTCCTACAGGTGGGGTCACATGAAAAAACTGAATAAAAAACAATACTATATGCTCAGAAGGTAGTGCCGTCAATGTACAGTATATTTTAATTCATGCACTTGCCACTTGTGATATGGAACCGATGTTGTGTTTTCTCTCAGTGTGGATAACAGCAGGCCAGAGCCCTGTGAACAAGAGTCGATGGATGTGAACGAGTGCACCATCAGCGACCCTACGTTCTGGGCCAGCAAACACCTGGTGAACATCACAGAAGTGAATCCGCTCGGCTCCAAATCCACAATTGCTTATGTGGATGTCAACAAGAATTGTAAGCAAAATGAACTGCCATTACTGAACACGTTTGTTAACTTGAGGAATCTATTAATATGTTGCAAGCAATGTTTTTATATAACAAACAAAATCAACGTTTGCATTCATCAGTGCTCATTCCATCAACATGTACTTTCATTTTGTGGTTGTTACGTGTAAAAATGTAGAACTACGGCTTTGTTTTTGTTTTTATGTGTGTGTGTGTGTGTGTGTGTGTGTGTGTGTGTGTGTGTGTGTAGTAAAGCCTGACGCTCCTGAGGAGCTGATCTGCGAGCAAGTGAATGGCGAGCCCACGCAGCTGTTCATACGGTGGAAGCCGCCCGACTCGTGGCCCTCGGACACATCCGTCGCCTTTCCACTGAAGTTCGAGCTGCAGTACAAACCCCTCGGCTCCAAATTCTGGTCCAAGGTGAGATTTGAAATGGCGACTCATCCACTTTTCCAGCTAATTAACAATAAAACAAAGAAAAACACTTTGTCATTATTCTTAGCAGATTAAAAACTAAAAAAGTAGATTAATAAAACAATTCATAAAGAATACGATGCAGTGTATTTTATTGTATGAAATGACATTAACTTCTCACACGTACTTGGAGTGGAAAAGTATAGAAACTATAGAAAACTATAGTACTTTGGGGGCATTGGTGGCTCAGTGGTAGGTTTCATGGTTCCTATCATGCGGAAGGCCCGGGTTCGATTCCCAGCCATTGCCTCAACCCCAGCCACTGGATGCAGTGCCGGTCCCAAGCCCGGAAAAACGGGAGGGTTGCGTCAGGAAGGGCATCCGGCGTAAAACATTTGCCAAGTTGTTATGCGGACCAGTTGGTCCGCTGTGGCGACCCCGAACAGGGAGCAGCCGAAAGCAACTTCTAGAAAACTATAGTACTTTATGTATCTAAAATGCAAATGTTCTGATTTGTTAACAAAGCTGTTGGACTGTTCATTTACTGTGTTACAAATGACTAAAGATCACCAGAGGAGGCAGTATAATGCTGCAGCAGCTCTTCGCTCACACTCTATCACACTATGACGTGTAGCATCCTCCAACATGTCTCTCTCTCTCTCTCTCTCTCTTTCTTTACCTCTCCTCTCACACTCTATCACACCTCCAACACATTTGTCTACTATTTTCTCTCACTTCTGACGATTCCTTTCTCCTTTCCCTCTCTCTCTCTCTCTCTCTCTCTCTCTCTCTCTCTCTCTCTCTCTCTCTCTCTCTCTCTCTCCCTTCATTTAGACAGCTTGACCTTTCAGAAGCACACCAGATCTTCTTGTATTTCTCTGCTGATTATAAGCTTCTGTTGATTTTTTATTTTTTTTTCTCAGCAGTAATAGGTCTGGTTTTTGCCTAGCTGGACATGAAAATAACACTGAGAGAGGGGAAGAGGGGTAGTTCATGTCAGGGTGAACTACTGTTCATTTGTTCATAATGTTCATTTCCCTGCCACTGACAATTAAATATTGGAATAAAATATGAAACGTTTGCATTTGAAAGGCAGCACTACTTCCAGCTGAGGGTTTTGTAGTTATGAAAACAAGCAAGTTTAAATAGACTAAATAAATACTCATTAAATACTCATTAAAACTTAAGTTCTACACACAAGCATCACTTGAGAGAGAATTCAGCATTAATGATGTCAACAGCACTTGTCAAGAAATGACTCTTTTTTTTTTTGTTGTTGTTGTTGCTTTAATAACATTAAAGCTCCAGTTCAGGAGTTGTATGTATAAATCCAGTTTAAATATGGAAAATAAGAAGCAACCAGTCTTGTTCCCCTGATTTGAAGCATTTTGAGCAGCTGGACAGCAGAAGTTGGTGTGTGTCAAAACAGGGATCAGAAAAGAATTATTTTGGTCTGGGATCTGAAATGTGAACAGAGCTCTAAACATGAAGTAACTTGCAGGAATTAGGAAATTGGTGTCTGGGTCATTATGTAATCTTATCCTGTGAGCAGTTCCTTGATCTATAGCAGGTTAAGCACAGTAGCTTTTCACTGACCAAAGACACACACAGTATGTGTGCAAAGGAATCTGAAGGCTTCTGAAACCTGATTACGTTATGACATGAAGACTAAGAAATGAAATTGAATGTATTGTGCAATTATTAGTGTGTATATTAGTATGTTACATTGTGTGTGTGTGTGTGTGTGTGTGTGTGTGTGTGTGTGTGTACAGATGGAGACTGAGGACACAAGTATGGTGATCATGGACGCACTGATGGGTCACTTACACCACATCAGAGTACGAGCTCAGGACGCTTTCATTAACCACAGCCAGTGGAGTGAATGGAGTCAGGTGGTGCAGGCCCAGCCCTGGAGCGGTGAGCTACAGACACACACACACACACACACACACACACACACACACACACACAGAGATACTGAGACTCACACACTCGAATAGAGATGAAGAGAGAGAGAGAGAGACAGACAGGCAGACAGACACAAACAGAAAAATACATTCACATACCGAGACACACATAGGCACACACAGACACAGGGCAGTGTTTAGGATGTTGGACTACTGATTGGAAAGTTGTGTGTTCAAAATCCCCCACTGCCACGCTGCTACCTGGGCCCTTGAGCAAGCTTAGCTCTAAACTGCTCAGTTGTATGAACAAGATGGATGTAGATTGCTCTGGACACCAACGTCATAAAGGTAAAATGTAAATAAACACAGATAATAATACACAGATCTGGAAACACACTTAGACACACAGACAAATACACAAAAGCTAAGAAAGCAGACACAAACACAAGGGACATAAGGAAAGGCTTGCAGATACATGCACTCAGATGGGGAAACACACACACACACACAGACAGACAGACATATACACAAAGGCCAAGACATAAGGACAGACACAGAGACAGAAAACTAGGTCCGTCTCTGAAGCCTAGGTGCACTCAGAGACAGAGAGAGACACACAGAAATAAACACAGCGACAGAGAGATTTGTTGACAGAGACAGATGGCCACAAAGACACATTCACACAAATGGACATGGACTGGTTGGACACAGACACACACATACTGAAGACACTGAAATATTTGTTTTCTTCTCACCTAATATAATGTGTGTTATTCAGTAAACCACCACTGACTGACAGACAATTACTCAGACAAGTCCACTTCATGTAACTGCTGGTTTTCTCCTGGAGTTTGACATAGCGCCCTCTTTTGGTCGACTGCGTTTCAAAGTTTTGTTATGACACACGGATTTCTCCCATTTCACAGCATTTGAATGCTGTTTATAGCTTCCTGCTGATGCATGATTCACTTGGACATTGCTGCAAATTAAGGGGTTGTGTGGTTTAAATAATAATGGAAAATGAATATGTTTTTAGGGAAAAAATCGTAAAGCTTTTTCTAATTTGTAACAGAATCCTAACTCCTCAAAGTCAGAACTGCATTTAAAACCCATGCCAGTGTGTAAAGTAGAGTGGGAATAAAACTGCTGATTTGGAAAGCAAATCCAGTTCACGTGCGTTATCTGAGAATCACTTGATTGATGCCCAGGACTTACAAATCAACGGATATACGTAAAGCTCATAGAAACAAGTGTCCTCATCACACATACTGTACTACGCATCTGTGATTTTGAACCCCTAGATCTTTCTCGTTATTAGTGTCAACTTTTCTATTTCAGACCCCTCCATGATACCCGAAGCCACCACAGATAATGTTTTCGAGCCGATCTTCCCGTCCACGTTTCCAGTGAAGGCAACAGCGACTGCAGGTACGTTATTGTCATTTTCATCACAAGAATTACGGAGACCGATTCAGAAAAAAAGCCGAAAGTACATACTCACTCCTTTTTCTTCCCTGGACCGAGCCCCTTTTTTTTTTCCATCCATGAAAGCCTTGAGGATTTGGCAGTAGAAGAGAGCGCAAGTCAAGCTCAGATCGAACACGCGTTGTTAGATGTCTTTGAGATCTCATCCAGATGCTTTTTTAGGTTTTATCCAGATGTGTCTGGCCTTTGGTGTTTTGGAGGCAGGGTTTCCTCTACTCTTACTCATATCGTGCACCAATCACAACACAGATCAGCCTTCATAAAGCAGGCCATGTGGCAGGCGCCGCCGTGACTCACTCAGCCTTAATGAGCTAATCGTTTCCAGATTTCGAATGTTCTCATTCAGCTAGCACACACAGCAGTGCTCATGGAGTCACAACAGACCTCCCCAATCAGAATGAAACTTTTGTCTTGAGGAACCTGGAAAGTTTTGTGTTTGGTTGTATAAGTAACCAGAACCTTCATTTTTCCATGAAGTTTATCGCAACCTACGCACAGGTTCCATGCACTCGACTATTCATATCGAGTTATACCACAGAACCGTTGAATTCTTAAATTAAAAAAAAGTTGTTGATTGATTTTCAATAACAGCAGCTCTGAAGTAGTGCCGCGGTTATCATTACTATAGTCACCAGTCGTTTAACAGGAATTGTAAGACAGACGTTTTTAAGTTGTAAAATAAAACAGTGCTGTTATTTAACTAAGAAAAACAATTATTAATAGGGTTAGGTTTATTTAAAGGGGATGAAGGTATAAGGACACTTTCCAGGTTCTCAGGAACATCACAATATGATTTTTTGGTCTGCAATAGAGAAAAAAATAAGGAAGCTGAGGAGGGAACAACTCTTCTTTCTTCTTTTCCATCCTTTTTTTTTTCAGGAATCACACACTCCAGTGTCTCCTAGATGATGATGATGTATTCCCTTTTCAGTCTGATTCCTCTCAAGGTTTCTTCGTTACATCGTCTCAGAGAGTTTTTCCTTGTCACCGCCTCTGGCTTGCTTTAGGGATAAATTTACATTTTATAATTTATATCCTGGCATTTTATGATTTTGTCCATTGTTGAAAGTGCTGCACAAATAAAATTGAACTGAATTGAGTTTTTTTTGCTATAACAAAAGTAATAAGAGGAACAAATTTGTTCAGCATTAATAAACCTATAAAAAGTATTCAGATAATAAACATTGTAAATGTTGGTAAATTGCTGTAAATTACATGCGCAAAATACATGGAAATAAACAAAATATATGGCATTGTTTGTGTTACACAGCATGGTGGATAACAGTTATTTTTATTGCTATTTGATAACTAAAAATGAATGATATTCATCATGATCAACCTTCTTTGGTCATTTTGTTTCACAGATCCATCATTTGAAGAAAATGGAAGTCAGGTCCTGATCATCCTTGGCCTGTTGGCAGCAGTAATGGTGGCGGTTGTGTTCACTATCACAGTCTTACTATGGTGAGAGCTGACTTGAATCACTTAATTAAGCTGCTTCATATGGGATAGGAGGCAGCCTGGGAACTTGAACAAAGCCTGAGTGTACTGTAAACATTATAGAAATTTCTAGGGCTGTTTTTGTTTTGGCTGGAAAACATTTCTTGTAACGAGCGCTGTGGTTCAAATCAAATCTAGAGGTTTCTCAATATGTGGACAGTTTTGTGTGAGTTTCTCAGCTAGGGGATGTAAATGGCTAAATGCCAGTGACTTTCCTGAGGGAGAAGGTGTGTGTCTGTGAAAACTCTACAGCTTTCTCTCTTTCACTGAGCTAGCTGACACACTTTTTTGGCACCAAAAAGTAGTTTTTCCATCCGTCACAGGTCCAGAAGCAGAGGTTATTCATTATTTGAGCTGCTTTTGGTTCCTAATGAAAGCTGGCGCTGTAAGGAAGTATTAGTAGATTAGGGGCGGAGCAAGCAGTGCTGTTTTTTTCTGATTGGTTCTCCTCACATCATGTTTGTGCCTTCTGATTGCAGCACTATATTATTATATTTCTTAACCTGTACCAGCATAAATAATGCTTTCTGCAACAAAAATATACATTCACTCATACATCAGTAAGCATTTCATCCTGCTGTGGAGCTGAAGCGTATTCCTGATGGGATGCTAGTCCATCTCAGGCACCATGTACACACACATTCACACTTAGGGCAGTTTAGCTATAGCCAGTGCCACCAATCAGCACGTTGTAGGGAGGTGGGAGGAAACCGGAGAACTGTGAGGAAAGTAAGTGGTGTAAAATTTACACTAGATTTTTAGTGGTCTTTCCTGTTGTCTCTCAAGATTTTTCAGAAAATTAATTTCTACTGTTTCCTGCTAGAGCCAGTTCTTTGTTTTAAAAATATTCTTAGTGAAAGAATAGACATTGACATTAGCCAGTTAGGTTCAATGACAAGCTAGTGATCAAGCAGCACTGCAATATGTTGGATTTGTGAACTACAGAACAAACTTTTCGGCCAATACATGTACACCGATCAGTCATAACATTATGACCACCTGCCTAATATTGCGTCGGTTCCCCTTTTGCTGCCAAAACAGCCCTGACCCATCGAGGCATGGACTCCAGTAGATCCCTGAAGGTGTGCTGTGGTATCTGGCACCAAGATGTTAGCAGCAGATCCTTTAAGTCCTGTAAGTTGCGAGGTGGGGCCTCCATGGGAACTCGCAACTTACAGGACTTAAAGGATCATTGCAGGACTTAAAGGAAACTTTTGATAGATACTGACCACTGCAGACCGGGAACACCCTACAAGAGCTGCAGTTTTGGAGATGCTCTGATCCAGTGGTCTAGCCATCACAATTTGGCCCTTGTCAAACTCGCTCAAGTCTTTACGCTTGCCCATTTTTCCTGCTTCTAACACATCAACTTTGAGGACAAAATGTTCACTTGCTGCCTATATACTATGCCTGATTGGTGTATATGCTTTTTGTATTCATAATTAACAACTAAATTCCTAAGAAATAAGCACATTTGTTTCCTGACTAGCTGTCAGAATTATTTTTATTCACACATTACTTTTAATAAATTAAGATTATGCTTGATAAAACACACAATCTTCAACAATGTGCTGCAACTTTTTTCTTTGCAGTGTGAGGAACAGAAGGCGGGGCAATGTGACAAAACAGGAATTAACCTCAATGGTGAAGATGAAGTCCTTGCTAATCTAAAGTGAGTTGCATGAGTGCTCTTTCTTTTCATCTCAGAAAAGTTTACAGAGTGATGTTTGTCAGTGTGTGCACATGTATTTAGCTTTTGGTGGGGACCCAAAGTCCTCAGAATGATAGGATATAGTGTCAGTCAGTTGGTCCTCATTAAAAAAAAAACAAAAAAAACAAGGATTTTATTTATTTATATTTTGTACGATTTAAAAAATACGAAGAGCTGAAATGTTTCCTTCTGGTTACTGAGGTTATAGTTGGGGTAATCATTATGTCAATGCAAGATAGAAAAGTGTGTGTGTAGAGACACGCTTCTGCATTCCTGAGGCTTTTTTAATGTCATCAAGGCAGGAAAGCTAGTTGCTAGAAAACTTTTTTTGGCCATGAAGGACAAGCTTTTGACTAAGTACATTTTATGAGCATAGCTGCAGCTACATGTTTGCTTTTGTGCACTCCAGAAGGTCTAATTGTAAAATAATTTCTGCAGTAATACTGTATAATTCTGTAATCACCGAAATAATTAGGAATTCCTCCTAATTACATTTGTCCAATCTCTTTTTTTCTGCAGATGTTCAGGTTGGCCTCGTCTTTTTCAGCCCTCATAGGGCTTCATCATAGGGAGTCATGGCCACTGCCACTGCAGCGCTAATGTCCACACTACAATACCCAGTTTCACTTTTCTCCTATCGCTGCTTGGGGAATTGGCTCCTTTCAGCGGAGTTCTGAGTCCCATAAACTGTGAACCTTTCCAGCTCTACCTTTCTAATGTAGCACAACTTAACACAAAACAGTTACTGGCTTTCATTGTTTGACGTGCAAATCAAATTTTGCCAGCTTTGGACAAGGACATTTTAACTCAACAGATCTGCACTTATCTGTCGCTTCAGTTTTTCCATGCAGACTCGTGCCATTTGGCTGCAGTGACACTTGGAACGCTGTGAAGAAAGAAACTATAAACAGTCGTGGGCCATGCTTTGGGCATTAAGAATAAAGTTGGCATTCTCTACATTTCAATGCAAGGGACAGTGCTCCCGAACCTGAACATAGCTGCTACACGTGGACGAGAGACATTCTGCAGCCCGTTGACTGAGGAAAGCCGAGCATTTCGAGGATTTTGTATTCTGTTCACATTGAGATGAAGATTTCTGCATCACTTCATTTCTTCAGCCTTTAAAGCCTTATCGTTTAAAGAAAAAGAAAAAAAAAATCAGTTCTGCAAATAATCACAGGCTTGATTTGGACCCAAAGTTGCCTCTTGATACATAATGACTTCAGCAGTAAAAATGAATCTCTCATTTTAGTGTCGTAGGCAGGGCCAATAATAACCATCCTCTAGAGCTCTAAGGCAGTAAGTTGGCATCCTACAGATCACACAAAATATTGGCGCTCTGAATCAGTCTGGTTAATTGTTTTTACTTACCTCAACAATTATAAATGTTTTGGGAATGAGTTTTCACTGAGCGTTGAAACAGAAAGTGAACGTAACTACTTGGCCTTGTATTAACACACCCACTCAGGACATAACCACAGCCAGAGCAGAACCAGCTTCAAGTTTCTAGTGAGTCAGTGGACTGCGCTGTACTGTACATTTCAGTATGTTCACTCTATTATTCATTTCAAGAAATGTCTTAAGCTGGACGTCTGCTGACGGTTTGCTTGGACGCTGATTAGCATTCAATGTGCGTGAACTAAAGCAGCAGAATCAGTTGAAGTACGTGTTTTCTGTCCCATGTTCATATTAGCAAATGACAATTACCTTTCCAGCTCCAGGACATAAAATTGAAATTTAGATTCAAATCTATTTCATGCAAATTACTTCTGATATGGCCAACTGGCAAATCAACTGGTACCAGTGGGTTTAGTGTGGAGCAGTGCTCTGGCTCAGGTTGGGTGTGTGTGATCTTCACAAGTTCAGTGTCCATCTGCCTGTCTTTTTGATTTAACAGGATACATCACCTGCATGGAAATTATCAGTACCCTGGGTACCTGGGGTGAGCAAATTTTGTCTGCTTTGTAGTTTGTTTGTTTGATTTATTACCATTTTTTAATTTAATTTTTATTCCTAGGATGGATGAGTAGGTTCAACAACCAGAAAAAGAAAACCTCGCTTCCTGTTGACTTTTGACAAGTTTTCATTTGGTACAAATATGTCAGCATCCCACTGCCTGCTGCTCTACACACACCGGCCGAGGTGCAATCTGCAATCCGGCGGTTTTTACTAGGGGATTAAATAGTGCAAACGGGTGAGAGGTTATCATTTTTCAGAACCAGGAACATGCAGGTATGTGAAAACACTGCCGAGCCTGAGTAAAAAAAAAAAAAAAAAAAAAAGCTAGCACAACACATGCAACATCTTGCAGTTAACCACATTAAGAGCTGTTAGTGTGAAGCTAGGGTTGGTCTATTTATCCATCACACACACACTTGTCCATTAATCCAGTTTAATATCCTGTGAATGTGCTTTCCAGTTTCCATTTAAAACACACACACACACACACAAGTGTCTACTACTTTGGCCTGACTCCTTGTTTGCCTTAACACGGGCACACTGGCTTTATTTGCACAGGATCACAAAACATTTCACAGCAGTTCCTGACTGGTTCTTTCCCCAAAATGCCTTAAAAAAAAAAAGAAGAAAAAAAAAGCAAAAGACTTTCTGAATTCAAGCTAATGCATATTCCCGATATTGATTCTGTATTAAAGCTTATCTTTACAGTTGTATTAATATAGATTTATGTTAGGGTATATTATTCTATAAAAATCTCTATCAAATATATGGATTTGTTTTTACCATTTCCAGTGTCATAAAGCTTAAACAGTGCATGTGTGCTTACCGTGTCGCTTCCTTTGTGTGTATCCTTAATAAGCACAAATATACTTACAGTTTTCACTGTACAGATTCAATATTGTGATGTATCAAATGAAATATTTTCTATGTAAAGTGTGTGTGTTATTTCCTGTCGGGCATCTTATTTAACGTCACCCTTCGTAAGGCTTTAGAAGCGACATGCATGCAGTCTCCTGATTAGTTTTAAATGCACAATAGTGAATCGTGTTATTCATCACTCAACATTTCTGTGGAACACTGAAACACCATGGTGCAGACACATCATCGGTTACGTCCAGGGAAACGGTGGCTCAGTGGTTAGTTATTGATAGAGAAAATAGCGAGTTTCAGTTCCTGAGGTGTTTAGGTATACTCTAATCGTCCTTCACGTTTCCTCTGATCAATGCCCAGGGGATAAAGAACATCTGTCATTAGAGACACATCAGCTCTGAGGATAGAGTATGCTCTCTGTGAAGATACTCTCACTCGTTTCTGTCTCAGTTGTAAGTCGCTTTGCATATAAACCTTAAGCAAATGAGTAAATGTAAATACACAGGTGCTTCTTACTAAGTTTAAGCTTGAGCTGTGAATTCTTCACCTCCACAAAAAAGACCGACAAGGATACAAGACACCAGGACATACACACCATAGCTTGTCGTGTTACAAAGAAGCTGTAAAGCTTAACATGCTCTGTCCTTATTACTGTTTTGTTGAGAAAAACTGATCGACAGTGGAGACTGGAAAAGAAATTCAACTTCATAATTTAGTCTCATTCACCAAATATTTTGTAGAATAACACAAATTGTTTATTAGGTTTTGATTATGTAGAGCATCCACCAGATCAGTCCTTATAGAAACAAGTGAGAATCTTTATATAAACCTGAGGTTTGAATTACAGCCAGTTTAACCTGCAAATTAACCAAATACAGTACACTGAAACTCCTTCCTTTTTACACTGCAGCTTGTGTAGAAGCCAGGCTCAGCGTCTATGATAGCAGTTCTGGGATTTGATCTCATGTTGTTCTGATCCTTACCCACTGAGCCACCATGTCTAGTGAGCTGAATGAGAAGTCAGACGATAAGCGGGATGTTGGATATGTCAAATATCAACAATGTGGTTCGAACGTCAACATTAACTCGGTGTGTAATCACACCTTGTCTGCAGTCCTACACTCGACCACAGGTGGTGCACAGGAGACTTTAAAGTCACACTTCAAATCATTGAGCTTGGCTTAAGCAGCAAAACATCTGACTGAGAAGCGAGAGAGTGACGCGTGGAAAGGAAACAAGGATGTGCTTTTACCTTGGATAGACAAGTCAAATTCATGCATCTACAATCTAGCATGATAGGATAGTCTCAAAATGATGATGAGGAGCTGAACCTGCCTTGTTTAGTCCTCAGTGCTGTGTTACATATTTGTAGCTCTCTATAGGAATGTGGAAGAAAATCCTTGGTGTGTTTTCAGTTAATGAATTAATTTCAGGTGAGGAATGAGGAGATACACTGAACCAAATCACTGTGTTATCTACACAGTTAGACGTTGGATGGATGTCAGACAGCAGTTACATTTTTGTCATTTAGCAGATGCCCTTACCCAAAGTGACATAAAAATACAACCGGGTAAGTGAGGGTTAAGGGCCTTGCTCAGGGGCCCGGCAGCGGCAGCTTTGTAGACCTGGGATTCGAACTCACAACCTTCTGATCGGTTGTCCAACACCTTCACCACTAAGATAAAATAAAATAAAATAATGAATGCTTCACAAAAAAGATATCATACCTTCCCATCCAAGACCTTTTGTGCTAAAACCAATAATACATCATCTGCTATTCTATTAAATATAGCAGTAGTAGCTTAGTGGTTAAGATGATCAGAAGGTTTTGAGTTCAGATCCCAGCACTGCCAAATACTGTAAATATAACCCACTCTGGTGTGCTATTCAGCCTACAAGGTGTAATTTGACACTGTGTGGTGCGTCTGGATGCACAGGAAAACTCACACACCATAGCTGTTGCTCTGGAACAACAGGACCGCGACTCATCTCTCGTTCTCCAAACACGGATCGGGACACTGAAGCCACACGCATGTTTTGACTTGATTTGAAGCGTGACTTTAGATGATCTTTTGGTGCCTGACACTGTTTTCGTTGGGTTGGTGCTTCTCTGTCAATCTAAAACATACAAATTAAGATTCACGTGACTCTGCATTTCACAGTAAACTGTCAAATCATTTCAGTTGGCCTTCTTACAGAAAGTGTCCTTAGTGTTGTCATCTTTAATGTTCTGTCTTTAGTGGTTTTGTTTTGTGTTATGGCCTGCTTTATGTGTGATGATAAACTCTTCAAGCGGGGGTGGTGAAAACAAAGATGAGAAAAGTATGTATAGTATATTCTGCTTTTGTGTACAATATAAGCTGGTTTATTACTCTTTGGTCATATTCTTGTGAAATAAAAAAGTTATTTTATCACACTTTGGTCCTCTTGAGTCGATTGTGCGATTAAATCAACACCACAAATCTGCACTTGGCAAATGTAGAACCATAGAAAATACCATTTATATCATTTTCTGGAACAGCAGGTCTGATATTAATTCCATCTGCACGGAAAATCGCAGGTTTATATTAATGTGCTGTTTCTAATAAACAAATCATTTACATGGACTCGTACAGCCGATGTTTCACGGATTCACGTTTAAAAAAACGTGTTGTAGTTGTTGATGTGGTGACGTTCGCTGTGAAAAGATGTTTATTTAACATTTTTGGATGTCTTGGGTGTCAGTGCAATGCATCAGAGGTAAAAGCTGTAATTTTGGTAATGTATTAAATATTGAGCTTCACTGTTTCTCAGTAATGTAACAGGGTACGACTATTTACGTTTGCTCTAGACTAAGAAATAACAGAAATACAACATTAATTGTATCTATAAATGCATCAAATATGTGACGACTTGAATACGAAATTGTTTGAGTTGACAAACTGCTGACAGACCAGAAAAAAAACAGTCATTATTAGAAAATAACCAACTTCATCGTAAAATAAAAGCAGGTCCGGTCATGTTTTATTCCATATTTGGTAGTGCTTGAATATTACTCTAACCCTAAAACAGAAGAGAGATGCATTAAGAAATTTCCACAAATGATTTTATCCTTCATGTGTTGAGTTGTCTCAGCTGACTTAAGTATCTCTCATCAGAAAACTGATGCCACGTTCAAATGGCGTAGCAAAAAAAATAAAAAAATTAAAAAAAAATCCTTATCTTTGTCTTAGTCTTTGCTCAGCCAGTCTGCGGACCTGCTTGGAGAGAAGCCGACTGGATACGCTTCAGCTGACAAGGAAATACTTTAAACATGACGCTCACGTTGTACTACATCCAGGAAAAGCTTACCCACTAGCTAACAATCAAGTTAATTTACAAACAACACACAGGTTTAAACAGTGCTGCTATTTGACCAAACTAGGTAAATAAATTCTATTTGAACACACCAATCTGAAATGTTTGACCTCGTGAAATATTGCCAGTGTCACTCCGGCATAAACATGTAGTTTTTTATTGTACTGGGACGGTGTCCACGTTACACAACATCCCATTTCAGTGTAGTGACTTAGGGTTAGAGAAAGGCGAGGCTTAATATTTCTGCTTGTTAAGAGTGCAGTGGCTTTCTTTTGATAACGTGGCTAACGACAGACGAAACACCAGCTGGAATGTTCCTCAAATTTAATCCTGAAATAAATCTGGCACACAGTGTTCACCAAACCAAAAGTGCACATGATTTTCTGTTCACCTGACATGATGGCCCTGACGGACTGAAGTCATGCAAGCGCTGTGATCAGATCGAATCCTGGAGAGAACATGTCTTTCATCGATAATAAATTATGACAATTACTTAACAGGATATTAACAATAACTAAAGACGTTAACACAATTCATAAATAAAAAGTGCAAAATAAAACCATCTGTACAGTCACACAGTGGAAATAGAACAGTACGCGAACGTAGAAACATATTTCTAGTGCACTGATGCCCCCTGGTGGACAAAATAGAAACTTACTAATCCCTTAAGTTCTCATTTCTATCCGTGTCTGAGGA
The DNA here is from genome assembly GCA_033459395.1 of Hemibagrus guttatus. Classification (NCBI taxonomy): domain Eukaryota; kingdom Metazoa; phylum Chordata; class Actinopteri; order Siluriformes; family Bagridae; genus Hemibagrus; species Hemibagrus guttatus. The sequence goes on along the minus strand of JAUCMX010000015.1, from coordinate 17,263,191 downwards.
AAATAATCGCTTCAAGTCTTGATTCCTGGGTTCTGCGACGAGTAGAGCAATGAGGCAGAAATGTCCAGCCCTGTTTTCATCCAGCAGAATCTACGCTGCTGCTGTGAGAACAGAGAGTATATTCACATGATTTACAGTTAAAGGAATTCAGTGAATACAAACATAACAAGAGACAAGTGTGACACAAACTCTAGTATAAATCAGACACGATAAGGAAGTGGTTTAATCGAGTGTATTTAAGAATGGATTTAATCATTTTTCACTTATTTTCCTATAAAGTAACAGTATAGCTAGGTATTTACAGTACTAGTCAACGTCCTATAGTATAGACTGGGGGGGAAAAATCCCTCACTCATTTGGGTTTTTCTTTAATTCGGTCTCATCGCTCACTTCTTTGCTGGTTTGTCATCTCAGATTACACCCGAAATATGAAGTTAACTGCTATTATGAAGTGAACACTATTACTGATGGGATATTTAATGTGATACAAGATCACTATGCTTGTATGCGAAAGGAATAAAGAGCATACAAGCATTTTGCAGCTAATAATCCACAAACCCAGTTTTCCGGTTCAGTAGGCTCATGGAGATGAGCTATGCGGTCTGGAAATAATTAGACAGAAATGATTTTAGTTGTTTTGGCGTTGGGCCATAGCACACTGGATTTGAAACAAAGCATTGATTATCAGACTGAACAGCTTTGTTTTGAGTGTATGCAGGGGCTGCTGTCTAATAATCATGTACCTATCTTAACTTTCAATCATAATTAATCATGGTTTATGAGCTTTTTCTTTTTTTTTTTTTAAAGTTTATGCAAATAGATGCAAAAATGTGTTGGTGCTCCGCCCACAATCTACAGCACCTCTTAACACTTTTCTGGCCACAAGATAATCACAAGGGTATAAGCTTTGACACAATAAATAAAAATAATCAATGATTTAAAACAAACCTCACAGCAGATAGTTGCGACTAATCAACAGATCCACTGCACGATACTGCCAGCCTGTGCAGTGTCATCATGAGCCCCACAAGTAGTAGTCATATTGCAAAGCATTCGCAATAACAGTGTTGTTGATTCTCATAACGTGTTTGATCAGTAATGGGAACACGTGCATGGTTCTGTTACCTTCAAGCTGCTCTGCATCTAATACTCTCTAATCGGACACTTCTAATCTATCTTGGAACAGCAAGCAGCTTCGATGCACTTTCACCTAAAGCAACGTTTCTCACTCAAGCCTTAAACAATACTACTGCACAAAGCGACAGAGCTCATCTGTAAACGTTGCAAATTTGTTTACTTATCTGATGTGTTTAGGTAAGAAGGTTGTCCAGACTGTCTGTATGTTTTGATCACTGATGGCAGACTCTGTACTATCCTGATGGCTACTACAGCATTGTTGTACTTCCCTGAACACGGGACAGTGTTTAAAGGAACCGTGTGGCCCAAACATTTGCTCTTACCCCAAATCTATTGAAACAACTGAGACGTGCATGTTGTTTGAGCTCTGCTTGAGGTTAGAGATTAATGCTGCTAACAGATGATGGAAGCTTAGGGTGTTAGCACAGTGCAACCTGGAGGATTTCAGTTTGGGGTTAAAGCACCTTCTATCTAGCAAATTGTCTTAATCGAATCAGTCACCCTTGAAAATGGCTTTGCTGATAAAACAAAGCAAGAAAAGGAAATATGATGAAGATGAAAATATCACAGACAAGAGGGCTTGGTATGGCAAAGATTCCTTCAAAAAGAGAGCACTTGTCTCTTTTGTGATTAGAAATAGTTTAAATATTCCAGTTCCAATTAGAGCAGTTAGTAAACCCTGATAGCAAAGTGACACCTGATGAGCTGGTTAAATTACATAAAGGGACAAGAAGGACTTGCAGTTATAAGTGAGGTGCTGCTGAACTCCAGATGTTCAGGTCACACAACTGCAGTGCAAAGATTTCCTTGGAGAGGATCAGAGAACAGTAATTTTTATCACACATCATGGATTGTTAAGCTGTCAGATCAGACGTCGATGGCCACGCCGTGCTTGGTAGAGATCATGTCCCTGGTGCCGGTTAGGTACATGAGCACAGAACAGAGGTGGGGGAGGGTTGCCGTGATGGTGACGTACAGCCAGTAGGAGATCGGTGGCGTGTTGGCGAAGGGCCAGAGCCACAAGCCGTGGCGCACTCCGTCTCTTATGTGGTGTGACGCCAGAGAGATGAAGAGCAGCCAAGGCAGCGAACACCACGAGTCCTTCAGCCTGCACGCCCACATTAGCAGTCGCAGAGAGAAGCAGAGCACCGGGACCAGCGTGGAGCAGTGCAGCGGAGGACGCCGGGGCAGGTTCAGTGCCGCCTAACACACATAGGACAAAATGCACAATCACACACACTGTAAGAGCAGAGTCCTCGAGAGTTCAGTGACTCTATAAAATCACAACACCCTGGAGCAGATTGACTGGGTTAAGGTTAAGACATCAAGCAGGAAGTTTTATTACAGACAGCACAGCCTTCCCCTGTAAATATCACACACAGCCTTGAGGTGAGCTTAGTTCATTGAAAATCAAATAATACTGTAAGAAATAGGTAGGATGGAACTACACTTATAGGAATAGGAAAACCTGCACGTCTGCTGATTCACGCGATTACCAACTCAAATAAAACACTCTTTACAGCCGTCTTGAGCAGAAGAGCACCTCAGAATATAAAATATGAGATGGATGGGCTGCTACAGCAGACAACTACATCAACCTTCCAATCCTGTCAGCCAAGAACATGAATCAGAAGCTACACTGGGCACTGCTCAACCAAACTGGACAGTGTCAGTGAGCCCGTGCCCACTGCAGCTTCAGATTCATATTTTTGGCTGATAGAAATGAAACCCAATCTGGTTACAGGCCTCAAAAATCTCCTTCTGTTAACTGAAAAGACTTGCAGCTCCATTAAAGTGATTATCTAGCTTCAAAGCTACATGACAGTACATTTATTATTCTGTACTACTAACACAGTTTCCGTTATTCAAGAAAATTTAAGTGCCTGTTACAGTGTCACGTCTCTTTAGTTTGAACAGACAAGCGGCTCGCCAATGTAACACTATGCTAATACTCTGTCCACAAATCAGATTTCTGCTGCGTCCCCTACAAAAACTTTCGCCAAATTAATTTACATTTACAGCACATATAACCTGATCATAATAATTGTCACTCACCCTTTGATGTAAAAGCAGACTAAACCAGACACATTATGTCTAGTAATGCAATTCTATGCCATCTTGCTGGCTTTAAGTTTTAATTAATCTTATTAACACACAGTTTACCAAATAAAGCAAGCATTTGCATATAAGCACAGGCGTCCTTAAATTGCATGTGTGTAAGTATCTGACATAAAGAGTGAAAATACTTACTTGAAGTGACAGTGATCTGGCCATGTAGAAGTGGTCCAGGTCGACGGCGGAGGCGAGGAAACCAGCCAGCAACACTTCATAAAAGTCGCTCTTTTTCCTCAGGCCAATGACGACGGCCCAAGACCAGAGTGCGATCACGGCATGGACCGAGTTGTCCAGCACGGCCCTGAGCCATGTGTGCTGCTGGATAAATGGCGAGCTCACGACTAAGTCGGCTAGAAGGCAGAAGGCTCCGAGTCCAGCGCTGGCCAGCAGAGATGCTGTGCTAAACGTCTGGAGCAGCGCTTGAGCCTTCTCCGTCTCCACAGCAGAGTTCAATGGTACGGCCATGGAGTCCGACCTGGAGCGCAAACCCCTCATCGTCTGCCTCGGCCACACCGGGGCTCAGCCACCACTTCCACTGCTGATGAGAAAACAGAAACACAAATAGTATAAATCGTCACATATAGGATGTATTCCTGCCTCATTTCCGGGAGTCCCGAGAAAGACTCCGGACAGCTTCTAATGTCACTATGCTAATCTTCTGTTTTTCTGTATTTCTTATGGATTAGGCAGTAGTGTCAATCAAAATGGCAGCGATCCACTTGCATGGTTATGACTGACTGAGAAGCTAAAGAGGGTGCCGACCTAATGGAGCCGAATCAGAGCAGTTCACCGCAAGCGACGCTGTGCTCTAAAAATACATTAAAGTTCTGACAGACTGAAAGAACTCAACAGCCCACGACTGATGGAGTCACGCTCGACAGCTGTGAGCTTAAGAGCGTGTGAATCATGCCAGAGAAAGAGATTATTTCCTACAGCCATTTCCTCCAGAGCTCTTTTCGCTAAGGAAATACTCGGTCCTGGTAGAAGCTGGGGTTTAAAAGCACACCCTCGAGGCTGATTAAGCCTACTGAATCCACGGGAGCTGATGTGACTATGATAAGATGGATGTATGAGCAGAGGTGTGCTGCGTACAGCAAATGTGCGATGAATCAGAAAGGGATGAGGCTGCGGTGATATAGTCATCATCGTATCACATCACAAGCTTATGTAAACTTTAGAAATCCAGGCATCTTTGGCATCTTAAATACGCTCAGCTGGAAATTTATCAAGTGCAGTCGACTCCAGAACTATCGGCGCCCTAAAGGTTCAACATTTCCCAGACTTTTTGGATAAACTGCATCTACAGCGTGTCTTCTGTTTATGTTTATTTCATCGCCAGTATACCCTCTCGCAAGCACCGCATCATCTGGGACCTTGAAAAGGCCGACATTCTGCCCACTTGGTGCAAAGATTTTATGCCAAATATCCCTAAATGCCATTTTTCATCATATATACCCACACATCCAAAAAACAAAAACAAAAAAAAAAAACAGCAAGCATTGGGAAAATATTGATTGTGATATCTTCTGTTAAAAAGTCCTAAAAAAAAATCCAAAACATTTAAATACGGGCTTATGCATCAAAAGTATTGGCACCCATATATTTAATAGTATATGCGACCTGCCTTTGTCAACAAATGAGATAATTCTGACTTTATTTTCAAAATCGGACCATGTAAACTGCAACTGTTTCTGGGTGTTAATTGATTAGTAAATTGATTTTCATTAATACAAACTGAATTTGAATCTAAACGTGTGTTTAAAAAATGAAGCAAAAAGCTGCTTTAACCTGCGAGGTGGTTACTAAACTGTACACTACCCTACTACACAGTATACATACATAATAACCTGCGTACTGTTTTTCTACACTATCTAGTACGGTAGTATGTATTCAGTCCTTGACGCTACCCAGCTAGAGAAGACACCTGCTGTACAGCCAGCTACCCTTTTAAATAGGCGTTGTCTTCTTAAAACAACAGAATAATAAACCTGAAATGGTACATTTTAATTATTTCGAACCATTGTAACTGTCAAGTATTTTAGCAAAACGAAACGATATCGATGCTAAGCGCTGTTTTATTTCAGCTAGCGAGGCGGCTAACTAGCTAACGCCGCCAACAGTACCCTCTAGGCAGCGTCCCTCTCTTTTAATGTCACCAGTGTTAAATAAAAATCTGAAGAAAAAAAATATACATACATACATACATACATACATACATACATATATATATATATATATATATATATATATATATGATAAAATACCGTTGAGTCACAACATTCTAACCGCTCCAGCGACTTTCCTCCTGCCGTCTTGCTTCTTGTGTGTGTTTACAGCAAGTACATATTCGCTTCACATCTCTCCGGCAAAGCGTGTGGGCGGGGCGTTGGAATCGTGAGCTCTGATTGGTCAAAAGAACCCCGGAAGTATGTTATGAATAAAAGGTTCTGTAATATTGTGAGTTTCATGTTTTTGCATTGCCTGGAAATTGCATAAAAAAAATAAAAAAAAAATCTTCTTCTTTATAGAAAACTGCTCAACAAAATAAATCAGCAATTACAGACGGATGTTTGACATTACTGTACGTGCATAAGTGTACACTCACTGGTCATGGTGTAAACATGGTGCAGACTTTGGCTGAACACTTTTGGGAGATTTTGGGTGCTAGACAACACTCTCCACAACCATCATCAAAACACCAACAGGAAATATCTCCTGGAAGAATAGTGATCATGCTTGCATTTACAACTCTGGAGACTTGTAGAATTTGTCCCAAGTGGCTTTGAAACTGTTCTTGCTCATGGTGGCTCAGCATCTTACACCTAATGTTGTTTTTCCTTTAATTTGTCATTGTTTGTCACATGTTTTCTCAATTTTTCAAAGGTTGGATTCAGAGCTCTGCAATGCTGCAGCACTAAAGAGAAAGTCAGGCCCTAGCTTTCCACTAAAGAGTGTCCTTGCTGAATACAGCCACTTATGGCACCTTTGAGGATCCAAGCTTGATGCAATCCACTTAAAGCACTATGAAGCAAATGAACTGGAGTGGCTCTCTTAATGCTAAGCTGCCATCTGCTGGATAAAACAGTGAAAACAGCAGTGGAGCAAACGTTCAATAACAGACAGATGACAGATGACACTTGGATGTTTTGTTTGCTTTTATCCCAACACATATAACTAAACACCTATTCTAGTTTTATCTCCAGAATAATTAAGATGTTTTATAATCAATTAGATATCACTATGATGATCATGATGGATGATGTTGAAAAGTTTCTTTGAAAATCATACTTTTATGTACTAAACCGTACTAAAATCTAATTTCAATCAATTTGTCATTCTAATTCTAACTAACTATAGTTATATAACTAAAGCGAATTTAATCTACTTTAATCCTTAAATCTTTTAATAAGATAAGTTACTCTATTTTACTAATTTACTTTAATCACGTAATCATTAAATCTTTTAATAAGTTATTCTAATTTAATTAAATCATTTAATCTTTAAATAAGTTACTCAGATTAAGCTATTCTTTACTTATTTTAACAGGCACTGTTAAAAAAAAAAAAAAAAAACAGGCACTGAGGCTGTGTATTTTTTGAGTACCAATAAAGCTGGTTGCTTCTTCTCATCCAAGCCTGGAGAAGTTTCATTATTTTCTTTCTTATAAATTAGCAAAATGTTTGGTAAATATAGGTAATTGGAGAAGACTTCAGAACCACCCAGAAGAGTGTCCACTCAGAGGGGACTCTGAGTTCCGACAATGAGCAGCCTTTGTTGACGTTTTTCTGAAGAATGTACTAATTTTAATCTAAATCTAATCCTAATTTACTTTAATCATTACATCAAAAGTTAATTTTAATCCTTAAATTTACTCATTTAAGCTAAATCGAATCGAAGACTATTTTAATTCGTACTCCAGAGTTAATTCTAATCTTTACTTATTTGGCTTCACATATATTAATTTCACTTATTTTAACCTGCGCTTAAGCAATATAATCAGCAACAACTATCAGCTGCGGCAAAGTTAACCATATAACTAGAAGAAATTTAATTAAGGTAGGTAAACAAGTAGTTATTAGGAACAGGTAAAACAGTTATGTAAGAAAACCAGTAGTCTTTTTGCAGATATAGTATACAGAGATGAGCAATTCTCAGCTTAATTATGAGCCATGTTCAAGGCACAGGCAGGGCCTGAGGGAAGTGCAGGGGAGATTGGAGAAGTCAGAGAGGTTGGAGTGTTTTCTAGCAGATTCGGCAGAGCAGAACATAGTGAGAAAGGAAGGCAGGTCAGAAAGGTCTACAAAGCCTACGTGTATGTCCCTGCAAAATTTCTAGATAGGGCGAGAAGCGAAAATCGCAGTAAACTTGAGTGCAGCACCAGAAGAGAAGAACTCTAGCCGTAACAGATCGCAGATCTGACAACAATAAGACATGAGACTCATATGACCAAATGAGTAAGCAAAATAGCCGATTGTAGAATTAAAACTCATATGCAGCCTACAAACATCATGCATAAGCAAGTAATATGAGAATGTCACAATGGGCAGTAGTATGTACAAAGTTAGGGAATAGTAGGAAATGGCCCTACGTAACGTAAAAGTCAGGGAGCTCAGTCCATTTGATCAGAAATAGATCAGATCGCATATTTATGGCAAATGGCAGTGTTAAAGCCTCATAATAGGATAAATGATAATTGTGTGAAGTCTTTAATAGAGGAAGTTTATGATTAAACTGACAGAAAAAGGACAGGGGGAAGTGAAAAAGAGAGCCCTAGCATCATTATCCAAACATCAGATTCAAACAGGTGGGTAGAGAGGAAAAGTGCAAATAGGTTTAAATAAGTAAGAAAATAAGAGTGTTGCCCTCCCTTTAGGTTGGGGGAAAAAACTAAATGTCAGATAACTATGATGATCCTCACAATACAATTAATAATTATATAGGTTCTTTAGAAAAATAAGCGATAGGAGGTGTAAGGATGACGCTTTGTATTTGAGTGCCATTTTGGTGTTGTTGTTTCAAATAGTCTTACTACAATAAAGCCGAGTTTGCTCCTTCTCATCAAAGCCTGAAGTTTCTTTATTTTATTTTATTGAGTTGGTGAGTTTTTGCAAGTGTATAGCTGTAATAGATAATTGGAGAAGACTCTGGACCACTCTGTAGTGTGTCCACTCATAGAGGGACTCTGAGTTCTGACACCTTTTATTTTAACCAGGCTAACCAAAGATGGGACACTGAGTAAAGGAGGAATTGAGAGTTCATTTCAATCTGAAGCAAGCCTGACAGACAGTCTTTTCAGGGTTAGAGCCTTGACACAAAGCTTTACAGTCCACACAGACAGCTCATCTTTACCAGTCTCTTTCTGAGGCCATTTTTTTCTTTTCTTTTTATGATTTAGCCTAGAGCAATCACAAAAGCTCCTAAGAAGGATTTTCTATATGCAGTAATTATTTTTCTTAGCTTCAGTCTGGCTTGGACATGTTCAGACTCTCTCTGGACCATTTTTAGGATATTAAAGATGTTTCATATGTTATATAATTACAGATATTAAATAATGGGTTGCCATGAGGGTTCTTCACTCTTATCTACTACAACAAAAAATGATACAGGAAATGGAATAGAAATTCAACAGGACAAGCTGTTCTTCATTTTCACTACAAATTTACATGACAGATTGGTTAACAGAAGGAAATGAGCCGGCATTCTCTAATAGGGCTTATTTCTATTTTCACAGGAAAAAACAATCCATATAAATGTAAGGGCAGATCTGTTAGGGCTAAACATGTCTTTGTTTGTGGTACAACTAGTGTCAGCGTGCATGATGCATTAAGTTACACCACAGCTGTGTGAATCTGTGTGACCTCATTGACCAACACAACATGACTTCATAGAGCACTCTTATAAAAAAAAGTGTTCTTTAAGGATTTATAGGATAATAAAGTTTCTATGGCTTCCAAAGCTTTCTAAAACAGTTCTTCTCTTTTTTTTTCCAAGATTCTACAAAAAACTGTTAGCACTTCCTATACATAAACAACTGAATAACACTTAATGTTTCAAAATTTTCATTATACTTCACACCACAGTGCTATGGAAGCTTGGTTCTGATTAGTCAGATGGTGTTGGTTGCATTTTCACAGGTTTATAAAAATGTTTTCATTTCTTTAGCCACGACTGTGCGATAGAAGCTCCACATAATCAACCTCCAATAAGAAACAAATTGAAAATATCTAGTCCTTTAAGAAAGATAAACTTATAATTGTTGATATGGTGACAGTTTCTGTGACACTTAACATTATTTAACATTTATTAAAAGAGTTAGTGGTGTGTAACGGTTTGGATTTTTTTCTATTATGAGAAAGACTTTATCAGTAACATGACAAGCTGTGTTTGTTTTTTTTTGTTTTTTTTTTTAACCTAATGATTTCAGGAAAAAGGAAATAAAGAAGCCGAAGAGGGAATGACTGTTCCTAGCTGCTATAACTGATAACATAAAAAGAGTCACGTTTCATGTTCTATATAGAGTCGATGTAATTATAAATGGTTAAAGCATGACTTGCAGTTCAGTAATAAATGAAAAAAAAAGCAGTGATGGCAAACGGCTGTGGTATAAGAGATACCAGTAAGTGTGTTTAGCCATATCACACCACCCTGTCACTGGCTATTTTCATTCATTCATTGTCTACCGCTTATCCGATCTATACTCAGGTCACGGGGAGCCTGTGCCTATCTCAGGCGTCACTGGGCATCAAGGCAGGATACACCCTGGACGGAGTGCCAACCCATCGCAGGGCACACACACACACTCTCATTCACTCACGCAATCACACACTATGGAAAATTTAGAGATGCCAATCAACCTACAATGCATGTCTTTGGACCGGGGGAGGAAACCAGAGTACCCGGAGGAAACCCCTGAGGCACGGGGAGAACATGCAAACTCCACACACACACACGGCGGAGGTGGGAATCAAACCCCCAACCCTGGAGGTGTGAGGCAAACATGCTAACCACTAAGCCACCATGCCCCCTCACTGGCTATTTTCTATAACATAATGCCACTAGGTGTTTTAGACCTTATTTACTAACACATATACTGTATATCTACAGTAAGATCAAATATATGTACATAAGCACTAGTGGGAAACAGGATAAATGTGACTTTCTAGTAAACACTGCTTGGGATTGAGTACAGCCTAAGAGTGGTGTGTCAGCATCGTTCACACTTTGTGTGACCACTGGATTGTTTTGTCACAGCCTTTATGTGCAGCTAGGGGTGTGTCACAATGGAGCACTTTCCATATTGTTCCTCAGAGTGAGCTGTTTGAATGGCAATTAGACTCACCAGACTGAACTATAAATATGCTGACAAATGACTGCATCAAACAGAAGCAGATCACATTGAATTTTGAAAATGTGTTTAAAGTGGGCTTAGAGGTAAGCACATTTGCTTCACACCTTTGGGATGCAGTTTGCATGTTCTCCCTGTGCTTTGGGGGTTTCCTCTCTCAGCCCACGACATGCGTTGCAGACTGAATGGCATCTCTAAATTGTCCATGGTTTATGTGTGTAAGTGTATGTGTCCAGGGTGTCCCCTGCCTTGGGCCCAGAGTCCTCTGGGATAGACTCCAGGTTCCCTGTGACCTTGTGTAGTTTAAGCACTACAGAAAATGGATGGAGGGATGAATTTAACATGTTTGTCTCTACTTGTAGTTGCCCTTCCACTTCACAAAATCCTTCACCTGAATTCATCAGTAGTTTAGAAAATACCCAAAGGAGCAAAACGACATGCTCAGAATAAGATAACAGGCAAAAGGCTTAGAATAAGATAACAAACTGTTTTTATTGACTTTATCATACATGGCAGGATCTATATTTAAATGTACAGCATTTAATATCAATTAATAATATCAAAATAATATCAAATATTTGAAAAAAAGGTATATTTAATAACATGTTAGTAAAATGAGCAAAAAATATAATATTTATAAAAATGTTAGTAAAAATACATTGTTAGACCCACAAGTTCTAATAATTCTGGCCTGTTTGTAATATGAAGATATGGACATTTTTTATTATAAATAATTACAAAAAAAAAAAAGCCCACAGGCTTTCAAATTGTATTTCATCCAAAAGTAAATTTCTAGTAAATGTTTTGGAGAATCAAGCTTATCTCCCCTTTTTAACCTCTGTCATCTTTACGAATTTAAGTAAGTGCTTGGTTACATAATGAACTGCTTCAGAATTGATTACAGCCACATCATCCAGGTTTTTTGAGACATATATACATACATCTGACTCACTATTAGTACGCACAAAGCTACAGAGACACACTAATACACAAAGAGAGGTATGTTGTCTGACTCACACACACACACACACACACACACACACACACACACAGAGTCAGGCAGTTTCTAAAGCTCACACACTCCACCCACTCTGCTAGCATGGGTGTGGAGCTGTCAGCCCAGTCACACATTCCCAAGCTGAAGGAACTATTTTAGTTGTACTTTCCTCTCCGTCACACACTCCTTGTTTCAGACAGCACCAGGACACAGCTCCAGTCATGAAATTGTACCTCATCCTGCTTCTTTCTGTCCTCTCGGCAGTGCACTTCAGCCATGGTCAAGATCTGGTGGAGGAAGAGATTGTCAAACGTGAGTAGACTTTTCGGTATTTTTGGTAGTTATTATTTTATTAAATATAAATTACAGAAGACAGAAAGTAATCTTATGCTTTACTGGGATGATATTAAAATATTCTCCATAAGTAAATACAATACCTTGTAGTATCTCTAGTAATAAATATAATCTAATTTTGGGTATTTTGATTAAAATGGCAGTTAAAACCCTAACCCCATTGTTAGGTCATGTGCAGCCTCTAGGAGATTGGTCTGTAGTCAACACCAATCAGGAAGATGTCCAAAAGGCTGCCCAAAAAGCCGTGGAGAGATTTAACCTAAAATCCAAGGCAAAGAAGTACTTTAAGCTTATAGAGATCACATCTGCACAAACAAAGGTATAGCATCTTTTATATCGTTTCTTTGATTTATAATAATAGTTTATGTGCACGTTGGTTCTGAACTCCTGTTGATTCTTTGCATTGTGTGTGTTTTCACTTTCCAGGTCACTAATGTTATAAACTACAGGATCAGTGCAATCATACAAAAGACAAAGTGCCTAAAAACTGAGCCCCAAGATCTGGACTCCTGTGTTATGGCTAAAAAGGTATTTATTTTGTAGTAAGCTTTCTGTACAATGGCATTCTTCTGTTCAATTACATTTTTTTTTTCACTTATTGCACATATTTCTTTTTAAACATAACCTATTTTAACATATATATTTACGTATTATATTATTATTTTTATTCTTATTGCCACTGCTATTATTCATTTAACTATTATTATTTGTCAGTTTTCTATATTTTAAGTGCTTATTTTTTTACTTTATAGCCTAGAATTCACATTCTTTACATTGTCTTGCTAATTTGTTTTTAAATTCACTTTTTCAGCAGCTCGAGTGCAAGTTTGAGGTTGGGTATAACCCAAGGAACGAGGAATATACTGTGGAGATGTCTTGCAAGAAAATATCCACATAAAAGCAGATTACTATCACAATCACATGAATAAAACTGTACAGTGTTTAGAGATATACCGACAGGTGACAAATTAAAGGAAAAAAATAACGGTAAGGAGCCATGATGCGCCCTCAGAAGATATATCCTCTGAATTGATGTTTTAATGAGGAAGATGATGATGATGTAATGATAGTGGTGAAGAACACGCCAATCCAAAATCTTCAACAGATGGTGAATTAGCTGAGATCTGGTGAATAAGAAAGCCATAGCATATGATTTACATCATTTTCATTCTCATCACACCATTCACCCTCATGCCCTGCGTTTGGGGGTGGAGTCATGCTGGAAGAGTCCAGTCTCATCAGGTTGGAAATGTTTCATTGAGTGATCAGTCCGAAAATTCATTGTATTCATTTTCGGTTTTCTCTCTATTGAGACAAATGGTGCCATAAGTAAATGAATTAATTGCTCACAAAGCATCATCTAGACAACGTATAGCAGTATTTCCTTTCATTTGTCACCTGTCCGTAAAAGCTTGTGCCTTATTGATGTGTTAAAACAGAATCGCTCCCTCTGGAAGGGCTTTATTATTTTCATACTAGAAATTGGGGAAATGTTATTGCTTTATATTAAATGACCAAACGGTTGAAATAAATAAATATTACAGAAATAAACAAGCATGACATTAGACTTTTCATTAATTATTGCATCCACAAAACAGTTAAGTGCAAACGTTTACACCCTTAGAGTTAACTTAAAAGATGATATACACACAGAAGCTCCATATATATATATATATATATATATATATATATATATATATATATATATATATATATATATATATATATATATATATATATATATATATATATACATATATACATATATGTGTGTGTATGTCTTCTGTCTGTCTGTCTGTCTGTCTGTCTGTCTGTCTACCTCATATATAGGATTGTTACATTGCCTGAGAAAACATAACCATTTCATTATTAAAAGCTAGCACACAAAAAATCCAGTAATACTTATTCTTATTAATTAGTTGTATTTGGTTGTTGATTTCATTTTTTATCTCTTGGGATTAAGATTCATCATACAACAACAACAACCACAACAATAATAATAATCATCATCATCATGTTGTTGTTGTAGAAATACATTTCTTCTTCATTTTTCCAACCAGAAACCCTGGGGAATACAAGCCTTTGCACACAAGCATAAATGTACATGATAATAAACACATAACATTCAGCTGGAAAGTTGGATTTGGATGGTGATGGTAATGATGATGGAGCTTCTGTGGGAGAGTTACAGTGTTCAGAATTTACTCAGAGCAGCAGACTGAGGGCAGGACTGCCAAAGCCCTGCGGTAACACACCAGTTGGAGCCTCATTACTCATTTACAGACAGGACACTATTTTTCCAGTAGCCTCTGACGCTTTTTTTCCTCCTGTTTTCAAGGGTTAGTGCTCATTTAGGCTAAAGTCTATTAATAATATTTGTAACTGAACCAGCAGAATTTTAAATTCTAGTAAGACAGTTCCACAGAGTTAGACAGTTCAGAATAAAACTTCAAAATTGAACGTATATAAATCTGCTTATGGAACTGAACGGGGGGAGAAAACCATTTCAGTCTTTTAGTCTTCCAGGATTTTTCTCTCACACGGTCGTCTCTGTCTTTGGTGTCAACTTTGAGTTCAGGCATTGTGTCAGGAGACTGTGCTTGTGCCTGTACCTGCATGAAGACCAAATATCTGATTAACAACTTGTTCCTCATGAGCATAATGAATTCACCATGTCATTTCAGTCAAGTGAAATATTTTGAGGTTTGCAGAATACACTGTATCAGTCACATCGGTAATGGATTGTGGACTAGTTTCATACCACAGCACTCTTGAAATCTCAATTCTGATTGGCTGATTGGCTCTGACTGTAGAGCTATATAAATCACACATTTATATTAATGACCTTTTTCTAATATATTGTGGTTTCTATAGTAACATCTCAGGAACTTATATGGCAGACACTCCACACAATCTAATAATAAATGTGCTGCTATTTAATAAAGAAGACAAATAATCCTTGAACATGACTGTCAATATTCAGTAAGTTTCCCACCATGGGAAAGTCTTTCTTTACATTGTTTTGTCTTTCTAACTTTAAATAAGAGAAAATAGTGAGACACAATCTCTCTCACCGGGCCCTCATTTTTTGTAAAAGGATGTTCCACAACATAAAATATAACTATAAATGATTAAAAAACATGATGAGTCTTTCATTGATATATTAAAAATCATAAACATTGGCAACCTGCTGTGCTATAAGAGAAATAAAACTGTTATAGGAAAATAATACAATTTGCATCACACCACCGCATCATTGATTACTATCCTATGACAGGACGACTCAACATGTTTTATTCCTTACGTAAGGACCACAATTAGTTAGAAAGGACCACAGTGGTACCTTAAATAAGTGATATAAGTACGCTATGTGTGCTTTCTCTGATGAAAGACATACTATTGGTACAAGACTGCACTGTCCACTGCAGTTAAAATTCGGCCTTTAACCATTATTGAGTTGCATTAGATTTCATGCCGTACCTCAAAACCACATTCAAAACATCAGTCAAAACATCCGGTGGGACTTACTTGTTGACGACACGCTGCACCTCTTTGTTCTCCTCCTCGTGTAGCTTCCGCAGAACTCGATGGAGAATGGGCAGCTCTAAATTCACATACTGTGCTACCTGAAAAAACAGTGCTAGTTTGAGTTTTATTTCACATTAATGCTTACAGTAATGGATGCTGGTAAAGTCCACTCACGTCCATGCTAACTTCCAGTTCATCAGTGTCCATGAGGAAGATTCTCATGATGTCCTCAGATGGCCCTTGAAGAAAACGCTCCCAAAGTGGAAGGTCTGAGCTGCCCAGCTTTTTCCTTTCTTTCAAACAGAGATATCTGCATTCAGCTTCTTTATTTACATTTACATTTCTGGCAGATGCGCTTTTCTAGAGCGACTTACAATTTATCTCATTTTATATCACTGAGCAATTGAGAGATAAGGGCCTTGCTCAGGGGCCCAGCAGTGGCAGCTTGGTGGACCTTGGATTCGAACACAACCTTCCGATCAGTAACATCTTAAGCACTAAGCTACCACTTCCCTTGTTCAGCTTGCCTTTTTAATGCTCCAGAGCAGGTTGAGATAATTTAGGTTGCTTTCAATTTAGCAATAAATATCATGCTAACAAACAAACAAACAAACAAACAAACAAAAAAAAAACTGAAGTAACATAAATTTAAACTGAATAGCTTTTCCAATTTCTTTTCAAATACTGAACTTTGCAAGCAGTTTTTTTAATACAGTTGTGTTAATGTTACATAGAGACTGCAGCCTCAAACAGATGATATACAGGCTGTCAAGAAGCTGTGCTATATTACTACTATATTACCTTGAAGGTGGATCTAACTGACTGATCTGGCCTGTTTTTTCGCACCCAGAGTGTAGTGTTGACTTATCCTAGATACTGGGTGAATACTGCTCCAGTGATCAGTAATAAAAATCCTTCGATACAAGTTATGGGACATTATTAACTTAAAGACAATTATTTATTTATAAAAGAACCACACAAAAGTTGATGTGAAGCTCACTCAACTTTCCCTTTATTCATCATGCAATACAAAGCTGTTCTTCTTAACAGTCACATATTCAAGAACAGCTCAGGAAGCATCAGGAAGTATGTGGCTGTAAGATTAGCTCAGACATCAGCTAACTATAACTAAGTCCCTCCATAGCAATATGAACAGAACTGTGAGGAAGCTGTGAGGTTACTGATAAGTGGAAGTGGTTTGTGTGATAAGAAGCAATGACATTCAGGCATATGGAGGTAATGTAGTGGTTATTTTTTAATAAAAGCGTGTCTACAAATGAAAATACTGAGGATACAAGTGAACATCAAACATTGTATTTAGACATGAGATATTTAATATCAAAGGTAAAATAATAAAAAAAAAATTCACTTCTCTCAAAGCTTGTGCCCTGTGATGGACTTGTGTCTCATCCAGGGTATATTCCCATCCCAGCCCCAGTGTTCCTGGATCCTGGTTTTGGGATGAACCATGACCCTGTGAGTGAGTGATTGATCATTATGTTTAGGTTCCTGTGCCACAGTGGTTTAATCGGACCTATCTTGATTTCTTACACTTAAAATACAATAGCTTCCACAAGTATTTTGTGGCCATGAAATAGATCATAAGAGACTTAACTCATGATCTTAACAGAAATTTAAAACATGGGAAATTTAACCCGGGACCACAAGTAACATAACTCGTGACCTCAATATATTAATTTATGCCCATGCCTTGTTGAGAAATACTCACCATGTAACCTCAGGGGCTCTATAGCCATCCAATCTAAAGTTAGTTCAGCAAACAGTAGCTGTTTGCAAAGGGAAACGTAAAGCTGCAGAATAGCAACTGAACATTGCTGATAATCCTCAGGGAGAGCTGCTGCTAAAACAAAGTGTAGTCTCGAGGTTGTCTGAATAAATTTTTCTTCCTTCACCAATAAACATTAGTTCTGCCCTTAAGAAAGTGCACATAATATAAACTGCCTGTATACAAATGAATATGCCCTAAAAATACTGAGGCAGTGGAAGGATTCATAAAACAGAGGCCAATGATTTCAATCCCACGACTACACTGTAATTCTGCAAGGCCTGTAATCCTCAATGGCTTGCGTTATGCCACAGTAATTTCCTAGAATAAAAGCATCTATAAAATAAATTATGTGCATTTTCATTGTAGGAATTTTCAGGAAAGATATCTTTTAATCTATATTTAGAAAATGGACCATGTGTCTTAGGGAAAACAAGTGCATTACACATTGGAAAGAACTTCAAGTACAAAGACATTTTAGAGCACACATACCTCCACTTTGATGAATGCAATACAAGGCAAATTCACTGGGATCATTTTCTATCTGCAATAATAATAAAAGACAAGTTAGAAATGTGAGCATTAATAAAATAGGACATACAAAGATGCACCTAGATGTATCTTTCAAAAGGTATACACTATTGGAACATATACTGCAAGTGATTAAAGGCATACCTTAAATTTATTTAGGAGCTGCCAGATCACCTCCTGTGTCCTCGATGTACTGACTATGCGGACGTTAGTGGTCGCCCCATAGGATGGCGTAAATATCGATGTCTGCAAAGGTATTTAAAGTTTAACTTGGAAGTTTAATGCTCCTTAATGGACATCATTACAAAGCAGCTTCACAGATTCAGTGCATCCATTTAAAAAAAAATTTTACAAATACTCAGCTGCATTGAGTATTTTTCCAGAATATAAATTTATTAATCTGCATTTAATGGATGTAAAATTAGGTGTAAAAAAATGTTCGATTGGAGAAATGCTAAAATAAGCACTGGTGAGCTAGTGCATGAAGAGAAATGGAGAAAAAAAGTCTTTTACATGTGCTTTCAGGCAAAGTTTTCAAATTTTACATTACAAGTAATTACAGGGCCAAGCACCAACCTCTTGTTTATTCTCTGACCTTATAGTTATAGAAATGGCCGTTAATTGAGAAGCGATGTTTTCTGTTACTCTGTCTCTCTTCAGCTCCTTTGGCCTTCACTCTCTTCTTCACCAGAGAGGCGTCACTCCTGGTGCGGAACAGGACAGAGCTCTCTGCCACGGGTTCGTGTCGTGTCACCCTCAGCGTCTGGCTCTCATATTGCCTGTAGTCTAGATTTGAAGAGGAAATCTGAATGTGTCAATCATACTCATAGCACCATACCTGGATCTTATAAATGACTCTGAGACATTTTTCTGCAAATGCAAAATTTTAAAGAATTTACCATTGAATGCTTTGTATTTATAGGCTTCTATTTAGTTATGGTTATTGGACTAACATTATTTTAAAGGTACAGGTTTAGAGTCATTCTGCGGCCTTTGAGGCTTATAACGACTGCATAAAACATTGACATGCCCCACACTTCTGGTCATGAGGAGATGTTTAAATAGTGCAGTACAAAGGCTCTCTGGCTTGTTTCTGCAACCTGTTTATCAAAAGGGAAACCATGTAGCCAAGATAAATACATTATTTGATTTTAATGACATATTCTTACTATATATTATATAAGAGAACAACACAGGTCTAATCACTGTTTAAGTATTGCTATTATATCTTGCTATTTTCTGCTTTTCTGCTTGCTCTTAACAAATGTGTGAGTGTTTGTTTTTTTTTTCTTTAGACCATTTAGTAAAAGCATCCTTGATGGTCCAATACATTTGCTGAAACATTATAATTAATAA
Organism: Hemibagrus guttatus; assembly: GCA_033459395.1. Classification (NCBI taxonomy): domain Eukaryota; kingdom Metazoa; phylum Chordata; class Actinopteri; order Siluriformes; family Bagridae; genus Hemibagrus; species Hemibagrus guttatus. The sequence goes on along the minus strand of JAUCMX010000015.1, from coordinate 17,244,042 downwards.
ATATATATTATATATTATATATTTATATTAGGCAGCAAGTGAACATTTTGATGTGTTAGAAGCAGGAAAAATGGGCGAGCGAGTTTGACAAGGGCCAAATTGTGATGACTAGATGACTGGAGCTCTTGTGGGGTGTTCCCGGTCTGCAGTGGTCAGTATGTATTAAAAGTGCATCAGTTACCTGGGGAACACATGGCACCAGGATGCACTATGGGAAGAAGGCAAGCTGGTGGCAGTGTCATACTTTGGACAATGTTCTGCTGGGAAACCTTGGGTCCTGCCATCCATGTGGATGTTACTTTGTCATGTACCACCTACCTAAGCATTGTTGCAGACCATATACACCCCTTCATGGAAATGGTATTCCCTGGTGGCTGTGGCCACTTTCAGCAGGATAATGCGCCGTGCCACAAAGCAGAAAAGGTTCAGGAATGGTTTGAGGAACACAACAACGAGTTTGAGGTGTTGACTTGGCCTCCAAATTCCCCAGATCTCAATCCAATCTAGCATCTGTGAGATGTGCTGGACAAACAAGTCTGATGGACACGCACCTCTTGGTGCCAGATACTACAGCACATCTTCAGGAATCTAGTGGAGTCCATGCCCCGGCAGGTCAGGCTGTTTTGGCAGCAAAAGGGGGACCAACAGAATATTCGGCAGGTCATCATAATGTTATAACCCTAACCCTAACCCTCACCTAAAATAACCTTTAACTAACCTAAAATGACCGAAAAAGGGAGTTGCATTTTCAGTCTTTGAATGGGACATGTGTTTACATTGCAGAATCTGCAATTCACTTTATTTCTCATCATCTGGTATAACCATTATCCACCATTTCCCTTTTCCTAATCGTTGCTATATATTTTATGAAAGAGAGAAGAAACAGTTGTACACATCAGTTCCCCTTTTTTGTTTGTCAAATCCAATGTTTACAGAAATTGATTGTATTTAATGCTATTAAAACTATTTGTTTTAAAAAAAAAAAAAAAAAAACCCACAGACCCTGGCACCTCAGATTGTTAGTTAAGCAGGAGTGAGCAGCATTGTTTAGACCAGCAGTACAGCTTTTTAAATAAATTAAACATCTAACAGAAGTCTGAAATAAAGACACTAATCAGGTTCACTACATGGCAAAATGTATTATTATTATTATTATTATTAGTAGTAGTAGTAGTAGTAGTAGTTGTAGTAGTAGGAGCAGAATTATCTGTCCACCCATTAATTTTCTGTACCGTTTATCCTACTTAGGGTCCTATCACAGGAAACCCAGGGTACAAGCCAGGATACACCCTGGACGGAAAAACAATCCATCACAGGGCAAAATCACACACACTTGCACACCCATTCACATACTATGGACAATATAGAGATGCCAATCAGCCTACAATGCATGTCTTTAGACTGGGGAGGAAGCTCCTGATAGAAGTATGTGCATGAATAAGGCAATACTTTAAATAAAAAATGTATTTAACCTCCAGCAGTCGAGTCGAGTGTCTCTGAACCATCTTGAGCACTTTCTTCTAGTTCATCAATGTGATTGAGATTGTCAAATTCTCCCCATCGGGTCATTCCCCTAAACAAAACATACAAAGCACACACAAAAATGTTTTCTCATTATTGATTATCAAAGATAAATCAAGACGTCTGCGTAAGTTTTATTTGATTATATTTAAAGAATTTCTATATATTCTAGTAACCTCTTATTTTCAAGTGGGCTGATGGCGTCTGGAGAATATTCCTGAGACTTGGAGCGATCCAATGCAACCATCTGTTTCTCATCCTGGATTTTGAGGCGGATTGGTCTCTTTACGCCCCAAGAGATGACAAGTAATCCCTCGAGGGCCACCTGACCAGCAGGGTTCTGCAGGAACATGACATGTCACATTAACAGACTGTTAGGGTTAATAAATGGAGCGACACAGTCTATAATACTGGGGCTTACTTTTCTTTTAAGTTATCTTTTTTTATAGGAAGTTTCCAGGGCTTTCCAGGGACATTTTCCACATCTTATGGAACACATCCTGCTTTTTTTGCTCTCTGAAAGAATGCAGTGTATCAGTGGTTTTGGAAGCCCCCTCGTGGTTTGGAAGAAATAAGGACTGCAAAGAAATGTACCTACTGTAATTTAGAGATGTGGCATGAGGTGAAGTGCACAAACACTGTTTGAGAAAATACTGATTGCATGTAGCATTTTGTCTTTTATTCTCCCATTATTACTCTACACTAAACCGCATTTCGTTGCTATGTACCTGTACTATGCAATGACATAGTATGTGTATATATTGCTAAAGTGGTTCTAACTACGTATGCCTTAGGATAAGACTAATTTGTGAGGTTAAGCAGTACATTTTTTGTAATCTAAACCATGTGAAGGAAAAAACAATGCTACATTCTTATGCTAGTTAGCATGTCTGTAAGGAAGTGTTTTCTGGGTCTCCACTTGAAAGGATTCTGATACCAACAATTCATGCTGTCTATATAAATGGTACATAGTGAAATATCACTTTCATTTGTGTCTTAAAATGTAGGTAAGGTTAGAAGCTAGCTATCACAGCAACATTATTCATTCATTCATTGTCTACCGCTTATCCGGTCTATTCTCGGGTCACGAGGAGCCTGTGCCTATCTCAGGCGTCATTGGGCATCAAGGCAGGATACACCCTGCACGGAGTGCCAACCCATCGCAGGGCACACACACACTCTCATTCACACACTACGGACAATTTAGATATGCCAATTAACCTACACTGCATGTCTTTGGACCAGAGGAGGAAACCGGAGTACCCGGAGGAAACCACAGCAACATTAAATTATGCTAATTCTGTGTTAAGCAACCAGTGACATGTCGCCATGTGCAAAAAGTAGCTGGATATTTTAGCACATGCTACCTTATTTTAACAAATATCAGACATCTATGGAGGAAAAAACAAGTCAAATTGACAATCTCAGTCACTTAATAGCCTGCAGGACTTCAAGTTATATTTTCAAGACACATTGTTCATTGTCGGTAAGCAGGTGCTATTTATGACTGGAAATTTGCCAACATTTATCCAGCAGTAGTTTCATCCAGCTATCTTGTAAATCAGATAAATAGTTAAAGAAATTATATGCTGCCAGACTATAAAAATAAAACTCTAGCAGATAAATGATCACTTGTTCAGCAACATTCCATGCATAGTAAATCAAGTTAGCCAATACAATGCCAAGCCACACCTTTCAAATGCCTTAGAGATACACTTCATAATAATTCACTGATAGTTAGCCAACCAACAACCTTAAATTATGAATCTATAGTCGGGCGCTAAGATTTCCACAATGCAGAAAACTTCATTGGGATCAGAAAGAAATTTTGTAAGATGAAAGAGAAAAAAAATCCCTGTCATGCAGCACAGCAGTAGAATGTAGAACCAACACATTAGTAAACATGTGGGTTACTTAGCAGCAAGGAACACAGGAAATAGCACACTAAGTTTACCATCGAGCAGGAACTATAATTTTTGCAGTATGGAGGATAATTAACATTGCTCATTGGAGAATATTCCCAATTAAAAAGATCTATGTTTTATCCTTGGAAGCACCAATAATGCTAATTAAACTTTTTTATTGCATTTGCTTATGTAGAAATAATTTTCTTAAACATGCATTTTTATAGTTTGATGTTAGACAATTCTTTCCAGTCCAGTAAATTTATTGGTCGGGCGCCGACTTCATCTGCTGCCATGGCAACAATAATTATTTTCAGGAATATAATTTTTTACATACAAAATAAAAGCATGTCAGATGAACATGGAAGGAATACAGATTTTACCAGAAGCACCTCTAATGGGAACGTACAAATCTAGCTAGCTAGCCATCTAACCTATGGTGTATTTAAAGAGTGTGGCTTCTTTGGGATCTATTTCGAGTAGCGGCACCAAAATAAACAAAATATTTCAACAATGTCACTTACAAGATTTTAATTTCTTGTTTATGCAGCTGTTGTATAAAAACAGTAGTATTATACTAGCAATCATGCATTTATACTGAATATCGGCATAGCTGGGATTACCTACAGCCAAATCCCAACCGTGTTGATATTCAGTATAACCACACTCTAGCTGGTATGATATTGCTTAAAACATAAATAAATTAATTAAAAAGAATTTGGGTTAGTCATAACCCTTTTATAGACACATGATTAGAAATTGACTTAGGTAAATGTTCAGTGCTCTTGAGATAACGTCATGCTTTTTATATGTTTATAGTATTTTTTCTCTTTTGACATTACTATGACAAAAATGTTACAAAGCACTGGCAGTTAGGGACTCCTTGCAAAACTGCTAAATAAGCATCTCCTCACTGAAAAATTCACTATATTGACAATTACACTGACAAGTTGCTGGAGTTTCTGCAATAGAAGTGTGCATGACGTTACTATAGAAACGATAACATATTATTAAGAGCTTATCTGAATACTAAAAATGCAAATCAAACTGGTATTTAAAACAGTGTCCTGTTCATGCAACAGATGATATCTGTAATAGTTACCTCAATGACATTGAGCTGCAGTTGCGTCTTGTCCTTCAGAAAGCAGTTGTAGGTGTTTAGTAAAGACAGAAACCTTGCCCTATGTGTATGAGGAAGCAAAGTAAATTCTATTAAACTGATATAATAAAATAAAAAAGGCAAATAAATCAAAAGTTTTCTTACTAACCTTGAAAAAGTTCTTCCATCCCCGATGTGGATGAGCATGCGTGGCTGAGACGTAGACATTTCTGAAAGCAGACAGTTCTGCCAAAAAAGAGGGTTTTCTTTTCTTTCTTTCTTTCTTTCTTTTTTTAAAAACCCAAGCCTCTCATTTGTTTTACACACACACACACACACACACACACACACACGAGTGTTCTTTTTTAAACCTCTTGACATACTGCAGAGTCTGCTATTCATGAAGTCAATCACTTCACTGCTGATACATTTAGACAGTTGTTACTGGCACAGTCCATTGATTTCCTTAATCACTGTGTCCAAACTTGTCCTGTCAGGATTGGAATCTTTGCTATTTGACTTCTGGCTAGTCAAATATTGCTGTGCTAACATGTGAGGAACCAGAAAGTTCTTGTAGACTCAACTGGGCAGCTTTTTACTGTTTTGGTCTGGAATACGCTGTGAGGTTTGGAAACTCTATGTGTGTTGTGGTTGTGGCTGTACTTTCACTTTGTTGGTTATATGAGCAGCTTAGAGTGTGCTTTTGTGAGTCTTTGTGTCAATATATCCGCTGTGATTGGAGGATAGGTCCAAACACAGAAAGATTAAAATCTATTCAAAATAGTTCCAGGAACAAAGAGAGAGATACGCCTGTATGCCTATAATATTGCAGTTTCATTAGTTTAATGAGCACATTTCACAAATAAATAAAAATCTGTTTAATGTATTCTTCTCTAGTTCTATATCCCAAACAGGAAAATCTCTTCTCAAGCTCCCAAAAGGCTAAACCATGTCAGTATACCACTTCATCAGATTCAGGTGTTAAGCACTATCAGATTCCATATTCACTCTTTGAACACTACACCATCGAAACCTGTCTCACGGCTACTCCAGATGAACATAAACACACACATCCAGCGTCACTCTCACCTGTCGCCGGCTCAGATCCAGTGTCAGCAGACTCACTCTGGAACCGGTGCCATGACTCTTCACAGTCTACTTCCAGCCTGTAAGAGCATATTAAAGACGGTGAGGGATAGGACGATAGGAGGGAGGACTTGCATGCCAGTCAGGTGTTAATGACTGGTGCATTCAGACTGTGTTGTGCTATAACACGATCCGACTCAACTCTCCTCTGAGCATTCTGGGAGAGCTTGGAAAGTTGTGGAATTATGGACACACCCATAGGTACGCGCCTCTCACCTCAGGCTACAATAGTGACTAACCCTTTCTGCACTGACAAGCAGAAACCATGGAGACATAACACGATTTGCGTAACACTGGCATTAATTAATATATATATATATATATATATATATATATATATACACATATATATATATACATACATATATACACACACACACACACACACACACACACACAATATATTCTTATGCCATCTGATTATTTGTAGAACTGAGAGCATTCAGTGAAAGAAGAAAATAATTCTTTTCTTTTGCTTTTGCTTTTGATTAACGTCTACTGAAGGCTGAATGCTGGATTTCCCCCACACCTGTCATTTACATTCACACAATAACCCTGTGATATCAGGACTGTAACTTCCGTATACATGGTTTTTATTGCGCTCTTGCCCTTTAAATGCCCCAGTTGCTATCTGCTACAGTATTTTTGTTATGTTAAACAGGTGGCTTGTACAAAGAACAGCCATCTGCCTTAAATCTTAAAGTGATGTGCACTTGGATAGAGGCCACTCCCTGAATACAAAACAAACACGAACTTTGAATTCTAACCTTTGTCATGTCTCTCAGTTATTTCCACACACAAATAGTGACTAATACACATAATACAGAATGGTTTATTTTATTTACTAACCCTCACACCTGAATTTAAAAGACTCAGTTAGAGGTGTAGTGTGCTTTTTTGTCAAAAAAATCAAAATAACCATAGTCAGACTTTTCTTTCTATCCTAAGCCACGGCCCCAAAACACAAACAGTCAAGCCTAGGTATTTCTTTACATTTACGGCATTTAGCAGACGCCCTTATCCAGAGCGACTTACATTGTCATCTCATGTTTTATACAACTGAGCATTTTTGGGGTTAAGAGCCTTGCTCAGGGGCCCAGTAGTTGCAGCTTGGTGGACCTGGGATTCGAAACACACAACCTTCTGATCAGTAGTCCAATGCCTTAACCACTAAGCTACCACCACTAAGCTACCATTCAGGTAAGACCTGAATAGAGAATAAACACAGTTTTATTTTTTTAAGGAACGCTTTACCTCTCCTTGAATGTAAAAGGTGCCCTGACTTAAAATGGCTGACTGCACCTTTAAGCACTTTCTCTGAAAAATCACCCAGACCAACCATATGACATCAGCACTTTCCATGTCCCATTACTCAGGTCACTTCAAGTTAGATTTTTGCATACAAAATTTACATACCTCTAAATAATCATAGCTGTGTTGCAGAGCAGCACCAGCGGTTCATCAAACTATAACTAATTTGTTCTGAACTAGCTGTACTCTTTTTATTCCCTATCAATCACGTGTTTCTGTTGACTTTGGGGATCTCTATACATACAAACTATGAATATTTTGTGACGTGTAGTTCTCAAACTACACACAAGATGGCGGAAGAGTGTTATATTAGTCAGTCTGGCTGCTGTTGAAATGAAACCATTATATAACTTGTTTTCTTTCTTAACCTGTTTATCTCTATCACTATGTTTTCATATAACTGTTAGTCCCACATAATGTGTTACAGTCTTATTCAAGATAATTAAGCTAAATAAATAAAGTCATCGTTCAAAATATTGTGTCAAAAAATTTCCCTTCAAATAACAAAATGTTTGAGAGAATAGCAACCTTAAATCATTTTAGCTTTGTAATAAAGGCTAGCCTTGCCTATTTTTGTCATGCTCTGGAATTGCTCTAAAACCTATTTTACGTATTAAAAATAAATCCTTTCTTGAGAGAGATAAAACATTTAGAATATAAACAAACCTCATGAACTGATTAGCGAGCTTGGCTAGCATGGCTTTCCCACCAAATGTCATCAAATTGCTCTAGGTGTATAATAAAAGCAATTCCACTTAAAACTCCCTGAAACTTAAATTAATATTAGTAAACAAATCTTGCTATGAAATAAATAAGTCAATAAAATAAATAAAAAACAAAACCAACATGAATATATCAGCCAGCTAACTGACTAGCCAAGCTACCAATGTGATAGCCTACTACAGGAAGAAATGGCTCCATCTAGCTTCCTGCAAGATTCATAAAATTTGATTCGATGGTCAACAAAGAGTTTAGAAACTTTTATAACTGGAATCCAATTATTAAGCTGAAATCATTAACAGAAATAATTATTAACTTATACTTCAAGTTGTGTCTGTGAATAGGATCAGTGACTAACATTCAGTGCATTCATATGAACCCTACACACAAGTTGCTTTATACAGGTAATATAAAGCAACTTTGATTTAATAAGCCTAGATTCTTACCCTGTCTCTATGTACCTTGTGAAAAGCCAGCATATCCTACAGCAGCTATCATTTCAGTCTGTCATGGAATCTTGTATTGTGTCCATCGCTGATCTTGTGTTGCTGTACTGTATGTGACGAGAGCTTGCCAAAGTCACCGAGTGACATTGCTCTGAACAACAGCCCCGTATTAATCGCACGTTGTCAATGTGTCTGTTTGTGATGGAACAGCACATGTGAGAGGCCTCAGCTGTTTAGAGCATTTGTAACATTAAGCTTTTTATTATGTGTTTATTATCATATACAGAGGATCACGTGAAACCAAGTGCACTATTATCAGATCACCGTTACTAAGCTGAATTAAAAACAACCTTTTTCATCATTTTCTTTTCTTCTGACTTAGCAGTATTCCTATGTGATTGATGCTAAAATGCATACTAATGGAACAATATGTCAGATACATCCCATAATAAGCCTTCAGCCAACACGGACAGCCAGTTTGTATCTAAAATCAACTTGGCAAGCTGATAGTCAATGTAAAGCCACATGCAACCTTGACTGCTGTGATAAGCTAATTGGTAGCTGGCAAGTATATTGGCAGATTTAAACAGCTAACTGGACTGTACATGTACAATGTGCTGATAGCTCCTTCATCAAGCTTTACAGCATTTATGACTAAGACTTAGGGTTTCTTTTGTGTCCTTTTCATGTCCATCCTCCTAGTTCCCCTTCCTCCTCCTCCCCACGATCATCTCATCTTTAACCATAGTCATTTTGGTTACAAGTTTTTGTCTTTGTTATTGCTTCTTGAAAGCAGCATGTCCCCGGTGAAGCTACGTTTGTTTTCATTTTCACATCTGCGCATGGGAGGAAGCTTTTATCTTTGGCCCTTGTTGATCCATCATCACGCTGCGTGTGACAACAGCAATTCAGAGTTGATGTATTTACAAGCCCACGGTCTGCTGACACATGCATAGTTACGCTTGATGTCCTTGAAGAAGCAGAATTCTCAAATCCTGAACTGAAAGCAACTGCAAACAACATTTTTGTGCAAAATCCTTGGCTCTGTTCCATTCTCCGAGACACTTAGAATAACTTGAGGCTCTTATTTATGCTTTTCCTTAACTAAAACCCTAAAAGGTAGAAGCCAAGAAGATGAGAGCATAAACAAATGCTTTGGGAAATGTCATTCCCTTGCTTAAAATAAATCAGAGTGCACAGGCCAACAGGCAACAGGTGGGCCCACCACACAAAAGCCTCCTGAATGCAGGCACTGTGCCAGTCACATTGCTGCTATGAGTGAGAGCTGCTCTGCACTGTTCACATAGCACAAAGGAAACCACAGCTCTGTGTACACTGAGGAGATCACATGTCCTGCCACCATCACATTTAACCAAACACCTTCTTTCTCTGCCTTTTGTGAAACGACAAACTTGACTCCCTTGAACTTAACTCCTCTAACTCCTCTGGTGCACAAAACATTCTGCACAACACTACAATATTCACATCTTTTCGTAACATACTGTACACAATAGTAATACATTTCTGTCTATATTTTCTACTCCGAAAAGCATGGTGTATGGTTGTGCATATGACCAATAAATTATCTATCGATCCATCTATCCATCTATCCATCCATCTATCCATCCATCTATCCATCTAACCATCCATCTATCTATCTATCTACCCATCTATCTACCCATCTATCTACCCATCTATCTACCCATCTATCTACCCATCTATCGGTCTGTCTGTCTGTCTGTCTGTCTATCTATCTATCCATCTATCCATCTGTCTACCCATCTATCTATCTATCTATCTATCTATCTATCTATCTATCTATCTATCTATCTATCTATCTATCTATCTATCGGCCTATCGATCTATCTGTCTGTGAGGGATAGGACGATAGGAGGGAGGACTTGCATGCCAGTCAGGTGTTAATGACTGGTGCATTCAGACTGTGTTGTGCTATAACACGATCCGACTCAACTCTCCTCTGAGCATTCTGTCTGTCTGTCTGTCTGTCTGTCTGTCTGTCTATCTATCTATCTATCTATCTATCTATCTATCTATCTATCTATCTATCTGTTTGTTTGTTTGTTTGTTTATTTATTTAATTTTTCACTTTCAAAAATATTATCAAATAAAATCTAATAAAAGCTTTATAGCATTTTGTAATGATTCTGTTTTCATTTCCAATTTCCATTTGTCTGTTTTCTTGAATATATGTTAAAGTGAATTTATCTGTTCTGTTTATGTTATATATACATGAGTGCACACACCAAGACAAATTTCTTGTAAGTGTAGCACTTGGAGAAATAAACACATTCTGATTCTGAATACTCACCTACTCAATTTTACATACTAATTTTATCCATCTATCCATCCTCTACATCACTTATTCTACTGGGTTGTGGGGAACCTGGAGCCCATTCCAGGAAACTCGGGTCACAAGACAGGCTCCGCCCTGAAAAAGATGCCAGTCTATCACAAGGAAAAATCACACACATCTAGGACAATTTAGAGATGCCTTTTAGCATACAAGGCATGTTTTTGTGCTGGGAAGGAAACCAGAGTACCACAAGGAAACCTCCAAAGCACATGGAGAACATGCAAACTCCACACACACATGCCAGAGGCAGGGAATCGAACCCCCAACCCTGGAGGTGTGAGCAAACGTGCTACCCACTAAGCCACTGTGCCCTTTTACACACAACTTATGGATTATAAGATAATATTACTTTCACTGTCACTGTACTCTGATTGGTCATTAGTTAAGAGTGATTAGTTTTCTATAACAGCAGCCCTGACAACAGTTTGGCTGTAAGGTTTTATTTTTAATGAACTCATTCCTAACACAAACACTTCTACAATAGCAACTAAGAGGGACTTGTATGCTCTACAAAATGTTTTCTTTGAGTTTTATCTAGCATTTTGGAAGGAGTTTCTACTCGTGTTGTGTTTTTATCAGAAAGTCTTCAGACCAAATGCCTTTGCAATTTGCAGTTTCTCAGTATCTCTCAGTATCTTGGTTTCTGACATGATAACATAAATTTCTTGCCTTTAGAGACACTGGTGTGGTTTCTAGCTGTTAGAATGCAAGTGTTAAAAGCAATTAAGTTGTTTGGTGGACAATAAATGAACAGCATGATTGTTGTTTGTTAAGTGACTTATTAAGTGATGAAGAAAATACCATTTTGGATGTGCTGTTAATTGAGTAAAGGGAGGTTAGAGTCACTTTAAGTTCCATTACACCACATCACTCCACCCTATAATTGATTATTTTCCTAAAACAGCACACTCCACACACAAGTCTGTGTTTTGCTTCTTACACGAGACTTAGGCTCACATTCTTCAGGCTTTCTATATAACATTTTCTTTTTTGTACTTTTAAAACAACACAGAAGGCCACCATATAATGCACAGACACACAATATGTATGTAAGGTGTTTAGTATGTGTGAGGTAACGGAGCATAGTTTTCTGGCCTTTCCTGAGGCAGATTTCTGTGTCTCCACCGGGCTCCTCTGAGCTCTGAGCTGCTCATATCTCTGCACAGACATCATGCAGCTGCTGCTGTCCATCTGCTTCAGTAAACCATACAAGCACAGTACTGACAGACAGTGTGGTGGTCGGGCCTCATACACACACACACTGTGGAAAACTGTCCTGTGTAAGGCAAACTGCAGGGATTTTACCATGAAGCTGACGGATGAGTTTTTGAACCCGGTTTGAAATGCAGCTTTCTATAACTATGAAGCTTCTTGAAAACATTCCAGTGCTGCAGATCTTCCTGCTGCTGCATCTCAGCCTGATCAACGGTGTACAAAGAGGTGAGATGGTGTGCTTTGTGCTACAGCTGAAATCCTCAGTGACTGGAATTTATATCTTAAATGAATTCATTTCACAATTGTTGTTCTGTATTGTAATATGTGTATTAGTGAAATTCTACCAATTCAGCATTTAAGCTATTAAATAAGTGTACTGTGATTATCTCATGATCAGTAGGAGAAGGAGCCAGCAATGGGTGTTGAAGTTATGACCCTGCCCGGCATTTGCACCTTAATATAAATCTGCTACTGTGGATATAATAATTTCGTGACTATGAATAACATCTAGTGGAACATAATAGCAACAGGCAATTATAAAATTAGTGAGCTTATATTTAATCCCTTTTACATGTTGTTTACTGTAAAGTATTTAAATAACTCACATATTCATAACAATGCTACATAAAATGGCTGCATATCTCAAAGTAATGGCAGGACATTTTAATTCATTCATTTTTGCTCTTCAAAAATATATCATATATCTTGGGGTAGTGCTGGAAAAACCTGAATTCATGCATTTAGGTTTATGGTATTTGGTGAAGACATAATTGATCATTTTTGGGACTCAGGATGAGGAACGCAAGGTGAGGAAACTAAATGTGACAGGATGACAAAAAAAGTTTAACAAGAACCAAAGGAAGAGTTTTGAAAGAGTCCCCACAGAATTAAGTATTATAAAGAGAATACGCATTTTAATAACCTTTAAGGCTGTGCTTCTCAAAGTGGCATTCAATGAAGTATTGCCAGAGGGTCCATGGTTTTCAAATTTTGTTATAGTTGAGGGAAAAAGCTTTCTGGTCTCAACAAATAGCAAATATTATAGTAGGTGTTTAAATAATACAGTATATATTTATATATAAATACTTTGTTAATTAAATCCCCTGAGCGTTTCTGTCATTTTTACTTAGTACAGATAAAACTGGTCCCTTTTGAGAACCTTTGCTCTAAGGAACCTCCTATGAATGTTTGACTATTGTGTACTCAGTAGACTATTAATCTGATAACATCTGATAAGGTCAGAATTATTAAGCATTACGTCTCTGGAAAATTGTTTTCAAGATGTCTGACATATTATCTTATTTATACTGACCAAACGTTTCTGACAAAGTGTTCTGAAGAGTGATTAGCCAGACGAGCCATAAAATGGACACTGATATATTACAGCCAAAGTACCTCTGTTAAAACCGTTACATCAATGAAAAATAAATCAGTGAATGATCTGTCATCACTTTTACAGCCAAGGACATCTATCATGGCCACTGTAAAAGAACAGCTAGGTCACTACAGAACAAACGATGTGATGATGTTGTGAATGTTGGAGAGAGCATTCTCTAAGATCAGTGTGTTGGTTTCTGGCATGTACTTTGGTTTGTAGTCCAGTTCATTTCCATACAAAACAAACTGCAGATTCCTTAAAATTGGAAGAGTGATTTAGGTCTGGTGCATAGGCAAGTCAGGACTGTGTGAAGCAAGTCTTTGGCTGAGTCTTTTCTTCTAAAGTTCAAGAACAGTGCGAGGAAGAGGTGATATATCCGCTGATTCTTACATCAGGAACTGCCAGCTTGTGTTCCAGATCCAGGATCGAGTTGGAGCAGTCAGCCAGTGCTTATATTTCCACGTGAGAAAACTGAGTGTGGAACAAGCAGAGTTTGCAGAGTCATGGTGTAAATTACCGAGTCGCTGGCTGAACCTTTTGGAGGATTGACTTACATGCTGTGCAGGGACTAGAAGTGGATGAAATAAATTCACTTATACTTCCCGAAAAAAAGATTGTAATTTTTATCGATTCCTTTCAGAGTCATACTGGTACCAGATGATTCTTGATAGAGTTGCATTTGATTCCTTTTGATTCATTATGGAGTCAAATTGATTCTTGGTGATTCATGATTGACTCATGTTGATTTTGCTTGATTCTGACTGATTCCTGAAGGTGTCATATTTGTTCTTCATGGAGTCATTTTGATTCCTGTTGGAGTCATAATGATTATCTTTGATTACTTCTGATTAGGAGTCAACTAAAGTTGACCTGGTTTGTCATATTGGAAATGATATTCATTCCATATTGGTTCCAAAAACTACATATTAATTTCTGATGGACTCATGTTGTTGACCTGGTCAAGTCATATTTATTATAATTGATTCCTGATGGAGTCATCTTTGTTCAAGTTGATACCTGATTAGGTTTGAATGATTCCTGTTGAAGTTTGGTCTTGTTTCAATATACCCTAAGAGACTGTAGTTGCTAAAACAGACGTGGATATGGACATGACAGGTTGTACCAGGGAACAACTGGCCTGTTCCACTGTCTTTCTTAATGAGTCTCCTCCTGTTGTCTCTATTTTCAATCTAGAAAAACATAGGCTGACTCTGTAAATAGCTTGCACATCACATGCTTAGTGTCATACGTTCATTTCATTATAGAATACTCTTTTAGCTCATTCCTAATCCCTATTTGTGACTGGAAAGCCTTCCCAGAAGCGCAGAGGCTGTTTCAGCAGCACGAAGGGCAACCAACTTTGTAATCAGATGTTCAGCAAGGACATGACGGTATGACGTCAGGTGTCCACATACTTTTAGAAGTGTTGGGTTCAACATCATCTTAGGTGAGACTGAGTCAAAACCAAGACTATAGCCAATGCAGCCTGAATCAGGACCAACTATGACAGATGGACAACACCAAAAACAAGACAAACACTATACATGGCCGAGTCCATTCAGAATCCATCCGAGATGTTCAGATGTTTTCATTTGCTGGTTGTCGTATCTACAATGTAAATTGTAAGACACACTGAAGATGTTGCATTTTAATACTATTTTATATTACTGCTACATAAAACACACATAGGTGGGATGTGGATTGCATTTAGTCAGGAAGCATGTGTGAGGTAAATGAAATGTGCTTGCCAGTTATAAAAAATATTATTTAATGAATGAACAGCACACAAAAAGTTTGGCAAATCAAAGCACAGTTCTTTTAATTTAAGCACACAGCAAGTAAAATGCATTAAAACTACCATTCGTTTTGGCCCATACAACACTCTGAAAACCAAATACAGCCGTAAATTACAAATACAAGTGCTACATTATCTTGAATATAAGTATTTTGAAACATAGTCTCAGCTGGTGCCAAAAAATAGTCTTTGTAAGCCGAGACAGAGAAAGAATAAAATGTCACCCGAATTTAGGACAAAGACCAAGAACACTGATTTGTGGACTTAAGACTGGTCTTGAGTCGGTGATCACCAAATAAGTTTGAAAAAAGCTGCAAGAAAGAAAGGATGGCCTATTGTCTGACCATACAACAGATTATTGAATGCGTCAGAAAACTCTGTATCTGTATGCTTAATGGTGCAGGAACCATATCGATTAATGAGCACTGCTTTCAGTTACCAGAATCATTTGCAATTCATACCTTCTTACTGCTAAGTTAGTGTATAGGCTAGTTGCTAAAAAAGTTTATAAAGTCATACGCACAAAATAAGGTACTATACTTTGGTTGTCTTTCTGAGGGAACTTTTCCTGATTTCTGTTTTCTGATAAAGGTGCATTGATTCCTCTTGGTGTTTGCTCCATGAACTAAGATTGCTTAATCAGCAAACTTTCCAAATATTTAAGGAAGCTCGAAGCCATCCAAAAACAACACTTTTAAAAGCGTAGGACTCAACTAGTGAATCATGACAATTAAACTCCCTGTTCCCAAAAACAATGCAGTTCCTGTTTAACTTTATTTATGCTGGCTTAAAGTGACGCTAGCAGTGCTACATCCACCTTGTCACTGGAATTATCAACATGTCTTTTCTTTCCACTTGAGACCCCCTTTTTGAGGTTATTAGTCTTTAGTGTTGCAAAGATCAGCAGTCAGAATGTAAACTATGCTGTTTTGAAAGTTTCATTTCACAACAGCCACCATAAGTGTTGTTGCTATTTAAGGTCATATTTCTTGTAAACGTGTCCTCCCTTCATAGCTTGATTGACAAAGAACTGAGCTAGGGTTGCTTCACTGCTTAGGTTGCGCCAGTGCGTGTGACTCATTTGAGATCTGTTGCCTTTCATGGCCCAGGTCTAGTAAGGCTAAATAGATTGAGAATGCTATTTCTGCAGTTTATGATGCTAATTAATCTTTATCCATCCATCTCTCTCTCTCTCTCTCTCTCTCTCTCAGCTCCTAAAATCACCACCTTACTTGAGACAGTTGATGCCTTACTGGATCATAATGCTACTTTTATATGTGAAGTGGATTCACACCCTCTAGCAGATATAACATGGATGCGAAATAATTATCCTATACGGTTAGTATGTCTGCCATAATTTGCCCTCAGTTAACACCTCTCTTTTATCATCTCATCATATAAAATCTACTCTTTATTACAGGCATTATGACTCCCGATACATTATAAAAGAAAAAGGCCAGATGTTGATCATTCCCAATGTGAAGGACACAGACAGTGGAGAATATTGTTGCACCGCTGACAATGGGATTGGAGAACCAGCAAAAAGCTGTGGGGCTTTGCAGCTAAAGATGAGTACGTTTGCTGCGTTGTGCTTTTGTATTCTATATGGTTTCTATATGACTAATAATATTCTAAATGTGGAAAGATCTTTCGTTAACTCCAAACATGAGCTTTAGAAACCTGATGCTGTCCTGCTATATGATCTCAGAATAAAAGTCATCACCTTCTGCATAGAGTGCTCACATTAACGCCATCTGTTTGGCTGATTTATTTGCTTAGTGTGCACTTATTTATGGGCAATGAGAATCTTTCAGAAGTGAACAACACTGTCAGCATTATGTGTGAACTCTTGCTCTGACATTTCCTTAACCTCGGCTACATCACTCGAGTATACATGCATACATGTATGAGAGTGTTTTTCAATCCAGGTTGTGCAGATATAAATGTTTTTTTTCTTTTTAAAATTTTCCCTAAAATGATTCTTAATGGGGCACGATGGCTTGGTGGTTAGCATGTTTGCCTCACACCTCCAGGGTTGGGGGTTTGATTCCCACCTCCGCCATGTGTGTCTGAAGTTTGCATGTTCTCCCCGTGCCTCGAGGGTTTCCTCCCCTGGTCCAAAGACATGCATTGTAGGTTGATTGGCATCTCTAAATTGTCCGTAGTGTGTGTGTGCCCTGCGATGGGTTGGCACTCCGTCCAGGGTGTATCCTGCCTTGATGCCCCATGACGCCTGAGATAGGCACAGGCTCCCCGTGACCCGAGAATAAATCGGATAAGCGGTAGACAATGAATGAATGTTCTTAATGTTTTTCACTTTAATATATAGGTTGTAATTTCAAACTAAAGGTGGCATGATTTATCGTTTTCTTTTTTTTGCACAACAAAAACATGGCATTTTAACAGGGGTGTGTAGACTTTTTATATCCACTGTATAGATGTTAACTACATCATTAGAATGTCTTCATGACTTTAGTGTTGATGCTAGTTAACCCCATTTTGTGCATTTGCTAATTCTATGCTAAAGAAATCTTGTAAAATTTTAGTTTGTGGCCTGAGAGGGATTAGCACATGTCTTGAATGATTAAATACATGTTTTATTAGATTGACCTTTTAAACTTAAAACTTTTTCATTAAACTTTTTGTAGTATAATTCTTATGTTCTGGATGCTGCTTTGAGACAATGTCCATTGTTAAAAGCACTACACAAATAAAATAGAATCGTATTGAAAATATTAACAAAAACTTGACATGAAGAGACTAAGCCTGCTCCAATGCTTGGCAAACATTTCAAATGACCATTTATATAATGTGTCTTGAAATTATATGTTTATCGCAGGACTAATAGCGCTTATAATCCTTGCATTTATTAAAGATTTTAAACATTACATTTATTCATTTTCTTACAAGTGAGTCTACAGTGAGATAGTCTAGAGTCCTAGTACAGAGCTGAGCTCACAACCTTCCTGTTTGTTCCTAGCATTTTTATTTCTTGAAAAATCACTGCACAATTGAAATTAATTGCATATTGTAATGATGGCGTATTATTGTGGGGACAAAGGGGTTGTCGCCCCTGGACCCCCTCTCTCGCTCATTGGCTGCCGCACTTATGAGTATACAGGTGAAATCCTGGTGATGTTTTACTTTATCACGAAGACAGCTGTACAAAGTGTGAGACCCCCATAGTTTTCCTGCAATACATTAAACAGAGAGCATCCATCCTTCCGTGTTCGTCTGAACTGTTGCTTTTTTTTTTTCTTTCTAATTTTTTTGGAAGATTCGTAAGGATTCAGGCTAACGCAATAGCCAGATCCTTACAATATACAATAAAATGATAAACTGTTACTTTTCAGAGCCTCAGATTAAGAGACATCCAACAAACGTGACATTACTATTGGAGTCCAAGGCAGTGTTGCCATGTGTAACATTAGGATATCCCAAGCCAGAGGTTTCCTGGCTTAAAGGGGATGATTTGATAAAGGTAATTGTGCGTGTGTGTGTGTGTGTGTGTGTGTGTGTGTCCATACACATACAAAATAATGATGCTTAAGAAAAATTATTTATGTCTTGTTTCTTACCTGTTGGCATTTGTCTTTGGTCTGAATTTCAGGTTGACAGCCGAATATCGATTTTGGACATTGGTGCTTTAAAAATTCACAATATCAGGAAAGAGGACGCAGGACAGTACCGATGTGTGGCTAGGAACAGTTTTGGGATTGCTTATTCAAAACCAGTCACCATTGAAGTACAAGGTGAAACGATGTTTAAATTCTCTGAAATACTGTACATTTAGGTGTCTCTTTAGACACCAGTTCAGTAACACTGTACTATAATAGCTACAAATAAGCATTTATTATTAAATGTCTAATGCTTAATGATGAATTAATACATGCACTGATCCTTATCAATTCAGGAAACTATAAAGCTTATTGAAGCATATTATTTGAAAAGTCATTAATAATGGTAATAAGTAAATGTTAAAACATTCTGTTAGATAAACATTATGATGCTGTCTTAGGAAAAAAATCATTTTGGAGTTGAACCAAAAT
This sequence comes from Hemibagrus guttatus, assembly GCA_033459395.1. NCBI lineage: Eukaryota > Metazoa > Chordata > Actinopteri > Siluriformes > Bagridae > Hemibagrus > Hemibagrus guttatus. Next base: position 17,225,084 of record JAUCMX010000015.1, on the reverse strand, counting down.
TATAAGTTATAATGTTGAAAGATTTGGTTATTTGAGATTCTTTTGCATTTCTGGCTTCTAATCTCCCTAACTTTAAATGAACCAGTAACTTATGATAACTTAGAAATAGAAATGAAATATACTGGTGACTATTGAGCATGGATTAAATCCTACTAGCATGAGTTTCAGCAGGTAGTCCAACAGGGATAGGGTTAAGGAGCCATTTAGCCAAAGTGAAAACAGACCAACAATTGGATGAAAGATATATAAAAAAAACAAACAAACCTCAGAATTTAATCATAAATGAAATTGAGGATCATAGATTAATTCTAAATATCATCATGCAAGTCGTTCAGAGTGGATTTTTTCCTTTAAAAAGAGTTATCATTATATTATCATTATTAATATCTATCCATATATCACTCAGAGGCTGTTAATGTATGTTAATATTTTATACATTTTTTGCTAAGCATTAATGTATCTATCATCATTATTTACACATTAATATACTTTATGCTTATTTGTGAGTTATATAGTAGTGTTTCACCGCTCTCCCACTATCCTTTTTAAATGACATCTGTGTATTTTCTCAGCTCCTGCTAAAATACTTAAAGTTCCCAAAGAGAGGAAAGTGCAGATTGGAACTGAAGTGGCCTTGGAGTGCAATGCCACTGGAAACCCTGTTCCTTCTATCACTTGGCTGGAAAATGGGAATACAGTAAGCTTGCTTTCCATTATATCAGTCAGTATCTTATTTTTCTAGACAAATTTTTCCACAGCCTTCTCTGTCCTCCCTCATCATTTTAATTTTTTTTTGCCTTCTGAGCCCATTTGGCTTCATCATCTTTGTCTGAGCTCTGGAGAACAAACTAATTGCAATTTAATTGCAGTCATTTAACCAGGGTTTTGAACAAAGTACAGCAAGCTCCAGCAGACTGCCTGACTTTTATTTCCCAACTGTAATGTCCACATTCAGGCCAACAGGAGGCCTTGTGGGTCTAGCATTCTCGAGACAATATGAGCATTAACACCATTCCAGTGATATTTATGACTTAAAGAGACTATTGTGAGATCACTGATGAAAACAGAACGGCTGATAAAAACAACACAATAAAAACAAAGATCATTAGGGAAACCTTTGGGAATAAAGTATATTAGATCAGAACATGATCGCATTCGTGGTTTCTCATTAGTGCCAAGCGATGGTAGAGCTGGTACCATTTTTGGAATAAAGACACTTTCTGGAACGTAATTGGATTTGAACCAGATGATGCTTTTGGGAAATTTGTGTTTGGTGTATTAACATCAGCTCATACAACTATTGCACAAGATGAAGTAAAGTACAGTAACTCAGGAGAGGAAAAAGTGTGTAAGATAGTGGGCTGTAATTTGGACTGAGTCTCTAAATATGGGGAAGGTCAAGCATCTAAGCAGTCAGATTTACAACAAAGTCATAGTCAAATCTATTAACTAGTTGGGGTGGTGGAAGAACTAGGGAAATATGTGAGTATGTGGTAAAGAAAACAGGCTATGTATACTTTGTCAGAAATATTTCAAAATAGATAAAATAGATGAAGCCTGTTGTAGCTTCAAGCATTTTCATATCAACTCTATGGTTACGCAGAAATGTGTGTAGAGAACTGTTCCTTCAACTCCCAAAGAGATTCTGGCAAATTCTACAAGCTTCCACAATTATTTTTGTTTTTGACCACACACAGCTATGTGACTTCAACCTGAGGTACCGTGACCAGGGTAAAGAGGTTACTAAAGAATGAATGAATGAATGAATAAATGAATACAGTAAACACTACAGTCAACGTGGCCTTTCTTTGTCCACAAGCTTCATATCTGACCAAACCATCCTAGAGTAAACCTTCCAAATCCTACGACTTTCTTTTGCAGGATTCCTCATGCACACATTGTCCATATTTAAGTTTAATCAGAAACAGAAATCAGAATCAGAAAGATCTTTATTGCCAAGTATGCTTGCACGTACAAGGAATTTGTTTTAGTGTCACAAGCTCCAGGGCACAGAGACAACAATAACAATACAAACAACAACAACAACAACAACAACAACAAAATAGGATGAGAAATAAAAATACACATATTTAAATAGGAAAATAAAGTAATTTGTATGTACAGAATAGAATAGAATGAGTTGAGATATAGGGATGTGGGGGTGGTAACAAATACATATGAGGTTATTGCACATTTTTTTTATTTCCCAATGTTGGGAACATTCAACTGTTCAAAAGGTAGATTGCTTGGTGGAAAATCTGTTCTTGTGCCTGGCTGTCCTGGTAGCTGCTGCTCTGTAGCATCGGCCAGATGGCAAAAGGTCAAAAAGGCGATGGCCTGGATGTGAGGGGTCCAGAGTGATTTTCTGAGCACTTTTCCTCACTCTGGATGTATACAGTTCTTGAAGGGTGGGCAGAGGAGCACCAATAATCCTTTCAGCAGTCCCAACCGTTCTCTGTAGTCTTCTGATGTCTGATTTTGTAGCTGAGCCAAACCAAACAGTGCACAGAACAGACTCAATGACGGCTGAGTAGAACTGTGTTAGCAGCTCCTGTGGCAGGTTGAACTTCCTGAGCTGCCGAAGGAAGTACAATCTTTGTTGGGCCTTTTTGATAATGGACTCTATGTGAGTGTCCCACTTCAGGTCCTGAGAGATGGAGGTGCCCAGGAACCTGAATGAGTGCAGGGGTGTTCCTCCTCAAGTCCACTATCATCTCCACTGTTTTGAGTGTGTTGAGCTCCAGGTTGTTAAGACTGCACCAGGCAGCCAGCTGCTCAACCTCTTTAGGCCGATGGATGAGGCCTGGATGAGGCCGATGACTGTAGTGTCATCCGCGAACTTCAGGAGCTTGACAGATGGATCAGTAGTGGTGCAGTCATTGGTGTAAAGGGAGAAGCGCAGTGGGGAGAGGACGCAACCCCGGGGGGTGCCAGTGCTGGTGGTGCGGCTGTTTGATGTGAATTTCCCCAGTTTCACTAGCTGATGCCTATCTGTCAGAAAGCTGGTGATCCACTGACAGATAGAGCTAGGGACAGAGAGCCGGGTTAGTTTGGTCTGGAGGAGTGTTGGGACGATGGTGTTGAACGCCAAACTAAAGTCCACGAACAGGAGCCTCACAAAGGTTAAAGGTTTCTACATAGTATAATATCATGGTATTGGTGAGGAAGAAGAAAACCAAGGTTCTCCTGGACAGTAAACGTACAACAAACGGTATAAAACTTCCTGGCAGAGACAACCAAACATCACATTTTATACTAACAGTAAACGCTTCATCTAACACTTAAACACCTAAAAACCAAACTAACTGACAGCTGCTGGGGCTCCTGGGTTTGCAAATAAGTGTTCACGTCACAAAAGTGTGCTACAATATGATACATGGATTTTTAAAATTTTATATGATAATCTTATAACGGGGCATTGGTGGCTCAGTGGTAGGTTACTCACCTATCATGCGGAAGGCCCGGGTTCGATTCCAGCCAATGCCTCAACCCCAGCCACTGGATGCAGTGCCGGTCCCAAGCCCGGAAAAATGGGAGGGTTGCGTCAGGAAGGGCATCCGGCGTAAAACATTTGCCAAGTTGTTGTGCGGACCTGTTGGTCCGCTGTGGCGACCCCGAACAGGGAGCAGCCGAAAGCATATGATAATCCTATAACAGCTATTGTGTTGCTTGATGTATTTTTGTATTATAGTTTTTTGCAACAAAACTGGAGCTGGAAATGTAATTTGGAGCCTGTGTGTAATATTCTTATGCTTTGTTAAGAGCCAATCAAATGTTATATAAAAGTCAGATACTGTGTTTCTATTGGCTGCGGTAGGTGTCTGTCAATCTAGGCAAATGAGTTTGGAAGTTTAGGTTGTGCACTGTTTGGATGCCATTGAGTTTTTCACTGAATGTATCTTGTGGTCGCGTAATAAACCTTCATGCAGTGAACCCATCGTGCATCAGAGCCTCAATATATACTTTAATGGTATACAAAATATAACACTGTGTATGTCTTTTGTGAGGAATTGATGTGGTCTTCGCTGTTGTTTAACTAAATTAATAATTACCTGCTCTAATGAAACAGACTAAAATTACAGAATGTTCTGGATCAGTTTTAACTACCTTTTCTTGCAATCCTGGACAACTGGTAGAAAAATAAGTAGAATGGTTCACAGGATATGAGCCAACATGTCTGACATTCCGTTTGGTACCCTGGATTCCTGATTCAGTTCTAGTCTATTTTTATTTCACGTCCCACAGGATATTCTCTAAGGCATTAAGATTAAGAGTATGGTTGGTGCTCTAGAGGACTTTTAAGGACTGTTGTTTCCTTCTATCAGGAGTTGCTTGTAGATCAAGTTGATTGAGAATGTGTTGACAGGAGTTACAATTCTCCTATCCCACGGTTATGTTGTAAATGACTTTTTAGCTCTTGATAAGGAGCTGTGCAGACGGGTTGTTTAAAGATGGGGGTATAGTGAGAGGTTTAATGTCAGTGTGCTCTCTTGGCACCGCTATCCGGTGCAGTCTTATGTTACCAAACATGACCTCGTCCTTCCTTTATTTATGACTGGAGTTCTCATCATTTTTATCTGCCTTCCTTTCCCACAGTAAAATAGAACAGCAATTTTCAAATCCACTGACGAATACATTCATCAAAGCCAGGCGTATAATCTGAGCCTTGTTCTGTGTATTATTAAGGGCTTGTAATCGGCCAGATTTTAGGACTATAGCAACAAACACTTTAGCTGGGGTTTGCTTTTTCAGCTGGCCGTCGAAAGACACGGTGCTTGTTTTTCAGTCTTTCTTGATTGTGAATTTAGAGATGCAATTATTTTGTAGTATAGATTGTTATCTCAGTACCTAAATAAAGTAATGAACAATTACATCTAATTACATAAAATTTACCACACAATATATGTTATGTCTTTTTTGATTTACTTGTTAAACAATTCAAATGATTCTACAAGGGATGCAGTACTCTTTTGGAATATAAAGATTTATCCTTATGCTATAATTAGCATAAGAAATACTTGAAAATACTACAGTAATATTAAGATTACTGTGTACTATATACCACATTGTAACTGAATGCACTGTCTGCTGCTTTGCCCTTTAAAGTATTTACAGAATGTATGCGGTATTATAGGTTGAATGTTTAAAATTACCCCATGTGAACATGGTAAATCATTAATTTCCCATAGCTGGATAAAGTGCTTCTAAAAGCAGCTCTGTGACTAGCAAGTTTCAAATATAGAAGTATGAGTAAAACTCAAAACTGTCACACAGGCTCACAATGTTCTCGTAAGGTCAGCAGATTTATTTGGCCAAATGACTAAGGTGTCGTAATCGGTTTAAGGTGTGATAATGCAAGTATGTATTAGATTTTGTCTAGCAAAAGTGACTATACTATTATTATTATTATTAGTAGTAGTAGTAGTAGTAGTAGGAGGAGTCAACTATATAGTGGACCTCTGAGATGACATAATAAGGTATAACCAAAAAATATATAATACCAAAAAATGTTTTATTTTGTCATTTATTTTGTTTGTCTTATAATTTTCTTATTGAGGTATGAAAGTCATGGCCATGAATTATGTTGTGGAATGTCATACGTAATACGTGGCCTTCTGTAATTTGGTGGGAACTGGAGAAAAATTATTTTTGTTTTGAGAATTCACTGAGGGTGACATGAGCTAATGGTATATACATGTTGCAAAGACAGTGAATCCATATGCTCCATAATGGTCTGATTATAACACATTATAAAATACAATAGTTGCCACTGGTTAAGTATATTCTGGACATTAATCCTTACATACTGTTTATATTCCTGTAATGACTCACCGGTCGTAGGCTGGTCTGGATCCATGTACAGAGTGAAGTTCGTAGTCCACCTCATAACCATGAAAAACCAGAAGAAAAGTCAAAGCCTGTAAATCCACAAGGTAAACACAAATCCGAATCGCTAATCCAAAAGTCCGTAAATCCATAAAACAGTCAAAAGTTCAAAAACACAGGAATTCCACTCTAGATAATCTCACAGCTCGGTACCTCGTTAGGCGTAAAGATACTTCGCACTGTGAAGTATCTTTAAATCCAGGAAGTATTCCTTCTGTGGTGGAACAAGAACTCAGGCGAGGGCTCCCTCTGGTGGCTGGGTGCCAGTGGTGATGTTACAGAGCCCACCCCTTCTAGGAACACCTCCTGGGGTTCTGAGACAAGGGCGCCCCCAGGACCGGGGCCTGGGTTGGTTCGGGTGGAGGCGGTGGAACTCCTCCACCAACGACGGGTCCAGGATATCCGCTGCATCCGCCCACGTGCGCTCTTCTGGGCTGTATCCCTCCCAGTTGACCAGATACTGCAAGCGTCGGTGGTGGCGTTGGGAGTTCAGGAGGGTGCTCACCCGGTAAGTCGGCTGTCCATCGATATCTAGAGGGGGTGGCGGCTCACTGCTCAACTGTGTTCCACCCCAGCGTGGGTGAGCAGGCTTCAAAAGAGAGACATTCAAAAGAGAAAGGTAGGTGAAATGGGATATGTCAGGGGGAGTTCCAGTTGATATGCCGAATTATTCTGAATGGCCCAATGAACCGGGGGCTCAATTTTCTGCATGGAAGTTTTAGCATCAAGTTCTGAGTCAACAGCCAGACCTGCTGGCCTACTTGGAATCTGGTGTGTGGACACCTATGCCATATCCCCCTGGATGCATTGTTGTCTGATGGCCCTCTGGAGACTGACGTGGGCGCTCTCCCATGCCTCCTGGCTATGGTGAATCCAGTCATTCAAGGCTCGTACATCCGAGGGTTCCCCCGACCACAGGAACAGGGGTGGCTGGTATCCCAGGATACATTGAAATGGTGTGAGTCCCATCGAACAGTGCATGAGGGAGGTTTATGCATATTCCACCCATGGCAGGAACTCGCTCCACTGTTGTTGTTCCCTGCTACAGTATGACTGCAAATACTGGCTGATCTCCTGGTTGAGCCATTCCGTCTGGCCGTTCGACTAGGGATGGTAGCAAGAACTTAAACTAACTTTGATGCCCAACCGTGTGCAGAAAGCCCGCCATACTTGGGAGATGAACTGTGTCCCATGGTCCAACACGATGTCCTCTGGATGCTCATACGTGTGGAACATCTGATTAAAGAGGACAGTCACCGTCTCCATAGCCGTGGGTAACCCCTTCAATGAAACCAGCCGGCAGGCCTTGGAGAACAGGTCAGTAGCTACTAGTATCGTAGTTCATCCATTTGAAACTGGGAGGTCTGTGATGAAGTCAACAGCGATGTGGGACCAGGGACGTCGAGGGAGGGGCAAAGACTCCAAGAGTCCAGTCAGCAGTTGACTGAGCACACGTTGCACAAGTTTCCACATATTTCGTTACATCTGGGGACAGGGATGGCCACCAAAACCGGTTACGGTACCTTGCCATTCTTGTGAAAGAATGAAAACTTGTGAAGAACTGAAATCTTGTGAAAAACAAGGCCCATCTGGCTTCGCGCGGGTTCAGCTGCCGGGCCTCATGGAGGTACTCCAGGTTTCTGTGATCTGTGAGCACCTAGAACAGATGAAAAGACCCCTCTAACCAATGACGTCACTCCTCCAGTGCTGCCTTGATGGAAAGTAATTCCCGGTTGCCCACATCATAATTGGCTTCCGCCGGGGTCAGTTTTCTGGAAAAGAACACACACGGGTATACTCTCATCAGGCTTCCATGTCGTTGGGAGAGGACAGCACCTATCCCGCAGCTCGAGGTGTCCACTTCCACTATAAATGGACGATCAGGGTCGGGGTGACGTAAGATGGGTGTGGTTGAGAAGTGCCTTTTCAGCCATGTAAAGGCCTCCTGGGCCTGCTTAGACCACTTCAGCCCTTTTGGTTTGCCCCTGAGGAGGGTTATTAATGGGCAGGCGACGCTGCTGTAATTGTGGATGAACCGACAATAGAAGTTAATGAACCCCAGAAAGCATTGTAACTCCTTAACCATCGTTGGTTCAGGCCAGTCTGTTACTACTCTCACTTTACCCTGGTCCATTTCCACCCCTAATCTGGAAATCATGTAGACAAAGGACGTAATGGTCTCCCGGTAGAATTCACATTTCTCTCCCTTTACAAAGAACCGGCGTTTCAACAGCCGGGCCAATACTGTCTTCACATGGTGGACATGTTCATCATAGGACCGTGAGTAGATCAGGATGTCATCTATGTAGTCTATGACATAGCGTCCTAATATGTCCTTGAGAATCTCATTAATGAAAGACTGGAAAACTGCTGGTGCGTTTGTGAGACTGTACGCCATGACTAAATACTCGTAGTGCCCTTTGGTTGTGTGTAAGGCAGTTTTCCATTCATCACCCTCCCGTATATGAACCAGGTTGTATGTGCTATGGAGATTGAGCTTCGTGAACAGCTCGGTCTCCCATAGCTGCTTGAGCGGCGCTGGAACCAAGGGTAGTGGATAGGGGTAGCAGACCATGACTGCATTGAGCCCCCAGTAATCGATATATGGTCAAAGGCCGCCATCCTTCTTTTCCACAAAGAAGAACCCCGTGGCTGCAGGTGAGGTGGACGGTCTTCTATGTATTCATCCATGGCCTATGATTCGGGCAGCGTGAGGGCATACACTTTTTTCTTCGGTGGCATGGAATTAGACAACAAGTCGATGGCGCAGTCCCATGGGCAATATGGGGGGAGCTGTGTGGCCCTCTCCTTGCTGAACACTTTACACAAACCCTGTTACTCTCTAGGGACGTGGACAGCAGCCCCGGAGCTGGGGCTCTCGATGGAGGTGGCGAAGCACGGTCGTGAAGCCACACTCTTCATGCAGTGAGTCATGCAGGAAGGGGACCAGTGTGTCAGCTCCTTTTTTCTCCAGTCGATGTGTGGGCTGTGTTCTCGGAGCCAGGGAAAACCGAGGATGAGAGGGGTTTTAGGGGTGGAGATAACGTAGAGAGATGCAGTCTCGAAGTGCAGCACGCCAACCTGCAGCATCAGGGGGAGGGTCATGCGTGAGAGGGCCCCTCCCGATCAGTTGGTCGTCAATGGCCGTCATTCTTAGTGAGGTCTCGCAGGGGCTTGTGGGTAGGCGAAGCTCCTCAACTAGGCCATGGTTGATCAGGGCTGAAACGAAACAAGAAGCCCGATCATGGTGTAGCGTAACCACTAGTGAGAAACTATAAGATGTTTGGGCTCCACTCACCTGGGATTTGGCGGTTCTTTTGGGACACATCGTAAATCGATGACCCGATTTCCCACAGTAAAAGCATAAACGTAATCGCTCCCGTCGTCTATGCTCCTCCTGGGATGTGCGGGCTTGGCCTAGCTGCATTGGCTCGACCCCCTCCTCCCTGGAGCTCCGGGTCTCCTCCCGTGGTCAGTGTTCCGTATGCAGGCTCAGGACACAGCATTTTTGGCTAACATGTTCAGGGAGACACGACATATCGGTACAGCTATTGTGCCAGGGATCTGAGCCGGCAGTGGATTACGCAGTGAAGTTTCGCACTCTGGCTGTGCAGAGTGTTTGGAATGATGTGGCACTGTTAGCCATGTTCGGGGAGGGACTAAATCCTACCCTTTAGGTGGAGTTGGTGTGCCGGGATTCACGCTCGACCTTATCTGAGTTTATCACCATCACCATTCACCTGGACAATTTGCTGCGCCAAAAACGCTGTGTCCTGAGCCTGCATACGGAACACTGACCACGGGAGGAGACCCGGAGCTCCAGGGAGGAGGGGGTCGAGCCAATGCAGCTAGGCCCCCCCCCTGCAGGATATTCAAAAACTTATGTATGAATAAGAAGCTTTTATCTGCGGGTCATGATCCCACACCACCAATGCCCAGTCCAGGGCCTTCACAGTAAGTAATGAAAGCAGAAAGGTGCATTTTGTGCTCTCCTCGCAATACGTCTCAGGTTGATGTGGCAGAAATCCTCGACAGCGCTCTGCAGAGCCGTCAAACTTATCGGGGAGGGCCAACTGCACCGAATCACTGCGGGCAAGGCTGGCAGATTCCACTGGCAGCGTGAGTGCAGGCGGAGCACTCTGCCTGGCTGCCACGGTGTTCTGTACGGCCTCCAACTCTGGCCGGTTAGCCAACTCTGCTGGATTTACAGCAAGTGAAGTATGCTGTAACGACTCACCGGTTGTAGGCTGGTCTGGATCCATGTGCAGAATGAAGTTCGTAGTCCACCTCGTAACCATGAAAAACCAGAAGAAAGGTCAAAGTCCATAAATCCACCAGTGAAACACAAATCCAAATCGCTAATCCAAAAGTCTGTAAATCCACAAAACAGACAAAAGTTCAAAAACACAGGAATTCCACTCTAGATAATCTCACGGCTCAGTACCTAGTTAGGCGTAAAGGTACTTCGCACTGTGGCGTGTGAAGCACGACGCTTAAATCCAGGAAGTATTCCTTCTGTGGTGGAATAAAAACTCAGGTAAGGGCTCCATCTGGCAGCTGGGTGCCAGTGGTGATGTTACAGAGCCCACCACTTCTAGGAACACCTCCTGGGGTTCTGAGACAAGGGTGCCCCCAGGACTGGGGCCTGGGTCGGTTCAGGTGGAGGCGGTGGAACTCCTCCACCAACGACGGGTCCAGGATATCGGCTGCGCCCACCCACGTGCGCTCCTCTGGGCCCTCCCAGTCAACCAGATACTGCAAACATTGGTGGTGGTGTTGGGAGTTCAGGAGGGTGCTCACCCAGTAAGTCGACTGTCCGTCGATGACTAAAAGTTCAAAAACACAGGAATTCTACTCTAGATGGTACCTCGCTAGGCATAAAGATACTTCGCACTGTGGGCTCCCTCTGGTGGCTGGGCGCCGGTGGCGATGTTAAAATTCCATGCCTTCACAGTACAGTCCGGGTCAAGAATAACCTCATAATAAGTGTCTATACAAAATTATGAACTACAGATCTTTTTAAAATATATTAATAGCCTATCTGACATTAATAAATGGGTGATTAATCCTTAATCAATGTTTCAGAGAGCAGGGAGAATGTATTTTTTAGGTTTTACACCACTTGTTTTTGGATAAAAATATCTATTATCACACAATGTGATGTCATGTTTTACCTAAGACATGAAAACATAGCAGCAATAATGATTTTAATATATTTTATTGAAAGTAAAATAAAAAAGTAAAAACATTCTAAAACTGTTGGGATTTATTATATAACTGTGTACAACCATTATAACATGAAACACTGTCTTCATTGCCATAACATAAAAAAATCCTTATAACTACTGCATATAATTATCAATATTATTCAACATTAACTCTTAGAACACTAATATAAAACATTGCTGATTATTATTTATTGTTTATTATGTATGATCACTCATAAATACATGCTGTTTTACTCTATCACTGTTTTGACATTGCCCCATGACCCTTCAAAGGCCAACAGGTACATGTTTCTGCAAGAACCTGGGCAAATGTGGTTGGAACACAGACCTTGGGAACATAAATCTTGAGAAACTTATGTAACAAATTATATATTATATGACCAAATGTTTGTAAACACCTGATCATCACACACATATATGTCCCTTTCCTAAACTGTTGCCAAAATTATATATGATGCTTTTGTATGCTGTAGCATTACAATTTCCCTTCACTGGACCTTCCAGCATGACAAAGCCCCTGTGCAAAAAGCAAAGCATTTTTTGACATGGTTTGGCTACTTTGGAGTGGAAGTTGTGTCCCCTTTATAGATCCCTGGTCTGAACCCCACTGAACCGCTTTGGGATGAAGTGGAACACCGACATGCCCCAGGCCTTCTTGCCTGACATCAGTGCTAGACATACTTAATATTCTTGTGTCTGAATGACCACAAATCCCTACAGCCACGCTCCAAAATCTAGTGGACAACCTTCTCAGAAGATTGGAGCTTATTATAACAGCAAATGGGAAATAAATCTTGAATGGGATGTTCAACAAGCACATTTGAATGTGATCATGACATGCCCACAAACCTTTGGCCAGTGCATTTCACATTACATCTTTACATTTTTAAAATGCTGCTACAACTGTTTTTGCATACCTGACATGGTCAGTGCTATCTTTATATACCTATATGTCTTGTTATATGTCTTGTAGTATATTATATTGTCTGTTTGCACTGTCTCTTGCTTGCACTGTATTTGTCTTGCACTGTTTGCACAAGGCATGCATGCACTTTATTTCAAGAGGTTAATATTCTTTTCACTTGTTTGTTGTTTCATTTCACTGTGACTGCATCAGCTATACATGGTCAAAAAAGTCTCTTGACTCTTGACTCTATTAAAAAATAAGCAAAATGTCATCATTTCAGTGGTGATGTAGGAATTCATCATTTAAACTGACCAACCTGTATTAATGTAATTTAATTTATGGTAAATAATATAGATATAATTTTGGTTACGAATAGAATAAGCATTATTTTAAGTAAAATTTTAATGCTTTTTTGTATTTTATTATCTATCTATCTATCTATCTATCTATCTATCTATCTATCTATCTATCTATCTATCTATCTATCTATCTATCTATCTATCTATCTATCTATCTATCTATCTATCTGCTTCTCTGCTGTAGATCGCAGGAGCATCGGTGGAGGAGACACTGGTTGGGGAGGTGATTGTCTCCATCCTGCGTGTGGTGCTAAATAAGCCGGCTCTTTACACATGCCAGGCTACTAATCAACACAGTGGAGGAGCTAATACTGTCAAAGCTACTGCCAAGATCACTGTCTCAGGTGGGCTTATTCCAAACACACCACTTATTATCAACACAGACTCACAGTCACCTTCCACTCTTAACAAATCTGGCCATAATAATGGGCTTTTTTGTTGTTTTTGACTCTGCATTTTTTAAGGAATATGTATGTGGTCTGAGCCTTCTGAGTTACTACTGACTGACGGACATGTTACATTTCCTGACCTTAGGGCTCTAACTTCATTTATAATTAGATTAGGGAATTAAGAATGGATGGTTTCTTGTTTTGCTATAGGCTTGTTAACTGATTTGCAAATTTTTTAAATAATTTTATTTTATTTTATTTTTTTTAATTTTATTTAATTTCAGCTGTGTCTGAGGTAGTGTGCATGTATCTGAGCCAGTGCGTGTGTGTGTGTGTTTGTGTGTGTGTGTTTATTTACTGAGAGGTGTTATTTCAGACAGGCCTTATTTGTTAGCATAGCTGTTCTTTGAGGGTTGGGCCCCTCACCCCAGATATATTCATGACGCTAACTTGCTGTGCAGTGAAGACACAGTATTGTACAAAACCTGCAATCTGTTAAAGTGTCAGGGATTACTGAGATTTATTATGTCATGTTTGTGAGCTGAACAGAATTACTTTGCTTTATCAACAGCAAGAAAAATAAATCGATCTTCTGTTTTTTGGAGTTGAGCATGTTGCCCTTCTGATATAGCATAAAACGCAGAATGTTCGTTCAGCACCCCCCATTAGCCCATCCAGACCTTCAAAGTTCACACCTGTTCTTTCCTCCAGGCCACACACACATTCACACACATTCTCTGGGCCAAGCACATCACAAGCATGGTCTGCATTACAGAGTGGCTGCATTATTCTTTGTCATGGCCAAGAAAATGCTTAACTTTTTCTTTCTTCTTCGGCTTTGTCCTGATGCTGGTTTCTGGATCCTGTGATTTTCCCATAGAGTGGAGGTAAGAATCTTTACATATGAAAAACACTATACTTGCATTGGCTACAATTTGATGTGCTGGGGTTGAGTTATCTCTCAATCTGAAACATTAAACCTTGCGTTTAATTCATTCAGCATTGGAGAATTGGACGTTGGCCTTTTACTCCGTATACCTTGCAGAATTCGAGTGAATATCTATTAGCCCTGTACTCCCCCAAAGCTTTTGTTGGATCCTCTTATAATCCACAGGAGTTAGTGTTGGATCTGGCTATAATTCTGATCTATGGTCCTGATAAAGAAACAATAAATTCTTTCTAGTGTAGAAAGAATGAATGGGAAAAAAAAAACCTTTTAGTTTCATCTTCATGAAGCCTGGCAGCTGGATAATGTATTTCATTTAAGTGGCTGGTTTGCTACTGGGAAAAGTACAGCATATGGGCTGGATAATGGTTGATGTATATAAGTATATACATAAGCAGCCTGTAATGTATTATGCTAAACCACCCTTACCACATGTTCTAAATTAAATGTGAACCAAAGTAAATGCTCCGTCAGATTTAACACTACATGGCTCAGATTTGACATCTGGGCATAATTAGAGGAACGTTAAATTGAGTGAAATAGTCATGTGCCTTGGGCTTTGCTCTTGAATGTGTGCAGAGTAATTCTGGATAAAACAGTCATGCTTTGTTCATTGTTTATGTGAGATGTTATTATTGTATTTACAGACTCATGCAAGTTACGGTTCTTAAGATGAGTGTGTGTGTGGGGGGGGTGTATACATATAAAACAATAGTAAAAGCATTAAAATATTCTAAGCAGATGTTGTAATTTTTTTTAAGTTTCTAATTTTTGAATCTGATTGGTCAGTAGCTGAATCTGATTGGCCATAGCTGTTAATGAACTAGTGAACTATTAATGAACTAGTTCTAAAAATAATTGTTGCTATAGCAACTTATGCAGGACATGACTTTAGAGATATGTTGGATGCTCCACATTAATTAAAGAAAAAAATGTCATATTTTTGGTATGGTCAGGAGATTTACGTTCTTTATTTATCATTTTTAAAGGAGTCTCCAGTGTAACTGTCAGATATAAAACAGTACGAGAGGAATAAAACATTTGTCAGTTATAGGAAAAAGAGATCAAGCCCAAAGAGTGCTCCTGTGAGGACATTGTCAGTTCTTCTAAGTGCTTGGTTGTGTTTTGTAATGTCTCTTTGCATGTTCTTTGCTATATTGCTAATGATACTATTCTTCATCGCGTCCTGCTCTTTCCCCAGGCTGTACAAAGGTAGTGCTGGTTACTGCAGTATGTACCGGGGTGAAGTGTGTCGTGGGCTGTTGCGACATTCAGCACTTGTCTTTTTTAATTCTTCTCTGCCGGAGCCAGAGCAGGCACAGGAGTTCCTGGCGCATGGAGGCTGGGCTGAGCTGGAGGGAACAAGCTCACTGTGCCAGCCTGCAGCTCGATCACTGCTCTGCCATGCTGCCTTCCTGGACTGCAGCCCATCAGGCCTCGGTCCCACACCCAAACCTGTCTGCAGGTACACAGCTAAATCACAGCAATTTATAGCATAATCTGTGAAAACAATGACACTTTCACAAACCTGAAACTCTCATGATACACCTTCTCCCATATTCTGGGCTTAAATTTCTCTCTTCAAAGACATGCCACTTAAGCCTACTGTCAATTACAATCAACCATGGGTCTATTTTTAAGAAAATCTTAATCTTATCTTCTACTTAACAACAAATAAACAGCTGAGTGATGGATATATTTTGCATATGAACCTGTTTTGTTAGTGTTTTCTTTATCTGAAATTGAACATACAAGTTCTCAGTACTTCTTTTTTGACTCCTCAGCGCCTGAATCTCAATAATCAACTCACAGTCAACTCACAGTTAAAGGATATATTCTGTGCATGGATCAGTGACTGATCCACACTATTCACTTCACCTGTCACTGCTCATAATGTTATGCCTGATCGATGTATATTCACTAAATAAACATTGGTGTATCTATTTTGATCAAAACTTAATAAGCTAGACTTTCCTTTAGGGTGCACAGACTTATTTTTGTTGCACATTTTGCTTGTTTTCCTGCTTTACTACTGCACTTAGCCAAATAGACATTTTATGATGCATGTACAAAACAATTATGAAGCATAACACAATGACCACAAGGACACAAGGTTTCTTTTATAATCAGTGTAGTAGCTATGTCCTATGACTAGAAAAAAACTCTGACGATGAAATATCTAAATTGATATAAATTAATGTAAAGAGGATGCAAAAGAGCAGCGCTAGTTTTACGATAAGGGTGACTACGCTAGCTGCTGTTAACGATGAGGAACATTGTAATCTAACAATTGTGAGGATTTAACGATGTACATCAAAACTCTAATATTGAAATTAGACTCAAGCTAGTTTATATCAGTTGTCATAAATATTTTTATATAGTTGACATGTAGCCCTAATGTAAAGTTCTGCTTTTGCAGTCACTAATAAAACAATGATGACATTTTCTCTATACTTGCATTTCTAGCAATACAAGTGCTAGAAAAGTAAGTTTTTTTTCTCATATTGCTCCTCAGAAGTATGAATGTTATCCCATAACTGCCTCATAGGGAGCACTGTCTGGCTGTGAAGGAGCTCTACTGTTATAAGGAATGGCATTCGATGGAAGAGAGGAATCTCAGAGGAATGATTTCTCCAAGCCTGAGCCTCACATTTCCAGACTGTGAAACTCTGCCCAGTCAGGAGTCCGGTCCATCGTCATGCACCGCTGTAGCATTTGTAGGTAAGAAACCTTTTGTTGAAGTTTGGCAAAACATATTAAAAATTAGGACATCAGAGGAATTATACTGTACATCACACATTTAAACCATTGTCCAATGAGAAATGCAGACTGTAGCTTCCCACATGCATTAGATCTGTGTGAAGCAACACACTATGATTATGATGAAAGCCAAGGACAAATTTTGATGGTTTTATTGTTCCACTCTGGCTCAGTTATTCTGTACCACTTTTGTCTAAATGTGTAATCTTGCAATTTTGAGGCCAAAATGTAACTGAACACCACAGAATTTTATTCTCAAATTGATCATAGCATAGCATAATTGCTGACAAAAACCTAAATATCATCAATCATCATTACATTCTGTCATATGTGCTGAGTATCTACAATTTGTTTTTTACTTTTTCCTACAGAGATGAAGAAAGACCAAATCACAAGTATGTGTGGTATTCCTATTCGATACACTATACGGGCAAAAGTTTGTAGATACCTGAACATTACGCCCATTTGTGAACATCCAACTCCAGATTTAGTCCTCCTTTGCTGTTATAATAACCTCCACTCTTCCAGAAAGGATTTTCACCAGATTTTTAGAATAAGGCTCTTGGAATTTATTATAATTTTATCTACAAGAGCATTAGTGAGATCATGTTGGGAGGTCTGGTGTGCAGTTTGGTGTCCCATTTCATCCCAAAAGTGTTCAGTGGTGTTGAGGTCAGGGATTTCTGAAGGACACTCGAGTTCTTCTGCACCAATCTTGGAAAATCATGCCTTCATGAGAGCTTGCGTTATGCACAGGTGCATTTTCATACTGGAAAAGGTCTGGGCCTCTTAGTTCCAGTGAAGGGAAATTGTAATGCTATAGCATACAAAAACATTCTATACAATTAGGTGCTTTTGTCGCACCATATATGAATGTGATGGTAAGATGTCTACATACTTTTGGCCATATAGTATTTGCACTTTCTCTTATTTAATTAGATTTAAAATTTGTGTGAATAAAAGTGGCTAAAGTGGCTAATATTGTTCAGTAGAGTATTAAATGAATTAAATAAATTTGCAGATTTACAGCGTGTTTGCTCTTTCTCAAACAGCAACGTGCTACAACGATAGAGGAAGGTTTTATCAAGGCAATCACAATGTCACAGCATCTGGTATTCCTTGCCAGCGATGGGACCAGCAGGTATTTATTTATTTGCTTTTACTTTAATTAAGTCTGTTGGGGAGCTGGGATGCAAGATAACCGTTATCATGACTGTCTCATTCAGGGTCATTAGGGACAGGGTATGAGCAAAGCTATTCAACATGCAAACACACACACACACACACACACACACACACACACACACACACACACACACACACACACACCACTTGTCTTGCTATCTTTGCACAGAGCCTCCACTGACATTAATTAATTTCTTAATAAATACTCAGTATACATATACATACATACAACCAGACATAACATTAAAACCAAATAGAGGTGAAGTGAATTACATTGATTATTACTGATTATCTCAGTACGATCACACCTGTCAAAGGGTGGGATATATTAGCCAGCAATTGAGCAGTCAATTTTTAAAGTTGGTGTTTTGGAAGCATGAAAAAATGGGTAAGTGTAAGGATCTGATGGGATCATAAAGAATTCATGCTTTTAATTTGGCCACCAAATCCCCCAGATCGCATCTGTATGTTGTGCTGGACAAATATATAATGTTTAATCTAACCTTTTAATAAATGCTGTTAAACAAAATCATATATTCCTACTCCTGTGGGCAGATTTGGTCTCCAACAAGATTTAAAACACAACAAACATCATTTTGGTTGCTCCATAGTATTCATTGTGTATTTAACTGAAGTTTGATGAACCCCAAGTAAATGTCAGGGCTTAGGGTCATGTTATTTGGCACCAGCACTGAATTCAACAAGAAGTTCTAGGGAAACTAGGATGATAACAGAACTGATCACAAATACTGCGTCATATGTCTCATTATGACTTTGTTGAAAGGTATGCTGATGATTCTCAACACACTTGTTGTTTAGAGGGAGTGAAAGAGAAAAGAATTTTTAAATTGTAAACATTTAGATAGTTCGGTATTTGGGTCAAATGTGTTTCTATTTCTATAAGAATCTGATTTGTACAGTAATGAGTATGAGCTCAGCTTTCTGTCTCACAAAGACTATCATGATTGACTGATACTAGCTAACAAGAGGCTAATGCTATCCACAGTCCAAAAGCAGTTACAGTAAACAATAAGTGAACTTATCAGTCTGATACATCAACACTTTCTGATTTTTTTGGACAGATTTAAGCTATCCCATATGCTGTGTCAGTCTAAGGTTCACACACACAGAATCGCATTACCTCTCTTGCCTTTTTGGAACCGCACCATAGCTAATATCATAGTGTAATCTGGATAGAGGGAAAGCAGGAAAATACAGCAGCTGTATTTTCTTGCAATGAGAGCATAGTATGTTTAATGACCATTTTACATTTTACTGCTTGAAAATGGAACATCTAGGTTGACTTTAATATTCATCCCATGAGAAAATGGAAATCTTTCTGCTAAATGAATTATAAATGAAATGATAAATACATTTTTTTCAGCATATCTTCAGAAGCACAAGATCAGATTGAAGCTTTATCCTGAGCTATACGGCCCAGTTGTCTTCAAACGTCATAGTGTTTAAGTTGTATGTACTAGAGAACTCATTTAACTTGATATTCACCTTGACCTTTTGATATATTTGCAGAGGGGGGTGAAGAACCACAAGAACCTTAGTTCAAATCATGAAAGCATAAAGGCTATGAAATGAACTGTATTACATCTATGAAATGAAGTGTAGTGAAACTGATATTAAGGCTGATGAAGTGAGCAGGTGGCAGACATTTAATTACCTTCTCACTATTCTCTGGTTAGCTCATCACAAGAGTCTAGTTTCTTGGAAACACCACTTCATCTAAAGTTAATTTGAACCAAATATGCTTTTAACAAAAGTGAACATTAACTGTAAACAACACATCAAACATAATTTTACTTTAAACACCTAGGACATACATGACTCTTACTCTTCCTGTTAGGACCCTCATCCTCACAGGCTGTCTGTGGACGTCATCCCAGAGCTGAAGAATGCTGAGAACTTCTGCCGCAATCCTGGGGGGGAAAGTGACCAGCCGTGGTGCTACTCCACTAACCCCAGTATACGCTGGGAGTACTGCCTGGTGCCCAAATGTGAAGAAGGTACCAAAGTGTTCTTAGGACTTATGACTTTTATGCATAAATTTATACAAAGATATATATCTTCAATCCATTATTCGGTTTTCTTGTCCACTCTTAAACATTTTTAGAAGCCTCTTTTCTAAGATATTAAGTAAAGCTGGTCTACACTGTCTTCCGCCGGGTTTGTGATTGTCCTAAATTGATTCCAAATACAACATATTCATAATAAAGGGTGAGTTAACTGGGAAAGAACCTGTATGTAAAGGGTCTGTCTGTAATAGTGAAATAATATTTGTTGAAACTTTAATTAATGTAACTGTATACATTGAGCTGTTTTATGTATATGAGCTGTACATGGTAGCTTAGAGACAATGCACCACCAGGGGGCACCATAAAATAGAAGATTAAAAATCAATCAATAGAATGCAAAAAAAAAGGCCTATCTACATTCATTCATTGTCTACCGCTTATCCAATCTACACTTGGGTCACGGGGAGCCTGTGCCTATCTCAGGCGTCATTGGGCATCAAGGCAGGATACACCCTGGACAGAGTGCCAACCTATCGCAGGGCACACACACACTACAGACAATTTAGAGATGCCAATCAACCTACAATGCATGTCTTTGGACTGGGGGAGGAAACTGGAGTAAACCGCCGAGGCACAGGGAAAACATGCAAACTCCACACACACACACGGCAGAGGCGGGAATTGAACCCCCAACCCTGGAGATGTGAGGCAAACGTGCTAACCACTAAGCCACCGTGCCCCCCAGCCTAGCTGCATGACATGACAAATTAGTGAAGAGTTCAAAATGTCTATTAATTTATTCTCTAGTCCTATTGGAGGATAAAATATGTCACAGCTGTATAGCCTTTTTAAATAAATATCTTTTTTTTTTTCATTTCTAAGTAGTTACCAATGTGAGAATGCTGCCTGCTCCAAAAGTCAGCACTTCAAACCCCATGCCTGCTGTGTTCACTGGCTACTACATGAGTGTTATCATATTCATCATGGCTGGATCTGCAGGTGTAGCCTTCTTTACTATCATTCTGCTCATGTGTCTCAAGAGGAGAAAAAGGTGGAAGCGTCGAAAAAGGTGTGCCAACGTTTCATATTTATGACAAGAACATGGATGTGTTTGGAACAAGGCAGAAAAATAAAAAAATTATTACTGTTTTTGTATACAATTTAAACCTCCTTGATTTTTTATCTTAAGAGCTGCCTTTAGCACAAAATGTCCTTTGTTTCTTTGGAAAAAAAGGGAGGGAAACATGTATTGGCTTAAATATAATCAATAATAAAAACAGCAACAACAAAAACAAGAACAATAGTAATTAACATCATAATAATTATCTTTAATGGGGTTGCATTTATTTGCATTTATTATTTATTTGTGACTTTCTTATATCTTAGGTCTCATTTCAATTTGTGGCAAAGCCACAAAATAGTGATCAGACAAACAAACACTGAAACACTGTCTCTTCATGAGAATTCTCTGTTCAGGATTTTTCTTGGCCTCTCATTGTGTGATCTGTTGTGCATTCTCAGCAGGGCCATGGAGGCGCCGACTCTCACAGCGCTTCCCTCTGAGCTGCTGTTAGACAGACTTCACCCGAACCCCATGTACCAGCGCCTTCCTCTGCTGCTCAACTCCAAGCTTCTGGCACTCGAGTACCCGCGTAACAACATTGAATATGTGCGTGACATCGGAGAAGGGGCCTTCGGACGAGTGTTTCAAGCAAGGTGAGAAAGAAAGCTATACCAAGCTATGTCTAGTGGTACAGCCATTAGAAAAAAAAAGCATGTATGCTGATCCAGATTAGGGAAAAAGGTTTATGCATATAAACGAATTTCTCTAAATAACTGACCAGTTCAAATTGTAGCCCTTGTGTGGGAAATATTAAAATAAATCATTTTTGAATTCCAAAATGATTTTCTTTACAAAGCTCTGCCTTGTAATCTAGCATGATGAATAACCTTTCATGCCAAAAGTCGTCCTGTGTGGACATGACACATATACACACACGCAGTACATCAACTGCTGTTTGCATAATCCGCGGCCATGTAATCTGCCTGCAATAGGAAGGCATGCGGTGGGTTCGTGTAGACTCCTGGGAACATCAGTGTGGGGTGTCAAACTCATACAGCTCACTCCTGAAATAGATACAGCGATGAGGCTATCAGCAGGCATCATATGGGCACTGATGTGAAACTTCCCTGCAGACTTTATCATGCCAGTAGGCACTGCTTAGAGCACTATTTATAGAGGCTCTGCTGGTATTTACCTTCTCCAGGAACATTCGGGAGACTGGCGCACAGGAAGTGCACTTTTAATGGCATGCTAAGTCCGCGCCTGAATGGCTGCCATTATGACCCAGCAGCAGAGAAAAGGGGCTTCTGTGTTTCTCTCTTACTCTGATTACTCTGACCGAACTTGTGTTCTTCTCTTTCATGGCCACGTATAATTGGTTCAAGTAGAGCACACTGTCAAACTATGAGACAAACGTGCCTGCTGTTTATCATGAAGCTGAAGCTGTGTTTAACATAACAGTCCAGATTGTGTAGGCTAACCCTCAGTGAAGGTCAGCGTGTAGTCTAAGCTAAATGTTTCACATTGAAAAGTGTGCTGTAGCTCAGGTACTTGGCCTACATAGTGATTCAGCTTTGTGGTGAGAAAGACTCTTGATGGTGATAAGGGGGTTATGGGTTAAACATACATTTTCATGACTTCTCATTTCTGTGCTTCATTGTTAGGCAAAAACCAAACATCAGATACACTATCCAGTACTAGCTTTACTCTTCTGCTGCCAATATTACAGCTGATTTAGCAGCTATTTTCCTTGCCTGGTTGGGCCTACCAGGTCATCTGCATGCACATAGGCAGCAAATTATATCTAATTAACAAATGATCGGAGCTAACAAAGTCCTGTTTCGGGCCTGTCTTTATGCCAGCAACTGGCAGATCTGGGTATTTGGCTTAAGTTTTGTTGTTATAATTTTTTAGAAATTCATTGCATTATTTGGATAAACACTTAATGAACTTTTTTTAAAAATATTCCTTTAATTTGTGTTTTAATGATGGTAGTGGACTGCCAACGTCTTACACATCAGCCCATAATCTGTCAAGTAGCACTAAATTTATAGGAAATCTAGCTCTTAGTTTTACAATACTTTACTGTACAATTATATAACAAACCGCTATGTTCACGCTAAATATGTTCATGTTAAAGTACTGTAATAACTTGTACATTGTTAAAAGAACACACAATCCTGGACATTTGATCATTTGGATGATGCTTTAAAAATGCAACTGATGTAGGATACAAGTGATCTAAAGGCTAAGGGTCTTGCTTAAGGACCCAAACATAGCAGTTTGGCCATTTTAGGATTTGAGAACATGACCTTCTTATCTGCAAAACACTGTCTGCGATGATGCGAATTTTTGAACTATTCATGTGTGGTGATTGTCCTGTAGGGCTCCAGGGCTGTTACCACATGAAGCCTTCACCATGGTGGCTGTAAAGATGCTAAAGGAGGAGGCCTCAGCTGACATGCAGAACGACTTCCAGAGAGAGGCAGCTCTCATGGCCGAGTTTGATCACCCCAAC
Organism: Hemibagrus guttatus; assembly: GCA_033459395.1. Taxonomy (NCBI): domain Eukaryota; kingdom Metazoa; phylum Chordata; class Actinopteri; order Siluriformes; family Bagridae; genus Hemibagrus; species Hemibagrus guttatus. The sequence continues at coordinate 17,201,816 of JAUCMX010000015.1, read as the reverse complement.
ATCGTCCGGCTGCTGGGTATGTGTGTTAACTCTGTAATTATCTATGCAACACAAATGAACTATGTTTTTCTAACAAGACTGATAAATCATGTTTGATTCATAGTGTACTTATCCTACTTGCCATGATTTATTTGCTAAAGTACATTTTAAATATCATTTTTGGATGTGGATTTTGGCTTTCTGAAGCATGCACTTGCCTAAGCGGTATTTGTTTAAAATGACCTTGTGTTGTTATCATGTCCTTCCCTCAAGGAAATGACAATAGAAAAACAGACTGTTCATTTTAGTGCTGGCTTCAACCCCTGCTGCTGAGAAAGATCTCAAAAATGTGTTGGAACAATGTTCCGTGCATCATATCAATAGCATGAGAGTCACAAGGATACTTTGTTACTGGATTCAACTTCAGAACTGTATTTAATTTTTTCTTTCTCTAGGTGTGTGTGCTGTAGGAAAGCCCATGTGTCTAATGTTTGAGTACATGGCACATGGAGATCTAAATGAGTACCTGCGGCGATGTTCTCCAGTCCAGCAGCGCACTCTGAGCCAGGGAAGTCTGATGTGGCCCAGTTCCCAGTCCTCTGAGCCTGATCCGTGTCCACTCAGCTGCCTGGATCAGCTTTCAATATCCAAGCAGGTGGCAGCAGGCATGGCGTACCTGTCTGAGCGCAAATTTGTGCACCGGGACTTAGCCACAAGGAACTGCCTTGTAGGCGAGAACCTGGTGGTGAAGATTGCAGACTTTGGCCTGTCGCGGAACATCTACGCAGCTGACTACTACAAGGCAAGTGAGAATGACGCCATTCCTATCCGCTGGATGCCACCCGAGTCGATCTTCTATAACCGCTACACCACTGAGTCAGATGTCTGGGCTTATGGAGTTGTGCTCTGGGAGATCTTTTCTCATGGTATGCAGCCCTACTATGGAATGGCCCATGAGGAGGTGATATACTATGTCAGGGATGGCCATGTGCTGCTATGCCCAGAACAGTGTCCACTGGAGCTCTATAACTTGATGCGTTTGTGCTGGAGCACCAACCCGAGTGACCGGCCCAGCTTTGCTAGCATTCACCGCATCCTGGAGAGGATGCACAACCAGATGCTTCACTCTAGCATGAACTGAGGCAATATGTGGATCTACAGCTCAGAAAGCTCAGAAACAATCAGTGAGGAACAAGGTATCCTCAGATTTATTTCATCTGAGGTTTTGTGTCATCTGAGGGATGTAAACTCTGCCCAACAGACAGCTGTGTGGATAAACAGACCAGATAAGATCAATCAGAAGTTGTATACCAAGTAGGGTCCAAATACTTGAGTCCACTAAGAATAACTGTTATAAAAAAAAAATAATACTATTTTATCAAACATTTCTGAGTTTCCTGAAATTCTACATGGTGACAAAGTAGGTAGTGTTCCAACCAAGCAGAAGCTACACCTGAGGCTACTGAAAGCTGAGATGACCTGATCAAACAGGTAGAATCAGGTGTGGCTCCTGCTTGATCGGTATGAAAACCTGCACCCTCCCCGGCCAATGTTTTGCATTAGATTGACCCCCTATCCTAAACGATCCTGAAATGTGTGAAGTTTCATATCTCACTCCATTCTCCAGTTTATTCAAACCTCTAAAGAACCAGTAGTTGAATTAGCAATCCTAGGTATGAATTCTTTAGTGAATGTGTATAACCATGGCATATATTCCTGCCTCATGTCCAGTGTTACCTGGGATAGGCTCCAGATCATGACCAGGTTAAAGCTGTTATTTAAGATGATTGAATCAATGCATAACATTTCATTTTGTCTGAGAAATAGAACAGGACATTATATATATAAAAAAAAAATGAACACAGATGAAAACAAACAAAAAAAACATTCTTAAAGATAGACTGGATGCTAACAATTAGGATGCTAACATCATAATATTAACATGATAGTACTATAGAGAGAAAAAAATGCAAATTACTACAGGAAAAATAAATGCTACAAATTTGATCAGATGTTTGGTTTGGTTTAACTCAACCAATTTAAAGTGTAAGATTAATTTAAAATCCTTTTTTATGAAATGGCTTATAGGGCAGAGTAGATTCATTGTGGCTGCTAATTATTTTTCCAGAATAGATTAATTGTGTGCGTGACCTTAACCCTATGTGCTTCCCAGGTGCTATGTCACGAATGACCCTCTGCTAATGTATAGCTTTCTTCTAATGACATTTGGTCAAATCTTGCAAGCCATGCTCAAATCAAGTGTTTAAGTGTAGCTGTATCCTCGTTTGAGCTCTCTATTCATCCACTTTCTTAAGCTGTTAAGTGAAAGAAATGCATGATGTTGCAAAATAGAAGCTTTAATAGAATTGAGAATCTTTTGCCATTTCTAAGCTTATATTTGAGGTTTTATGTGTTAAGCAAAGCAACAATGCCTTGTGGACTGGGGGAGGAAACCCCTGAGGCACAGGGAGAACATGCAAACTCTACATGCACATGGCAGAAGCAGGAATCGAACCCCCAACCCTGGAGGTGTGAGGCAAATGTGCTAACCACTAAGCCACCGTGTCCCCGTTATAGCAAAACAAACAAATTAAATTAATATTTGCTATGACAATCATTTGTTTGCAATAAAATAGTAGTCTCAGGTACCCTTTGTGCAGTTTTAAAAAGAAATTGGCTGGTTAAGCCTCTTGAAGAATTTGTTTCTTTTACATGCAAAACCCAGCAGCCTTCATTATAACATTGAATTAAATTGGAAAGGTCATTTTAGGACATATAAAATGTTTTTGTACTGACTCAATACTACACAAGTCATAAAATAAACATCATTATAATTTAATTTGTACTAAAAAATAAATTGCTGTACTACTTTTTCAAAGTGCTGTATATGTACATTAAAAAAAATCTCTTTTAAATAATAACATAAAGCAGTTAGTGGTAGTGGATTCAATTTTTTGGACTCCACTATAGGTCATTGTGATACACTTGGAATTTGTACAGGAAGTGGTGCAATACCAGCGTCTGGACATTGTACTTGTCAACGAGTCAAGCGACTAGTCATAGCTGAAACACATGTCTGAAGAGTGAATGATCTTTTCACTGAACTGTTGGCCCTCTAAAATGAACTCTAAGCAAAACATTTTTTACCTTTTTGATACTGTCCTTTTTTGTGTGTGCATTCTGCCATTACTGAGTTCTTGCAAACAGTATTTATTGATTCTATGTATAAAGTAAAGGTATGAAAGGTTAAGCGGAGCACACAGGATGTTGATGATGTTGCAGTATTGCTTGAATAGAGTAGAATATTCCAAGTTGGCACATTATCACTTTACTAATGTTTGTGTTTGATCCATTTTTACAACTAACAGACTTTGTTTTGCAGGATTTATTAGCTACTCCTGATCCAGTGAGTTGTTGCACCACCTTCGGTTTTACAGAACAATGTAGATTCACTTGAATACTGGATGCTTTGTGTAGAAATAGATACCATGTGGAAAGGATTGTGTTCAGTGCAGATTAGACAGCTGTCTAGTCAGACGGTTGTACATCCTTCCCATTTCATCCCAAAGACTCTCAACTGTACAGGCCATTAACATAATACAAATGATCATCTTCCTGGAACTATTCAGTTCTAATATGTGCCTTCTGGCTTTCTGGAAGTATCCATCCAAGTGTTCAATGAACTAGATCAGCGTTGATGTTTAGCTCCACTGTGCATTGCAGACATTGTTCAATGAGTATCAGGGGCCCATACTGTATGTGCCAGGAAAACATTCCCCACTCCATCATGTTGCCATCACTTGCCTGTTCTGTTATTACCACATCATTTGGCTCCAGTGACTTATCACTTCATCAGGAGATCTTTCAGAAGAAACTTGGATTCATCCAACCAGGCAGGTTTTCCCCCCAATCCTCAACAGGTTTGATCCTTCTGTTCTTTTGTAGACATACACCCTTGTTCTGCCCCTGACAACACTGACACCTACCAAGTTTTTTGGCTGCTGTAGTCCATTTGAGACCAGAGAGTCAACTAAGTCATGCCTTGTAGGATGGCATTCTGTACACTACAGCAGTGTTGAAACTGGATTGGATTTGCCAGATTGTGGCTCTATTTGAACAACATTCTCCTCTTACTCCTCTACTTGGATCCAAAAGAGATTTTCATCTACATTTTATTCTTTTCTCACCCCATTGTGCATGAAAACCATAAGCCAACTATTGCAACAATCACATAATTTATACCACACACCACTGTCACATGATGTATAACCTGGAATGGTATAGAATGTACAAATTGTGTGAAGGGGTGATGTAGATCACCCTGCTATTCTCTGAATAATATGTTAATCAATTTATATGTTCAAGCTGTATAAACTCACCATTTTTGGTATAAAAGAAAAGCTGAATTAAAATCAGTGAAATGCAAATGATGTGCATAATTCATTTTTATACATTTTAGATTCACCAGGCTTATTTATCATTAAATTATGTTTGGTAACCCCGAGGCACGGGGAGAACATGCAAACTCCACACACATGGCGGAGGCGGGAATCAAACCCGTTATACCATCATATATATATAATGGTGGCTTAGTGGTTAGCACGTTTGCTTCACACCTCCAGGGTTGGGGGTTTGATTCCCACCTCCGCCATGTGTGTGGAGTTTGCATGTTCATGTATATATATATTTCAGATTTTTTTTTATTAATATGCTTGACTGTTAAGCTTTATTTATTTATTTGTTTGTTTTATATTTAATCCATATTACATATAAAATGAAATGTACTAAATCTACACCAGAACTGATGCTTCTCTAAGTGACAGGTAGGGGGCAGCACTGCATCAGTTGAGCTTGTTTTTGTTGAGCTAACACCCACTGAGTGATAAAATAGCCTCCTTTTTTGCTTTTGGGATATGAATTTCATAGCTTGTGTGGTTGTGTGTGTATGTGTGATAACTAGTATGGTTATGTAATTTTTATACGGCTAAAATGTTAGGTCAGGTCGAAAAAAGTAACTTGAAAGCAACGCCAGAATAGTTGGTCTGTACCTCAGGCGGCTTCAGAAAAAGCACACGCAGCTTCCAAAGAGCGCCAACTTTTCCCGCCAAGAACTTTTGGTTCTGACTGAAAGTGAGGGGGTGAAAGCAGGACTTTATGGACCTTGTTCAAACCTTCAACTTTCACTGACCCACATGACGTTACATAAAAAAAAAGTTATAACCTGCATGTTCACAAAGATTTTAAAATCTAACAGAGGAAATGGGAGTTTTTCTCTACAGCAATGTAGGGAGGCAACCATGACCTAAAAGCTTCCTACAGTAAATTTATCTAATACTAATATGAATCACAGTTGGGTTTGTAAAGTCAGCTGTTGAAAACAGAGTGAAATAGATTGTTTTTAACCCTCCTTAAGTTTGTTGTCTTCATTCATATAAACCAAGACTGAGTCACATATAAACATGCTGACTAGATATAAATAAGGACCTAACTACAATCTTTCTTAATGGTAACCATTTGCTCAGTGTTTAGTATAGTAATCCATCTATAAACCACCAAGCAGAAGTGTGACATCTTCATAGTCAGATTTCAGTCATAGTTACTGTTTCTTTATCATTTCCATCTGAGTATTAGTCCTTGTTTAAATGATGGCAAAACACACAGCTGGTTGTTAAACTCTGAGCTGCTATTACATTCTGGACATCATCTCAGATAAATTACATCATCTGCAGTTTCCCTTTTTTGCATGATTGTGATGTGATTATAATTATTCATTGGAGACATTGGATATAAGATCTTTAAAAGAGAAATACACTCAGAACCATGTGCGTACTAATATTAGTGCAAAAGATAAGGCACATGCACTGCATCACATGGGGCAGTGGTGGCTCAAGTGGTTAAGGCTCTGGGTTGTTGATCGGAGGATTAGGGTTCAAGCCCCAGCACCACCAAGCTCCACTATTGGGAAATTGAGCAAGGCCCTTAACCCTCTCTGCTCCAGGGGCGCTGTAGCTGACCCTGTGCTCTGACCCCAACTTCCTCAGCTGGGATATGTGAAGAAAAGAATTCTGCTGTGATGTATGTGTGGCAATGATAAAGGCTTCTTGCCCCCCCCAGTGTTAGTCTGTCCAGCTCTATCACCTTATCATCTGTAGACAGCTTCATAAACTTTCATATTAATACCTCAATCAATGGTATCATACTTAAAATCTTATATATCGTTTAATAGCTGTTTCAACCATAACTCATAATTATGTGGCCAATTGAGGTGCTTAGGTCCATTACACAGATTGTGCACCAAGCAGAAAGACTTCCTTTCAAACCAAAGTTAAGCCTTGTAATACAAAGTGCCTGGATATGACAGGAAGTATGGCTATCTCTTATAAACCATCAAAGAATTCCATTTTCTGTATCAAATATTACTCAAGAGCAACACAAACACGCAGGAATGCTGGATCCAGCTGTTCTGATTTAGGGACTTGATATATTCCACCAGCCAGTTGTCCTCAGAAGCTCAGTGGCCCTATATTTCACATACCATGAATTTTAATGATAGACTCCAAAATGTGTGCTATGTTTCCTGTATTAAAAGCCAGGGACAAAACCAGAGGGTTTCCCCGTCTTTTTCTGTGATGCTGTGTTGGAAAGTGGTTGTGCTCAAAATGGTGTAATATCCCTCTCACTCAGCACTCGCTGTCTGCTCTGCTCTGGACACAGGAACTTCCTGTCAGTCTGCAGGAAAACTGGAAAACCACATGTTTTATTGCCATGGGCAGTCCCCTGAGGGACATGTGGCCTAAATGTGTCACCTACAGGCTATGGACTGAACTAGCATTTAACAGCAGTAGGATTTTGATATCTTATATTTATATTTGTTTTAGTTCAGTGTACATGAGACACTATAAATGTTTACATTTACACATTCATTCTTCATTTCATTCCATTCCCTGTACCGCTTATCCAATCTATCCTCAGATCACAGGGGGGCCTGTGCCTATCTCAGGCATCAAGGCAGGATACACCCTGGACGGAGTGCCAACCTCCAATCAGCCTAGAAGCATGTCTTTGGACTGTGGGAGGAAACCCACCAAACACAGGGAGAACATGCAAACTCCACACACAGTGAGAGGGAGCGAGACTCGAACCCAGGATGTGTGAGGTGAACGTGCTAACCACTAAGCCACCGTGCCACCATTCGTTCTTCATATTCCAGGAAAAATATGCTAATGTACAGCAATGAATTAAATGTAGTTTGTGAACTTTTTACTGTCTAAATTTGAACTAAAACCAGTAATTGTCAGGTTTTTTTTTCTTTAACAAACAACTGATTGTTGTGATAAAAACCCAGTATATATGCTTGGCTACTTTTGAATGTATCTGTGCTAACCAGTGCCTTTTTTAATCACTTACTATTACCATAAAAGGTGTTTTTTTTAAGGTATTAGATTTCAGCCTTTCAGCCTTTTCCTTTTTCAGCAGTTTTACTCTTGGCTGAAATGGGACATTTCTGAATATTTTTGGCTTGAAAGTTTTTGGTGGCTTCACTAACAAGTATAGTTAACGAACGTTAGGTAAATAAAACATACCATACTAGATTTTTATTTCACATTGAATAACAGCTTTAAGTTATCTTAAAAGAAAGTAAGGGCAGTACATTGAGAACTACACTGAGATATTACTAATGTGAGGCGGCAAGAAGGCTCCCAGTGGGGTCAGTGATTGCCTCATTTGGCATTTTACTGAATAAAAGAAGACTGCTCTTTGGTCATATTTTGTGATAGCAGCACATACTGTTGTTCAGCACAGAACTTCTAATACTTCGTAAAGGTCTGAATTTAAGCTTGTGATGTTCTGTCTGGAAAAGACACTCACCTCAACATTGAAAGTTGAAAATATTTACAATAATAAATCATAAAATAATTATAAACAGGATTTAGAAATCTTTTAGAAATAAAATATGAGCAATTTTCCTGATATCATACAAGTTTATTTTAAGAAGACTGGCAGATTGAATTATAGTGAGTTTAGGTGACTCATACCATACAGAATTTAGGTTTGAGTATGGGAGAAAAAAATAACATCAAGTATTTGGGTCATATGAAATAAACATCACGGAAACTGTTTTTTAGATAAATCATAAAAATGGAGGGAAATAAACCAACAGTCCATGACTGAGGTTTAAGGCAAACAGCGATATCAACCAATTAGCTGCAAGAACTTTTTTCTAGGCTATATATTTCAGGTAAATGGCATGGCATATCCCAGAGAAAAAACATATTAGAGCTGTAAAAACCAGTAGGAGTTTGCAATGTATGACTTTTTCCTGTTACATGTATTAGCAATGTTAGTGTCCACTGTATTTGTAACCGTCTGCAGTTACCGTTTGCACCACTGCCAAACAGGTCTTCACCTAAAATTTCCGATTAATTAATGGGACGTAGTAAATATGTTTGCCTCTGTGTTAAAAATTAAAAAATAATTTAAGTGTTAAAGCAGGATACAACTGAGAGCAAAAAAAAAAAAGGTCACAATCCTTAAAAATAAAGATTCCCTTTTGACTAACATTGAATATATACATATATTATATACATACTGTACATACAGACCAACATACACTGATCATTTAATTTCTCTTATGTCATGTCATAAGATACATTTCATGGCGCTTATGACTGTGGCACAAGAAAAAATAAATTAGGCCCTGGCTGTGTGTGTGTGTGTGTGTGTGTGTGTGTGTGTGTGTGTGTGTGTTACGTTTGTTAGCCAAGTGACAGCCATTTGTCAGTGAAACCTGAAAGTCCTCAAAAGAATCAAGAAATCCCCAAATCCTCTTCATTTGTTTTAAAGGGCACTTGTGACTTTATAATGTGGTGACAGTCCATGAAATTGATTCCCTGAAAAGAAATGGCTCATACATGTAAGTGGTCCTTGATTTAAAAAAACAAAACAAAACAAAAAAACACAAAGAGCTACCCAAATCCAAACTAGAAGATACTGACATGGTCCTCAAATGAAACACGATGACTGATACTGTTCTGGTGGAAAACCTATGCCACATAAGCTTTAGGTGATTCAAGTTATGTAAGGAATTCTCCTCTGCTCCCATGTGAAAGCTTTTAATACCATCATTTCTTTTTTTTTCTATTCTAGATGTCCTTAGCATATATCCTTGTATTCTGTATACAAGTGTAGTGATAAGTAGGTGATGCCACAGACCAAATGAGATACATATCCTCTTCAGATTAGCTGACGACAAAATTGTGCCATTAATCAGTGGTCTCCAGAGTACACTGCTTACCTCTATAGTGCAAAAGCCTAAGCGAAAAGGTTAATAGGATTTTTATTAATACTGAGGACATCCATGACTTACTGAGTTGTACAAAAATCTAAATTCATGGATAGTTGACCTAACAATTACCACTTTTGGAAATCATTATAAACCCCTTGTAATGTAATACAGTTATTAAATACTTAATATAGTGTCACCAAACTTAGAACATGTAAAAAAAAATAATAAAAAAAACCCCTCCAAAAATCTTTTTTTTGGTAATGCAAATGCCTCCTGTGTAGCTCTGCCACTGGGCAAGGAGCTTTTTCCAGTCCTGGGTTTAATCCCAATAGTGCCAGCTGTGTTCCTCTGCTGTGTTCAGACCACCGAGTGGTCGTTATTGTGTGGAGACAGGACTGTGTGGTTGAGGGAGGAAGCTGAACGGTCTGAACCTTCTACCGTACCGTTTATGTTCTCCTGCCGCTGGCAACACAAGATCTGCTTGAATGTAACGCTCATCTCCTTGTCCCGATAGGAGTAGATGATCGGGTTCATGGCAGAGTTAAACTCAGCTAAGAGGAGGAAGAACTTCTCGAAAGTCAGCACGTTGCATTCTTCACAGAAAACGTCAAGCAACAAGAGAACTAAACCAGGCGTCCAGCACACGATAAAAGCACCTAGGGAAGGGAGAGAGAATGAAGTCATTAATATCAGGGCTTTGATTTTTTTTTTTTTTTTTTTTTTTGGAAAACTAATGTATCATATAACAATCAGATCCCTGCATCATCATGTAAGAATGTGCAAAACATTAGCAATTTACTGAAATACATTTTAAGAGGCCACAAAACACAATATAATAAAACAAAATAAGGAATCAATATTTTTATGTAACATTCATTTGATCATTTTTCTTCCCATCATGCGACTAACCCTCTTCAGTCATAGTACTATACTTGGAATAACTGCTGAACTGTAATTCCTGACAACTATTTTGAGAATTCTGGGGTGGACCTTTTAATAAACGGAACAGGAAGACACTTTTGTCAGGTTTTGAAACGTCCAGAGGTCAGATATTTCTGGGAACATTTCAGCATGTCATTCACAGTCTTGCAGCATTCACATAACATCTCCACATCAATATACAGCTCAGGAACATGCTTAACAAATGGATGACACTGTTTTCAGCTGGCATTTCTCAGCGTGTGTTGAAAAAGGATAAACATTTTGGCTACAGATGTTATTTTGCAATTGAGAGTGATATTCACAAAACGCCTGGTTTTCTTTTAGAGAACACAGCTGTTCTTGCGTACTTTACATCACTTGAAAGTTATGTGGGGACTCTCAGGAGTTAGATAAACTGCAACAGTCCATTTCCATGACTCGGCCACGTTTGCTCTTTATGAACAAGCTCAACGGGAAAGGAAATACAATCTCTAGGGGTTGGGTGGGTGCTTTTGGGACTTAAACGTTTTATTTTCCACACTACAATATGCTTAGAAAACCTGTTTTCTGTGCTTTTCAAATACGTGCATGAAATCAATCCTCAAAATATGTAGTAGAAGATCTCAGTTTGTCCCTAACATGCAGTGGATTTGGAAACATTCAAAGAAAAAAAAAAGGTATATATATATATATATATATATATATATATATATATATATATATATATATATATATAATATAAAAAAAAAAAAAAAAAAAAAAAAAAAAATATATATATATATATATATATATATATATATATATATATATATATATATATATATATATATATATAATGTGTATATATATATATATATATATATTTTTTTTTTTTTTTTTTTTTTATATATATATATATATATATATATATATATATATATATATATATATATATATATAAGTGTAATTATTAGTGATTAACTAGGACACCTTGCTTATCCTGATGATCCATTAATATCTAACAGTTTTAGTAATGACTTACCTGCCATGTTACTCATCTATAACACTAATTACACTAATCCATTCACTGTGTTAATTTGAAATATGATTAAGATAACAGGAAATGCTGACAGATGTTTCAGTGCATGATGTTGGAACAAATTGAATTTCCTGCTGTTTTTTTAAATGGTATTACTGTGAGCGATGTGTCTAACTCGAGTGTAAATCCAGACGCAAATACATTTGGACTGTGAGTATTGAAATAAAGCTCGTTGGTTAGACTTTAAGGAGAAATCAAATATTCACTGAAGCTCCAAGTATAACTTTAGTGATCCTGAAAGTAGTACCCCATACAATAATACGTGATTGTTTTGCTTGAAAACCTTTTGAGAAAACTGTCTGTGAATGTGTTTGGATCAGCTTACTGAGAGCTAACCTCGGTTCGAGGAAAGAAAGAATTTTGCTTAAGGGTTGTTTTGACGCCATGATGTTGTAACATGGAAGCCAACACAGGAGTTTGGTTTGATTTGAGCATCTTTCCTCTCTGGAGACCGTCGTTTCCACTTTCAAGCTGAGAATGGATTTATATGTTGGGAACCTCTCAAAGGCTTACATTGACTCCAAGCAAGACTTCATATGTGTTAACACAAAGACTTTGCTGTTCAGGCTCATATAATGCAGGTCGGCAAAATCAAACGTGATATACTACTGTGTTGAATGCTGGTTCTTTCATGGTTCAAGTTGTAATGGTCCATGGTCCTTGACACACATAAATAAGGTTCTGTATTCCAGTGAATAGCTTCCTGGCTCACTTCCTATCCATATGCAGCAGTATAGTGGAACAAAATGCCAGTCCTCCAAGACCATGGAGCAATATCCAAAGCTGGGCTTAGTACAGAAAATAGAAAGCCTCAAATCCATACAAAACTAAGCAAAACTGCAACTGATATTAACTTGTATACTGTTAAGAGACATAAGTATCCGCACATAAACACAGTAAAGTTTATAACATCTATAAGGTCAAATGTAAGGAATGGAGTCGGAATTAAACTACGCTGTAAAAAATACAAGTGTGAATTGTAGTAAGGTGTTTAATCTGTTGTTTATGTGCCTCGTAACGTGCCTCAAGAGCCTAAATCATGATTGGTGTGAGAGGATGGTACAGGATGGCTACAGGATGGTAGATAGGAGACACCTTTGACACTGTGAGGATTGTTAATGATGGTTGTGTTGTTTTTAAAGCATGCAGGGAGCCCTGCTATCATGGTTGGACAACTCAGGAAGAAAACAGCCTTCCCAGGCCAGGTGAAAGCTCAGCATTATATAGAGAGTATATGGAGATATGGAGATGTTGAATTTGGAATCAGATGAAACACCTCTAGGTGATAGCAGCCGAACTGAGAATACTGCAGACAAGATGTGATGTGAAAGCAACAAGCTAAAAGAAGAGATTTGGAAATATATTAATGTGTATTCTTATACCATATCTTATGTGAATTGGTTCTTACGCTGGAAATTCTACACGAAAACCATATCCACAGGAAATGCTCTTGATTTATCTGTACATCTAATCTAAATCAGCTGAGATCAGCAGATAAAAGGAAAACCAGAACGAGGTCACAGGCTGAAAATACATTTACATTTATGGTATTTGGCAGAGGCCTTATCCAGAGCGACTTACATTCATCTCAGTTATATATATTAATTGGAAGGTTGTGAGATTGAATCCCAGGACCAAAAAGCTGCCACAAGGCCCTTAACCCTTAATTGCATGAATGAGATAAATGATAAATGCAAGTCGCTCTGGATAAGGGTGAGTGCAAAAAACTCATCAATGAATTATAAATCTATCATCTAGATAAAAGTCCATTACGTGATTCAATGATAAAAGCTTCAGATGACCCAAGATCCTTGTTATATTACTTGTCTCACAGAGAAGAGAGCATGCTTTCTATAGCTTACATTTAGAGGCAGTGTGACCATTCATATGACCATTCTAAGGTTGTTAAAAGAACCAAAAATGCCCCAGGACAGGGAATTATATAAAATATGCAGGAATGAGTTCATGGACATTTTCATTCTGGAATCTGATAAAAACACATGGACTTTAGGAGGACATGTGGTCTTCCCTGAAGGCTTGTCAACCTGCACTTCAAACCATGTGTAGAAGCCATTCAATGAATCTGGAAAGGAGGTATTGGGCTGTATTTTAAAGTTGGTGATGGCCTAACTACCCTACCATATGTGGCGTGTGTTTCTAGTGTCCAAGACTCGGGCTGTCCTGAGGGCTTTCTTGTTACCTGATGTGAAACAGCATCACAGGTTTTCAGCAGTACCTCTGCTGAGATGTGTGATGATAATCTTGGAGGCTGTCATCTATGTACTTCTCTGAACATTGTGCACAGAGAATACCACAGCATGGGTGTCAAAGTTCAGAGTATTGACAAAGTGTTTGTCTTCAAAATCGAGACATGATACCATGGAGTAACCGCTGACAAGAATTTCTTTCACAAGGACCCAAAAAATAACTAAGTATTCAAACAACCAGCCTTTTTTGTGTGCTACTCTAGTGCACATGTAGGACATTAGAAATGGTGCAGTATTCTTTATAGTCCTGGAGGAATTATAAAATAAACCACTGGCTGACTACAAAGCAGGGGTCATCAAAATCATCTGCTGCAGCTCACGCAAAGGCCCTAGAACTGTCAAGATTTTCTTCATGGTGATAACACATCAAAGCAGTATTGGATATAATTTAGAAAGTGTCAGTGCTCTAACAACAGAAATATGAGCAAATGAGTTTTATTTGGTTCCAGAAATACTGTATGCAAACATGGATTGAGGGAAGTGCATAGGTGCAGATCAGTAGGAGGGAATAATGACGTGTCAGTGAGACTGCAATACCTGAGAAAGTACTTAGCAAAAGGTCAGCCATTTGTTGTAAACTGCCCTTTCAGACTTTGTGTATTTCAAAGGCATTGCTCAGGGTTTACATACAGCAGTCAAGAGCAGATTTCAATCAGTCTGGGTGATAGCAGACAAGCTGAGATTACTGCAAACCAGATATGGTGTGAAAGCAAAAGGCTAAAAGAAGTTTGGGAAGTATAATATCTTAATCTTATTATAATTGGTTCTTGGAAATTTATAAATCATCAAAGATCACCAGATCAAGACTGGAACAGAAGTACCAGCATGAGCTCACAGGTAGAAAGTAAATTAAAAAAAAAAAAAAAAAAATCTAAAAAAAAAAAAAAAAAACACCAGCATGACACAGACTCTGTCATCTTCTGGCTTTCCCCAGAAGGGAAATTTCACTTCTAGTGCATTTTTAGTGTGATTTTTCTTTCTGCCGCACTTCTAGAAACTCATTCACTTCTCTTTTCATCATTACTTCTAGAAGTAATTCAATGCTAAAAGCTTCAGATTACCCAAGACCTTTGTTATATTACTATATATTACTTACTAATTTGTGTACCATATATATGCGAATAAATCAGTATCCTGGATGCCCAGGACAAGCAGATTTTGTGTCTGGGCTTTTACTGTTTTTTTTTTTTTATTATTATTATTTTTCAGTAGATTCAGTGGTGGTTACTTTCATTTTTTTTTCTTTATACAACAACCACAGAAAAAAATATGGTTAGAGTAGCTCCACTGACTTTTGCAAAACTTTACATTTACATGGTGTGTATTTTTAAACAAGAAGCAGTTCAGATGCATCCAAATACTGTTCCTATAGCACACACAGCTCATTCTGAAAAAGCACTCATAAATGACATACACACTTTTTAGCATGAAGACTACATAGGTTTGTGGAAACATTATCAAAGCCAAAAGGAAGTGACCTTGCGGAATAAAGAGTCTAGCCAGACTTGTGTAATTTCTTTTACGTATGATGTGAAGACAAATCATCATCAGCTCGCTACTATGCTATGACACATATTATGCTACTATAGAAACTTTGCTACAAAAAGACAATGACTGTCACTGTGTTTATTCATATACTTATTTGTGCTTGTATGAATGCACTTAACTTGCCATATTTTATTATGTTTTATTATGTTATGATAAATCCAAGCCACCTATTTTCATCTGTTTGCAAAGGAGTCCACATTTAAATATATCTCATTCTCTATTTTTAGGTGCTTATTGTAGACCATAGTGTTTGCTTGTGGGGAAACCCTGGACCGAAGTATGTGCGGGATTAGAACAGAGAGATTCCTGTTCAGCATGGTGGTACAGCAGGAAGCCTTGCCACCTCACAGCTCTGGGGTTCAATCCTGAATGTAAATGTGTGAGTGTGTGTGTGTGTGTGTAAGTGTGTGTGCGTGAGAGAGAGCGAGAGAGAGAGAGAGAGAGCAAGAGCGAGAGAGAGAGAGCGAGAGAGAGAGAGAGAGAGCGAGCGAGAGACCATGTGACCATGGTCAGGATAAAGTGGTTTGTTAAGATGAAAGAATGAAACAAAGCTAAAACTTTAACTCATCCAAAAACTCTTGGGGAAGTTTTTCTAAGAGAGTAGCAAGAGTGATCTGAATAAAGGCACGGGATTTAAAGCATAACTTATTAACTTAAAAACTGAATATAAAAACAAGTGATAAATTAATATCCAATAGGTGATTATTGCTCACTCTTTTTTTCTGTGGACGTGTCCACACATTAATGGTAGTTTAACGGAGGGCTACAACGTGAATCATGGTGAATCATGGACATGCACAAAAATTTATAAATAAAGAAAAAATAAATGGGAAAAAAAGGATTTAGAGAGTTATCTGGATCCTGGGTAGGGCTAAAAATGTGAAAACTGTTGAAAAATAATCTATTTTTGATTAATAAACATGAATGCTTGAAAAGAGTGGTATGCATGGTGGCTTAGTGTTTATTTGGTTGCCTCACACCTCTGGAGTTAGGATCTGCCTTGACCCTGACCAAGCATTTGCTGAAGCTGAATGAATCCATTTTTATGAAAAAATACATGATGATGCAGCCTCCTCACAATTTTCTTTACTTGAGGAAGGTTTCACTTTCCAGGTTTTCCATGACACGAGTGCATAAAATGGTTAATGTTAATGCTCTATCTTCTGTCAGTGGGAATATACAATTACAGGTAAATAAATATTTAATACTAATATTAAATGCTACATTTAAAGGGACTTGACAGTTCTAAGAGCAGTCTAAGTAATATTATACATCAGTCTTGAGTATCTTGAAGGCTTCTGAAGCTCGCCTCATGCCTGAGAAATGTGAGACTTTGAAGCAGTTGAAATGTGGTAATGAGCTGCTCTACAAGGAACTGAATGAAGAATGGCTGAGCGTACTGTGCCGTCACTTGCTGCTTTCATTTAACATCTACAGAACTTTCTTATGGCTCTGAGCCACACACGCACACACACACACACATACACACACACACACACATACACGCACACACACAGCTGCATTATAATGGTATTAGAGCTCTCTTATCTGAGGAGTGCCAGCACTACCTAAGAACCGTATCGGTTCCTGTCCTGCTCTACCGCTCTGCACTTTCCCCAGAGCCTCACATTGAGCACCATACGTTTCAAACAACAACAGCACTGTTTCCTGCTGGCTCTGGGTCTTCTGCCCTGACTGAGGTTCTTTCTCTGGGGTTGGCTGGGGGAAAGCAGCAAGGCATGACGCTGACACAGTGCAAGGCAAACACTGGAACTGGCGACAAGAGCAGGACCACAGACCCTTAGCTGTATACCACTCAACGACTGCATTGTTC
The DNA here is from genome assembly GCA_033459395.1 of Hemibagrus guttatus. NCBI lineage: Eukaryota > Metazoa > Chordata > Actinopteri > Siluriformes > Bagridae > Hemibagrus > Hemibagrus guttatus. The sequence continues at coordinate 17,184,903 of JAUCMX010000015.1, read as the reverse complement.
CGTCACTCAAGTGCTGGCACGACTGTGCAATAAGATAACATTCTTCTTTGAAGCATAACCTATAGGATTAGGTAAAAAAAAAAAAAAGTTTGAAAAGAATTAAATATGTCAGGGTTTCATGATGTCATATTTAATCCAAGAACAAACAAACAAACAAACAAACAAACAAACCTTCCCATGCAAAAATATCATATCAATATTCTCAAATATATATATATATATATATATATATATATATATATATATATATATATATATATATATATATATATATATATAAATTTACTTTAAATAGCAAACAAAAAGATCTACAATGCACAATATTTAGGATTCTTAACAAATTGTTGTAATTCTGTAGCGATGGACTTTAAAAAAACATAATTTTCTGGGAAAAAAAAGAATATTTTTATTTTTTACACTTTAAAAATACACTGAAAAGGAGTGTAATCAATTTAATCTGGCAATATATTTATTATTATTATTATATTATTATTATTATTATTATTATTATTGTTATTATTATTATTATTATTATTATTATTATTGTTGTTGTTGTTGTTGTAAGTTTTATTTTGTTTTTTAATAAAAAATACAATTAATATTTAAAACAGTGACAAAAGTGATATTTTCTTTCAATATTTTTTAATGTAAAAAATATTTGCTAATCTTTTTTTATTTTTTTTTTTATAAAAATGAATGTTTAATGTCAGCATCTTCTTTATTAAAATATCATTTCAAATACTGAAAAATCATGGTACATGGTACATGGACATAACATGGTAGCCATGCTCCTGACCTAATTTTATCACAATATTCATGTAATAGCATCATACTTTGTGTTATGTTAATACATTAAGGCTAACACATTATGTTAATTTCCTTTCACAAATTCTTCAGGTATGTCTGAAGATCTTAATGAAGTTCACAGGATAAAGCATTAACACTGGAATGAGGAATTACAGCCAAGGTCAGCAGGAAGCACATGGAAATCTTTGCACAGTGTACTGTGAGAACTGCCATGAAGGATGATAAAGACACCCCAAGGACAAATCTCTATGACAATGTTAAAATCACAATACAGAGACCAGAAGATGGCTCCATAAAACTGATATTATTGGCACAATCATAAGGCTTCTGTGGAAGATGGCTATTAAAAAAATGAAATTAGGCACATTTTTTCTCAACCGGAGAACCAGTACTTTCTACTAAAGAGAATTTTAGCTTCTGAATATTACCTGCAACTTTCAGTTTATTGAAAACATGTGCTATATACATAAATTTCAGTGTTTTTCGAGTCTTTCAGAACTTACACAACAGCAGTCATGAAGTCATGTGTTACCTTCCATATTATATTAATAATTTTTAGTACTGAATATGTGCAGTATGTGACTATTTACATCTTTTTATGCACTATGTCTGAGTAGGAGTGTACAAATGTATCATAAGATCTTTACTATATTTAGAAGCTTAACGCACCTGTCAGGAGTAGCTGGACAGTTCCCTGCCAGGCCCGGGGAGGGCGCTGGCAGGAGAATCCTGGAAGCCTGTTTACGTCTCTGTGATTCCTGCCCATTGTTCTCCACCCTGATTGTGTCACCTGTCCCTGATTACCTTGTTGTGTTTCCCTATAAAAAGGGATCCTGGTGTACATGTGTGGGGTGGGTCAATGTTCTGTGTATAGCTGTCCCATGGGTGTTATGTTGGGTTGGGGTTTATGGTTTGATGTAACCACGAGTCTAGTGTTATGTTCGTCTTTCCCCTGTATTGTGTTTATGTAAATAAAACAGTGCTTCACTGAATCCTGCGTTTGGGTCTGCATTTTCACGGCGTGCTGGAGCACGCGGCACCACGGAGGTCCGGGCTCGAGCCCCGCATAGGGCGGGGGCTGAGCTGGATGTGACAGCACCCTTTATGCACCTGATAATAAACATAAAACCTGAAACTTGTAAGTTAGCTAGCATGGGAGCAATGTTCGAAGTAATTAGTAAATAAGTGATGAAAAAAGCAAAACAAAAGAAAAAGGTATTCATGGTAAACTTCCAGTAGTTAATATTCCACCACATCCAATGTTTTTAAATAACCTGATCTCTCAAAACTTCCATAACCTTTGTTAGTTTAACTACTGAGTTGTTAACCTAGCCTTTCTTAAATGTGGCTCAAAAACAAGGAAAACTGGTGAAAAATATTTTTCAGAGCACCATTAAATAAATGCAGGATGTAGAGATTAATATGGTAATCATGAAAAATTGCTGAAAAACCATTTAACTGGCTTTGCTTCAGTTCCCATGAAATTGGGACAAAATACAAATTGTACCAGGATTTTGTATGAATGGTGGTAGTAATAATTTGGCTGCTAATGTTTTTTTTTTCCATTATCCAAACCTTAAAAATCTGGCATCAAGTTGTATAAATGTGAAGACACGCTAATTGAATTTTAGGCAAACCCTGACCAGTGAAAACCGGCAGAACTTGTGAGTGAAAAGAGAAACTTACCAAGGACAATCACCACTGTCTTCAGCAAGCTCATCATGGTGTCCCTGTTGCGTCGCTGACCTGAGCTGTGGCGCGACATTCTCATGGTGCGCTGGCGGACATACATGAATATGTGAGCATAAAGCACCACCATCACCACAAAGGTCACCAGGTTGAAGATGGCCCAGAAGACGAGGTACGAGTTACTGTAGAGTGGTGCCATGTTGGAGCAGGTTTTAATAGCACAGATACAGTTCCAGCCCACGCTCGGTATGGCACCCATGACAATGGACATAGTCCAGATGATTACGATGACGACGACCACACGGCGATTGCTCATGCGGGTGTGAAGCTGCATGCGGAAGACTGTGATGTGACGTTCAATGGCGATGGCTAACAAGTTAGCCACAGAGGCCGTCAGGCTAGTATCGATCAGGCCCTGGCGTAGTAACCATGTACTGACAGTTAGCCTGCGCGTGTTGGGCCCGGTGTTAAACATCAAGTAGAAATAAGCAAGTCCGGCAAAAAAGTCTGCTGCTGCTAGGTTAGCCATGAGATAATAGATGGGAAAATGAAATCTTCGGTTAATGTAGATGGCCACCATCACCAGGAGGTTAGCAAGCATGATAAAGATGCATACAGTAAGCCCAAGTCCCATCACCAGCCTGCTGATTGTATTCCACTCCTTGGCCAGGTACTTCCCGCTTTCATTGTAAAAGAAGGCAATGCTTTCATTGTAGTAACACTGTCCATCCATCTTGAGAGTTATATTTCTGAAAGAAAAAATCAGACTTAGAATCAGATTATTTACAGTCAGTTCACATTTTTATTGAAATTAAAGTGCCACTGAAAGGGACTGAAAGCCAAGACTTGACTCCATATTCTGGAAAGTGGAATGAAATCACACACACACACACACACACACACACACACACACACACACACACACACACACACACACACACACACAGTGGATAAGTACAGACAAATTTCACAGTTTTCCTGGAAATTTTAACCGGAAAATGGAATTAAGTATATCTACAAGACACGCTTTTGTCATATAAAAAAAACAAACAGTGGCTTATTTGTGTCCACAGCACCAAGAGAGCCATAAAACACCAATTTTAATTTCATGGGGACTTTCATGGTGACTAGCATCATATGAGTGGTCTTATAAAGATTTGTATTTTCTAAACTAGTGTTTTTGGATTACTTATTAATGATGTGCTCCAGTATAATTTTTATTGATTTAAGCTCATACTGTAAAATCCATCCCGAAAGACACTGGACTAGAGCTGGGCATTTTAACCAAGCTTGCATTATTCAGCATCTACAGTGACCTTAACCAAACACTGTTGAACCCTGGGTTGTGAAATGGATATTAAACAGACACAAACATTTTGACATCTGCTCAAATTTTTCTAGCGGTCCATTCTGAAATAACGAGAGAGATGACTAATCAAGCAAGCATCAACAAACAAGCAAAGTAAAAGGTATTGGCTTGTAAAGATGCTGGAAAGTGATCGCTCTATTACTGTTACACTTTTTAAAGGAAGTATTAGTCATACCATTGTTGGGACTCATCTAAATGAGCTGATTCTGTTTTTCATAACACCTCACACAGGAAATGTGCTTATGTAATTTAAAATAGAAGAAGAAGTTGCTTTCGGCTGCTCCCTGTTCGGGGTCGCCACAGCGTACCAACTGGTTCGCACAACAACTTGGCACAGGTTTTACGCCGGATGCCCTTCCTGCCGCAACCCTCCCATTTTTCTGGGCTTGGGACCGGCACTGCATCCAGTGGCTGGGGTTGAGGCATTGGCTGGGAGTCGAACCCGGGCCTTCCGCATGATAGGCGAGCAACCTACCACTGAGCCACCAATGCCTCATGTAATTTAAAATGGATCCCGGTTTTTATTTTCAAGATCTTTCAAGATAACATTTGTGTCTTAAGTAGTAAATATAATAACTCGTATAACTATTTCTTATTAGATGAACAGAAATTGATTTACACTATATTGCCAAATGTTTGTGGACAGCTGATCATAACACTCATACGTGCTTTTTATAAATCTCTTTTTTCTTCTCTTGAGGAAAAAAACACATGTGGGTGTGATGTTCAGGTGTCCACATACTTTTAGTCAGGTAGCGCATCAAACAAAGCATTATAAATCATATATACAGGATACACATATGCATGATGCATAATAATAAAGGCAAGTGGGTGCACTGGTAGCTTTTGTTAAATGCATCAAACAAAACTTAGTGAACGTCAATGAGTGATGTTTGGGGTTTTTTGTAAATGAGTAATGTGGGGTTTTTTGAGCCATTACTATTAAGCCACTACTTATAAACAACTACACAATCGTTTCCAATCACCAAATCCTACGTCGATCACATAAATCGTTTCACGCTCTTCTAGTTGTCTGTTATCAGCTGGTTAGAACAGAAATGTCAAGTAAAGGTCTTTTTTCTCCTCTGCCTTTTTGTGTAGCCTCAGTAGTGCTGGTGAAACAGATGCTGTCATTGTATGAGTATTTGATCATATAGCCTCTGGCTTGTGATTTCATTCAGCTGAAACCACTGAACAGAATGTGGTTTGTGCTTTTATGCCTGTGAACTTTCTTTTGCTTTCAAAATGAGTGTTAAGAAAAAAGCTATGTGTCTGTCCATCCTGCCACACCCTCACCCCTCGTTCACACTGACCAGACCACCCAGCACTGTGGAAAACCACAGCTTTAGCATTATCTTAGCTCTCATTCTCTATGAACAGGAAATTCAAACCAGGTCTGAACATCAGTGTGATAATGCTAAAGATACAGTAAGTGCGTGCCATTACTACTGTGAAGCATCCATGAAACTACAATTGGTGTTTAGTGTATAGACTAATAAAACTTTTACATTCTCACAGGTGTTAGTGTGAATTGCAAACCAGCAAGGGAGCTTTATTATGGAGCATTTTAATGGAGGATAATCTTAATCATTTTAGAATAGAAGAAGATGCTTTCGGCTGCTCCCTGTTCGGGGTCGCCACAGCAGACCGACTGGTCTGCACAACAACTTAGCACAGGTTTTACGCCGGATGCCCTTCCTGCCGCAACCCTCCCATTTTTTTTTTGTTCCCGGGCTTGGGACCGGCACTATATCCAGTGGCTGGGAATCGAACCCGGGCCTTCCGCATGATAGGCGAGCAACCTACCACTGAGCCACCAATGCCTCTTAAGCAGTTTAGAATATCTTTCCAAAATCATACCTAAAGCTAAACTATCTAAAATAGTTATAGTAAAATATCAGTTGGCCGAGCTAATAATATACAGCCCTGTCAGTGACAACAGTTTAATTTTTTGATTTACAGAGAGAATAAATATGAGTTGCTTTTAAATGTTAAGTCTACTGATGAAAAAATATAGCTTGTTTTTCATTTTTCCTGGATTTTGGAACAGAAATCAAACAACCATTTGCAAATTCTGTTTGTGACATGAAAATAGAACAAATTGGATGGTTTATTAAAATGGTCAGGAAAAATGGATTTAAAACACATTACTGGAACTCCATGGCTATATCTCAAGTGATTGTGAAACATACAAGACTAGAACCTCGGGCTGAAAAATCGTGCAAGAGTGTAAATTGTGTAAAGTGTATGCGCTGCAGAAGAACATTGTTGTTAATAATTATTGCAATATCTTGCCAATGAACCCTTTGGCCAACTCCCAAATGCAATATTGAATGCTGTGATGAGTTTGAACAATCTCAGATGCAATATATGAGTGTTCCTGTATGTTTGGATGAATCATATCATTGACGTTATCCAACAAATGGAAATAATTTGGTGAAAATCAGGCAGGCCATGTCACATCAATAGTTTAATATGCTTCAAGTCTTATTGCAATTGCAATCTATCAGTGTGACTACAGTATGATACTGTTTCCATGTCACGCAGCCATTATCTACTTCCTCTTATCTATCCATGCTGTTAATAAAAATAACCCCTGCAACCCCTGTACGTTAACTATTTAAGCAAGCCCGCTACTGGTATATGTACTCCAGGATCAGAAACTTACGTGTGCACTGAAAACTAACACCAAAAAGAGGAAGTCAGTATGTGCAGTCAAGAGTTGGCAAGTGAAACCGAGCACAGGCATCTTCTCCAGGAGTACTCGCTCTCTCCGTCAGGTTGTGAGAAAGCAAAAGGCACAAAGCTCGAACCGTTTCAGCGCTGCCTGTCTGAGAACACAATGAGGCCATTGTTCAGGACACAGCCAGTAAAAAGTAACAGAAAAGTATTTCACAATGAATAAATTGTTCACATTTTGTGGACGACCCTGGTGAGGCAGCGCACGTTAGCGAGTTTCAAATAAAAATATGCGTTTAATTTATCTGGCTAATTAAGTGCGTCATCTAAAAGCAGTTTGAAATCTGCACAGAGTTTTTGCATTGGCTGTTAGTTTGGGAGACCACAGCTAAGTGGTATTAAATATTTAGTTCAACAAGGACTGCATTATTCCACACACTAGTTCAAGAAACGATGGTTTACACTAAATAGCTGTAAGTGGACAAGGATAAACCTCAGAAGACGTTTATAATTATTTCTTAAGAAACGTATTTTCCAATTAAAATCAACGACAACAACCTCCCCTTTTCCCCTGTAGGGCATGAACATTGCCTCATGCTATACATTCATAAAACAAATTTAAAATACAACTAGACAACCATCAATGAATATAAGTCATTTCAAAGATGTGGAAAAACTGCTGGATTATTTTTGGCTGAACTCCTTGTGTAATTCCACCCTACTGCAAAGAGGTAAAATGAAGAAGGTATCTTTAAATGTCTGCAGTCTGGGAAAACCTGTCAGATGTCCACTGTGGCTGAATTCTAGCACAATGACAAATGAAAATTGGGTTTTGACCAATTCGAGTTGTTTTCTTGATTTAAAATATTATAAAACGAGAGCTTTATAAATGAAGCTCATTTCAACAACACAACATGGACACAACAACATGGCATTTAGTTCATTTTATTTAATCTTGGCTTGGCGTCTGCCTGTAAAGGTCATATTGCTGGATAAGATTAACAAAACCCAAACATGCTGGTAAAAACATTCAGTCTATCTTTAACATCACTGAAATCTTGCTGGTGAACTGAGAATTCCTCACACAATCAATATCATGATTTGTTTCATTGGTGACTTCACTATTATAGTGAAATGGAAATATGCCAGATTTATTCGGTTTGTAATCAGACACTATCAAATGATCTGTTTTCCTTGTGCACTGCTCTAACTTTCCTTTTTAAAAAATGTAAACGTTTTAGTGAAATAAAAGTCAAACTGAAAATGTCAAATATTTCCCAGTGTAGAGGATTTTCCCAGGTCACAACACACTTTGTACCTTTAATAAACACAGACAGTGTTAATGTCTCTTTCTAAGCAGAGAGGTGACAAAAACTAAAATACCATCATTAATTAGTTACCTAATTAAAATCCCACCAGTTCTTGTCTTTCCAGAGTCATAGCTATTAAGGCACCAAAATCAGTCATGAAAAAGTCAATCTAAATTTGACCTTCTGGAAAGTTTGCACTACAAGAACCTTTTCATGAGCCCAGGAAGCTTTTAGTCACTTCTAATATTTTACAATACAATCACGTTCTCTCTAGTGCAGCAGAATTTTTACACAAATGTTCAGAGTTGTCAGTTCCTCAAAATCTTCTGCCTTTGTGGATGTGCTCGTTGTAACACTGAGAACAGCAATATCAGCCTTTTCATTCAGTTTTTGAGGTCATGACCTAAAAACCCCATTTAGTGCAATACTACGCCTTAATCTGAGCGAATGGTCCGTTTGACTAAAACTAATTCAGAATTTCCAACCACTGACAAGGAAAAAACTATCAAAACGGCCCCTCAACTCGGAACTCCTCCACGGGAAGATGAGTCTCCGCAACCCAGAGTTCAGCAAGTAACATCAGTTCAACATGCTTACAGTACCATCAGTAAACAAACTAGCACTTCTTAACTTGAATGAGTCATGCTGTATATTGAGGTTTTTGCTGTAGATCTATCGATATAATGACTTATTAGTGTATTAAATCAATAACATCATAATTAGCTAGCTAACTTGGAGGCATGTATATAGACATCCATGTTTACTTTGTAGCTTCAATGCACAGATACAAAAATAAGATAGTTTGAAGCTGAATGTAACATAATGGTCAGTTCAGTGGTATAAGAAAAGTGACATTTATGGTATCGATATTTTCACCTTAGCCAGAAGTATAGCTATAATAGGTGTGGAATTTATAGATAATATCTTAAACACAGGACAAGTTCCCCTTGCCAGAATTCCTGATAATGACCTTATCAAGTCAATCCTGCTAACATTTGGCTGCCTGACAATTGATCCTACCCTGATAATTGCTTTCCTACGAAATATCTGAGCAGAGAAGATATATACGTCTGCAGTTCATTACGTGTTTTATGCATTTTCCATAGATAAACATGGATAAGTTATACAGCAGGAATGCAGCATGCAGTGTTTTGAGACTGAAATGAGATTATAAACATAGGATTTGAGTAAGACTGAGCAGAAAACCATAAAACTTATGTCCTGCCCTACCTCCACATGTTTATTTCAAAAGCAGTGAAGTGCTTTCCATTTATTTTATTTTATTTTTTTTTTTTTTTTTGCATGCTCAGTGCTTGCTCAGTGAGAAAGTCAGACATTTACTTTCCACTGCTCCATTATGACCCCTTACTCAGCAGTATAACTGTGGAAACAATTTCCAACACAACATTAACCCTCTGAGTAATATCACTGTATCATGCTCATACAGCAACAGATACTCCAAGAGTATTTGTTATTTAAAAGCAAAGCGCACTGTTTGGAAATAGGATCAGCACAATCCCCTAAGAAATAATTACACAGTCTGCAGTATTAAAAGTTGATTTCAAATCATCCGTCATAATGATTATATTTATTCGATGTTTAAAACCATTGTGCTGTTAATTCTGACTGGTGAGATTGCTGATGAAAAATGTGGTGAAATATCCATCAATAGCTGTAACTTTGCTGTGGCAAAAGTGATTAAAACACTTCAAAAATTGCTGTTATTATCTATAAAATAATCAACCTCAAGTTTCTGGTGTTAACTGACAAAGCATACTATGATAACAAGCAGTTTCTTTGACAATGCTATTGCTTCATGAAGCAATGGTATTGCTTCATGCACACATATGGGTAGCAGACCCACATGCTTCTAATGTCGTTGCACAGAGCAAGCATTAGTTATAAGCAAGACCTAAACCACTTACGGAGACAAAATGTTCCTTTCCTGAACCATTAAAAATGTCTTGAGATATTATACACAGTCAATCTAATGGAATGTACAGCAGGATTGTTAATACACCCAGTAAAGTGTTGATTCATGCCAGTCTAAGATTCCTATGTATTGACAGATCTACAGTGGTGTGAAAAAGTGTTGGCCCCCTTCCTGATTTCTTATTGCTTTGCATGTTTGTCACACTTTAATGTTTCAGATAATCAAACACATTTAAATATTAGTCAAAGATAACACAAGTAAACACATCATGCAGTTTTTAAATGAAGGTTTTTATTATTAAGGGAAAACAAAATCCAAAACTACATGGTCCTGTGTGAAAAAGTGTTGGCCCCCCCGTCAGAACATAACTTAACTGTGGTTTATCACACCTGAGTTCACTTTCTCTAGCCACACCCAGGCCTGATTACTGCCACACCTGTTTGCAATCAAGAACTCACTTAAATAGGACCTGCCTGACAAAGTGAAGTAGACCAAAAGATCCTCAAAAGCTAGACATCATGCCGAGATCCAAAGAAATTCAAAAACAAATGAGAAAGAAAGTAATTGAGATCTATCAGTCTGGAAAAGGTTATAAAGCCATTTCTAAAGCTTTGGGACTGCCACGAACCACAGTGAGAGCCATTATCTACAAATGGCCAAAACATGGAACAGTGGAGAACCTTCCCAGGAGTGGCCGGCAGGAGGTCACGAAAGACCCCACAACAACATCCAAAGAACTGCAGGCCTCACTTGCCTCAGTTAAGGTGAGTGTTCATGACTCCACCATAAGAAAGAGACTGGGCAAAAATGGTTTGCATGGCAGAGTTCCAAGACGAAAACCGCTGCTGAGCAAAAAGAACATAAAGGCTCATCTCAGTTTTGCCAGAAAACATCTTGATAATCCCCAAGACTTTTGGGAAAATACTCTGTGGACTGACGAGACAAAAATGTAACTTTTTGGAAGGTCTGTGTCCCATTATGTCTGGTGTAAAAGTAACACACATTTCACAAAAAGAACATCATACCAACAGTAAAATATGGTGGTGGTAGTGTGATGGTCTGGGGCTGTTTTGCTGCTTCAGGACCTGGAAGACTTGCTGTGATAAATGGAACCATGAATTCTGCTGTCTACCAAAAAATCCTGAAGGAGAATGTCCGGCCATCTGTTTGTGACCTCAAGCTGAAGCGAACTTGGGTTCTGCAGCAGGACAATGATCCAAAACACACCAGCAAGTGCACCTCTGAATGGCTGAAGAAAAACAAAATGAAGACTTTGGAGTGGTCTAGTCAAAGTCCTGACCTCAATCCGATTGAGATGCTGTGGCATGACCTTAAAAAGGTGGTTCATGCTCGAAAACCCTCCAATGTGGCTGAATTACAACAATTCTGCAAAGATGAGGGGGCCAAAATTCCTCCACAGTGCTGTAACAGACTCATTGCAAGTTATCGAAGACGCCTGATTGCAGTTGTTGCTGCTAAGGGTGGCCCAACCAGTTATTAGGCTTAGGGGGCAAACACTTTTCCACACAGGGCCATGTAGTTTTGGATTTTGTTTTCCTTTAATAATAAAAACATTCATTTAAAAACTGCATGATGTGTTTACTTGTGTTATCTTTGACTAATATTTAAATGTGTTTGATTATCTGAAACATTAAATTGTGACAAACATGCAAAACAATAAGAAATCAGGAAGGGGCCAACACTTTTTCACACAACTGTAGCTCAAGTGCCAGACAAGCGAGATTAAAGCAAGCCATGAAAAACTGTTTACCACTTGGGCTCCAGATGTTCAACATCACACAAAAACAAGGATGTCTGCATGTAGCTTCACTGATGGAAAAGATTCCACGTTTTCACAGTCAACAACGGTAACGCTGAATCACATTTAGTATCAGCATAATTAGAAAATTCGTCATTGGCTCACTAATGAAATTTTCATGTGTTTGTATCCTTTGTTTATTGCCTTTCGGACAGATAGTCACCCACCGACATCTGCTATACAAATAAATGAGAGCATGTGTGAGGCTTTTACAATGTGGCTTTTCTTCTTTACCACATGTATTATGTAGCACCTTGTCAGCAAAACAAAAAAACCTCTTACAATGACACTTCACATTCAAATAAAGAAATGTTAGCGCCACTCTTGGTTTGGTTTGTTCTCCTATAAAACTGACGAAGAGATTAGAGTGGAAGTAATGGCTATAGAATGCAAAATACCATGAAAAAAAAACACTATATATACTGGCATCTGAAAAATACATTATATGGCCAAATGTTTGTGGACACCTGACCAATACACTTATATGTGGGTTTGTCCTCAAACTGTGTCCACAAAGTTTACATTTACATTTCTGGCATTTGGCAGACGCCCTTATCAAGTGGGACTTACATTTTATATCTCATTTTTTATACAACTGAGCAATTAAGGGGTTAAGTGTCGTGCTCATGGGTCTAACACCATAACCACTAAGCTACATCCCCATAGCATAATTGTATAGAATGTGTTTGTATGCAAGACCATTAAGATTTCCGTTCACTGGAGCTAACCCATACCAGTTCCGGCATGAATATATGTGCACAAAGTGAGCTGCATGAAGACAGGGTTTACCAAATGAATTTCACAAGAAAATCTGATTCACTTATGAAAATGCATAGCCTGACTGACTTGCATACATACATTTACAATTAATATGTATCTTCAATTATCTTCTTTTAAGAGTACATTCATCCCCATATTAGTTGTTATTTTGAGCATTAATTGTACATAGCACAGGATGTGGTCACACTTAACCACAGAGGCGATCTTGCAGGAAGTCTTGATATATGGCCACTTGCATCAAGCAGCACTATAACAAATAATACTGTTTGGACTTATCAGCCATTATCATCACCACATAGCTCCCACACATTCCAAATCCAAATCCCAAATTTAGCCATAAACATCACAATAAACTGGTTTATTTATATCCAGCTGACAAAGCCAACACACACAGAGACCACAGAATGGAACAAAACCATTTACTGTGGCAGGTTGCAAAGCCTGCTGCATGGCCTGTCCCTTAGGGGCTCATTTTTTGAAAGTGCACCACTCCTTTAATTGAAGGGCACGAAACACATTTCAGAGTTGACTTTTTCCAGTCAGCACAGGACAGGAAGGGCTGGACAGTTGCACCCTACCCTAACCTAAGAGATGACAATGAAATGTGCTGGTGTTTTTTTCTGTCTAGCTAACTCCAGACCTCTTTTCATTAAGTCGAGGCAACTAAAAATGGCACCACTATTCAAGTACACAATGAATACAATGAATAGTTTTCATTTATTGCAGCATCTCTACATGGAATTGTGACTGTAACTAAGTACTTTGTGGGTGATTAATTCAACCTACATGATGTAATGGCTGGGAATATACTCTAAGTGATCTTTAAGTTGCTTACTTACAAGGGTGGTAATGTTTATAGAAGTCTGCAAACACACTCTGAAATCACTATGTTTCTGGGAAAAAGCAAAAAAACTGAAATGACTATGTACCCATAGAGGTCTACTCATTAGCTGTATCTAAATTAAAATGGCAGTCCTTCACTTATGTCTCCACCTACTTGTAAAGTGAAAGGGTTTGGGTTTAAGAGTCTCTAATGAAGCTAGCCTGCCTTTTTTTAACATAATAAGAACCATGATAAAACTAAGTCTCTGTGTTTAATTGGAAGTGCATCTGGGGTGCATTAATCAAAAGAAGATGAGATAGGATGTACTTCCTGAAAAACTGAAGGAGAGCTTAGCCTTGATGTAATTATAGTTACTATTGTGACCAGATGATAGCAAAAAAAAAAAACCCAATAAGCAATGATAACAGGTCTCAGATAAATGTTCAAAAAGAAACTAAAAATATGCAGGGGCATAGTCATAAGGGTGGAACAGGAAAGCAGGTGCCAAAATTACACTCTCAGAAATAAATGTACCAAACTCTACTATTGCTAGGGTGGTGCCATCAGTGGTTCATAATTTGTGCCATGAATGTGTATCTTTTATTTGGGAAGGTTTATGTGGCAAACCTTTAATTAGCTCACACAGTAATGATTTAAAGCTACATCAGTAATCATTAAGGTCCAAATATCTACCTTAAATATACCCTAAATACACATTACAGTCACATTACCAGGAAAGATACATACTGAACTTACTAAATGTATTCCCGGAATGAAGGAAAAGTACAGTTTGATATACTTCAGTGGTCTAATTATTGTATTCCAATGTAGCTCATGTAAGTAATCAGCAGTGCATCAATGACCTGAGAACTAGGAAACTGATGCAGTAATATATACAGAATGATACATATTTAAGAGATGCCTCTCTTTAGTGTCATTTTGACTGGAAACCTGGACACAACATTGAAAATGTTGCATGAATAATAATTCTATACTTTTAGATTTTAAATAACATCATAATCCAATACTATTTTAAATAGGCCTATCTCCTGTAATATTAATATTGTAGTATATAGTTCTAATGTGAATATGCAAGTTTCAGCTTTATCAAGTGACGCTGTTGTTTGGGGGCGTGGTTATAGAAGTGCAGTCGTCGCCTGGCAACGGCTTCTAACTGGCTACATCAGACAGTGTCCATCGGCTGGAATGGCCTTGACATTGAATGTAAAAATAATAATACAATATATTATTTATTATTATTATTATTATTATTATTAGTAGTAGTAGTAGTAGTAGTAGTAGTAGTATTGTTATTATTATTAGTATCATTTATTTATTTATTTATTTTATCCTTTAAGGGTTGAAAAGCCTGCCAATCAAATGTATATTATATTACTAGATTGAGCAACCAGGTTTTTAGTTACAAAAATAAAAATAACGCAATAACGAAAAGGTCAGAAGTACAGGAATATGGGTGTATGCATGTAAACGTGTCTCAAGAGGGATGTGGCGCCTGTACGAGGAGTGCAGCCCTCCACCCAGAAGAGTGCTACATTACTCTATCGAAGGCGGGTACACTGGGCTCGGTCCAAAACCAGCCCTCATGGTTCAGTATACTATCACGCTAAGGGAGTCTGTCCTGCCTTACACACTAGCAATTAGGATTTAAAACTGAAAAAAAAGGGTGCACAAACCTGCTGTTACCAAGTTTAGCCCTGTAGCCTTATGCGGAATTTTTTATTTTTATTTTCTGAGAATGACACTGGGTGTGAACAGGACTTCTTGGCGTCTCACCCAAACTTCTGAGAAAACACAGTGATGCTGAAGCGCTTTATTCATTAGGTTCACCGCAGGAGAGCTGGAGTGACGCTCAGCGGCACAAACTGCGTCCCAACACATCCTACCTTGTTTATTTCTCCTTTTAATATGTAAAGGATCAGAGGAACCTCTAGTTGGAGTTCAGATCACAATGCAGTCATTGGTGTTTGCTAAGCCTGACCTAACCACTGCTGATGAGTGTAATAAATAAAACTCTCTCTCTCTCTCTCTCTCTCTCTCTCTCTCTCTCTCTCTCTCTCTCTCTCTGCCACGCGTTATCACCACCTCAGCCCAGAGTTGTACTGTACTCCTCTCCCATGACCACTCAACATTTTATTTTACACCCACAGTAAAAGCAAAGGTTCCAGGAAGATCTTTTATGTGTTTTTGTTGCTGTTTTTTTTTTTCAGGTTGTAAAAGTACTTCCAGGAACCTTGCTAGAGAGTTTCCCGAAACACGAATGATTCCTTAATGAACCTCACTTCCCACAAGAGCCCCTAAAGACACCCCTAAGTGGTCCCTCTCACTTTTTACAGCATTACGCACGTTTTACGCGCAAGTTATATGAATCTAAATAGGATATACATAAAATCACATAATCTATCTGTAGTATCATTTTGGTGTTTTTGATATGTAAGAGCCAAAGAGTGCGTAACTTACAGCTGGAGCACTTCCAGAAAATGATCCGTTTGATTATATGAATAGCTCCAAAAGTTTGTCCCAGGAAGATCAGATGAGGTCCGGTTATTTAAAAAAAAAAGAAAAAAAAAAGAAGTATCAAGGGCTGGAAGAAGGTTTTGCGTCGTAAAGTCCACAGATATGTTGCATGTTCATTTTACATCCACAGAAATAATGCGCGTAAGACGCGACTGGAATAATGATCCACCTTTCCGTTAGATTAACACAGCAGAAAAAAACCCCCGCTGCAGTCCGGAGAGCGCAGTCTGCCTGTGACGTCACGCGGGAGACGCGCGCACACACACACACACACACACACACACACTCTCTCTCTCTCTCTCTCTCTCTCTCTCTGCGTGGAAAATTGAAAACACATTGTCACTTCGCAGAGCTGAAAACGCAATAGACGTAAATGAACAGCTTTCTAGCTTTAAAAGTGTTAAACAAGAACTCAAGATTTTTCTAACCTACTTGTGTAGTCTGTATATGTCTGTGGGTGGGCAATCTGCATGTATGATTTAAGCCAATGTTAAGTGAAAGAGGCCTGACCTGTAATAATCTACCCCTAAATCTAACTTTAACCATACCAAAGACACACTATTCATCCCTCTTTCTCTTTACTCTATCATAAGAGAGTCATATGCTAGTCATCACAGACACATATCAAGAATTAAACCTGCTTTATGTTGGACTGTTTAAGTCTTGAAAAAGTAAGAAAAGATCACAAGAATAACACCACCCGGTACCACCCGAACTGTCTGAACTGAAGTGAGGCAATGGAGCCATGAAAAAAATAATACAATGAAAATATTATTCATATGTCTCAACATCACAAGTCAAGCACCTTCAGGTGACGATGCAACCAGAAAGACATTTTCAGGACAACTCCATCTATATAGCGTTTGTTTAAATATGATATCATCGAGGAGAAAGTTCATGAGAGATAAGAGAGTATTCAAGCACAGAAAATCACAACGATGGCACTACTGAGTCAGTGCAGCACAGTTGTGGCTTGTATTGTTGCTTCCTGTGGTCTCTTGGGTTTATTCAGGATCCTCCATTTTCCTTCCATCTCCCAAAAACTCGCTGGTAGGTCCTGCCTCATTTCCAATGAGACCAGTGTGCATGACTTTGATTGTGGCATGGTTGTTGGTGCCAAACTGCTGATCTACTAGGAATTACATAACAATTTCTACAGTATAAAAAAAAAGTTACAGGGGAAAGAAAACAACCAGTGAGTGGAAACTTTGGTGCTCTCTTGAATCTCCATATGGTCAGTCCTGGACTGTTGGCAAAATCGGGAGATTGACATGATCCCAGGGTCTGAAAGTGTGAACTGCTCTAAAAGATGTCATTGGTGTCATAGAGCTCTCTCTGTCTGTATCTCTGTCTCTTTCTGTTTAGAGATCCAGCACAATGCATGGTCTGTATTTCTTCAATGCAATTGATTGTATTTCCTGAATGCAAGTCATCTGTACTTTCTGAATGTATGTCAGCTGTATTATCTGAATGCAAGTCATCTGTACTTTCTGAATGTATGTCAGCTATATTTCGCTGCTTATACAGTAACCGTGAAATTTTGTTTGATTTGAAATATATTCAGGGGGGCACGGTGGCTTAGTGGTTAGCACGTTTGCCTCACACCTCCAGGGTTGGGGGTTCAATTCCTGCCTCCGCCATGTGTGTGTGGAGTTTGCATGTTCTCCCCGTGCCTCGGGGGTTTCCTCCGGGTACTCCGGTTTCCTCCCCCGGTCCAAAGACATGCATTGTAGGTTAATTGGCATCTCTAAATTGTCTGTAGTGTGTGAATGAGAGAGTGTGTGTACCCTGCGATGGGTTGGCACTCCGTCCAGGGTGTATCCTGCCTTGATGCCCAATGACGCCTGAGATAGGCACAGGCTCCCCGTGACCCGAGTGTAGATCGGATAAGCGGTAGACAATGAATGAATGAAATATATTCACCCCTTACAGCATAGCATCAGCTGGAGCTAATTCAGGCCAAACATCCTACAGAATTTCTAGACCAGCATGCCACACAGCTAATCTTCAATATAAAACAAACAGCTTCTCTTCAACATCTAGTGAACCAATGTTGAAAACGATGTAGGTGTTCAACTGACAAAAGTCACATGCATGTTTGTATAGATTAATAGCTTGTAGTTGAGGTTGTTCTGAGGATTTTGTCGAGGCTGATCTCTTTAGTCTCCTTTCCCCCATTTTATTAAAAATCAGGCATCGGGGGCATTTAATATTACGTCTGATTTTTAATAAAATGGGGGAACGGGACTAACAAGACTAAGGAGGCTTATGTTAAGCCTGTGTTTATATTTGGCTAGTCTCAGTAGGTTATTTCCACCATGTGATGGATTTTCAGGGTGTATTCCTGCCTCACACCCAGTGTTCCCAGATAGAATCCAGATCCACCGTGACCAGGATAAAATGTTTACTGAAAGTGAGTGAAGGAGAAGAATTTCCTTTATTCTATAAAACTTAACAACTGCATATGATACCTGTTTCAGTGTGATGAGCATCTGATCTTTTATCATTGTTTAACTGAACTTTTAAATTCTCTATGCAATATTCAAGGGTGAATCATCATAAATTTCAGCTCAGCCACTAAGTACTTCATCAACCCACACACTCTTTCCAAATGTCACACATTACATGACATGAACAGAAAATGGCACCACATTAGTAAAATCCTCACAGTGAAATTAACATTCTGTCATCTGCAGACAGCTATTCTAACATTGAAAGTACAGCTGCAATATGTGGAGTGCTCCAAAACAACCCCAAACACCTAAGATTTTAATAGTTGGAAGTTGATAACATTGATGCTTTACACGATCCAACATACTCCTTGCACTTAATATTACTTTGGATTTGCGTCTCAGAGTGAGTGGAGACATTTCTACGAAAGTTTTGGGAGCGCTGGAGAGAAGCCAGGGAGATTGAGTAAGATTTGATGGCTCTGATATTGGTAGAACTCTCTGGCCTCTAAGCCAGAGTTAAGGGGAGGAGGGACATAGTGAGAGGAACCGGTAGATTCATTGGTGGAGAGACTGGGAGTGAAGGGTTAAACAAGCACAGATGGAGTTGAGGAGTGTGTTGGACCAGTATGGTAGAAAAAGCACCGTGCTGTTCTTGATATGTAATTTAGTCTTTATTTGTTGAGAGAGACCCAGGAGAGAACATATAATGAAAGTAATTTTACATAATGACCGATCTTTAGTGTATCTGATGACTTAGCATTAAGTCCTTCTGAGTATAATAAAATATTTCCCATTTTTAGGGCACTGAAAATATTGGCACACTGATTTGAGGTGCTACCCGGTTCATATTAATAATCCCATGTCCGTAGCTGCATTACTTCCAAAGCAAATAACTTAAAATAAAATAACAAAAAAGGTTACTCTTATGTGAAAGTACAAAATAAAAAGCTGTAAGGAAGTATGTTAGCGTGTTCAGGTCATTTCCTGCTCTCAGTCTCAGAGACAAGCATAACGAGCACATTCAATGGCAATAGGATGATGTTAGCACTTTGCAGACATGACCCAATGAACCATATCCAGAAATGTAAGGTCTTTCTATCCATTAAGGGCTCATACAAGAGATGGACCAAAGAAGCGCTGGTACTCTAATTTGCCTTTAAATCTAAGTGCTTTATCTTATTGTGTGCATTAGCAAATTTGATTTCAGAACTGGATGGGTGAGGTCACTCGGAAACTAAACATGGTAATCCAATAAAGACATTAACATCCTGAAATCATATTGACTTGGCACCATCAAAAGAAATTTCAAAAAGCAGCTTTTTTATCTGACTCTTCTTTACTCTAGATTCTAGACTACACTTCTGCTTGCCCAGGTTGAATCTGAAAGACACTTCACAATGATATGGAATGTGGACTGTCACTGAATCCAGGGTGGCCTAAATGACCCTTTTGTTTTCTTTCCTAAATGGAACTTTTAGGAGATGAGCTCCTGGTAAGACAGGACTTCCACAGAGCCACTTGGCCCCTCACTGAGACCCTTTCTCCAACAGATGTTTGTTGTTGAGCCAGTGAGGTCAGTAATCACATTTTCCCTGGGTGTTAGCGATGCCTTGCCAGTGGTATGGCCTGGAGGTCAAGGGGATGGGGAGTCGCCTTTGAAGCCCTCAGGAACACCATCATTCCAGCTTACTCTCATTCAAAGGAATTTCAGAGTTAATGTCTTCCATATAGGAGAATGTATCCTGGAATGCCACAATATCACCTGGCTGTCTTCCCTTTTCAGTGAAGGATGAATAAAAAATATATGAGAGAACAGAGAATGGTGTCTTCAAAGACTTCAAAATCTGCTCTGTATTACCCCAAGTATCTTAATACCCAAATGTTTTGGATGAACAAGTCCATGTATAAAATTAAGTGCTGTGCAACCATTATTTTATGAATAAACCATTATGAACCATTATTATTTTATGAATTATTTATTATTTGTACAGCTACTGATCACCCCTCTCAAGCTACTGTTTGTTTGAGACATCCAATAAACTTTATTGATGGATTTTTCAAAAAAATATATTTGCACAGTGAGTGATAATCCAGCTAATGCTACCATGTGTCTGAGCCATCCAGTCCTGAACCGTTGAATATTTTCTCTGTTCTCCTGCATATGGAAAGTCACTCAGTCTGTCATCAACAACTTGCCAAATACTTCAGGTCTACCAGATAGTGAAAGTGGAAAATACTGCTTTTCTTTTCAAAGGAAGCATCGAAATGGTTAAACCCAATGTTGATCACAACAAACACCATTACAATTAAGTAAGCAAGACAACAAATTGACAAGACGACTGTGAATTTAATGTAGCAACATCATGATGTGATTTATACCATATTTGCTTCATTTAGCTTATTTGTGGGAATGTTTTAAAAAGGATGAGACGTGAAACCTAGGAATGTGAGCCACTGATCAAAATCATCTTTCAGACTGCTGCTTAACACTCCATCACTACAAATGGGAACGCCATTATTTGGAAAAAGGGCCTATTATGTAGAGATGAGTGCAGCATAAGGAAGTCATTACTTTAAAATTCTGTCCCAACCCCCCCTGTGTCCCACACCTCTCTCTTAGTCACCCTGGGGCATGGCAGTGGATATAACAGCAGATTCTAAGCAGGAGTGTATATACTACTTTCTACATAATCATTTCCTGTTATTCATTTCCTCAGATTTGATAGACATTCTTCATCTAAGATAGAATGAATGAGTGGAATAATTGTTTATTGGTTGATAAAAAGCCTTGGCCTGTTTGAAAATTTGACCTAGAGCTTTATTTTGGAAATATTTTTTGTCTAAAAAGGGAGGGTTTATTTCAGTTATATGATGCAAGTGGGGAAAAAAGTATGGTAGTATTTTCTTTTAGACTTTATCTTATCCAGTTCCCAATTTTTTTTAATTACAAGCCCTGGAAGAACTGTAAGGAACCATTAGAAAACTGTAATCTGCACATGTTAATGGCTTTCATTAGGCACTTCACTGTAACCTTTGTTTCACCCAAGAAAACCTAATGATGCCAAATACTTTGCAACTAACTGGCTGAACATATTGAACCATGTTTAGACTAGATCCTGCCCCAACCTCAATTCCAGCATATACATTGAATACATATGGAAACTTGACCAGATTAAGCCTGAAAATTGGAATATGTTCAGGAAGGCTGCTACCGAGCCTCCTTGTGGTCCAGCGGCAGGATCCCATGCTCTCTTTTCTGTGGCCCGGGTTCAATTCCCGGGTAGGGTGCTAACCCAGCCACTGAAGAGTTCACTTTCAGTGCCGGTCCGAAGCCCGGATTATATGGGAGGGTTGCGTCAGGAAGGGCATCTGGCGTAAAATTTGTGCCAAATTGAAACATGTGTACCAAATGATCCACTGAGGCGACCCCAAACAGGGAGCGGCCGAAAGAAGAAGAAAAACAACAACAACAAAAGGCAGGCTACTACTGACTATAAGTTTGCACTATTGGCTATTTACATCAACAAGTCTATAGATAATCAACAAGTCTATGGATAAGACCATGAAGGTGTGTGTCTTGCTAAAAACCCAGGATACATTTTTTTTGGGTGACCAGGCAGCTGCCTCAAGACAACAAGATCTACTCACATGACCATAAACTAACACCATGTATCTGTAATGTTAATGCCTCCATCCTGCAACTTCTATGAATGGCACAGAATGATGAGCCTGCCAAGAAGACCACCCTTTCTCCCCATGACCAGAGATTCTGTCTGTTGACAGGTGATATCAGAAGAACTCTGTTCACAGTTGTTCCATTTGCTGGGCTTGACAACATACTTGGCAGCCCTTATAGCATATCTTTGAGACAGATGGTCATCTGTGCATGTTTTGAGACCACCAACATCATCCCAGGACTTAAGACTCCAAACATGCCCTATCTGCTGACCACTGCCCTGTAGTAGTTACACTGATCATTGTGAAGTACGATAAGAGGCTAGTCATGAGGCATATGCTGTAAAGACCAGACTCACCATGAGACCAGAGCATTTGCATCAGCCAACCTGGACAAAAAGGGCCTTTCAAAACCAGATTCAGCATCGTGCTCCAGAGGCTGATAGATTAACGCTTTCCTCTGCAACTGAAGTCTGACATCCTGGAATCCATGAACTTGACCTCAGTCAATAAAGCAGGGGTTGGCAACATCAACTCATAGCACTGCTACACTGAATGACAATTAAATATGCCGATGGCACAACAGTGATGAGCCACATCAGCAGCACAATCTCTATACCTTAAGATACCGTAGGTACCTAGTATATAGTGTCAATACAAAGTGGACTCCCTCCATCGTTTTGGAGAAAGTTAAACACTCCATGTATCTTGGTGTTCTACTGAGCCCTGAACCTTTCCCAACACACAAAGGCCATCAGTTTCTCAAGTTCCTGAAGCCTGAGAAGCACAAATCTCCTCCCTTCCATCCTCACCACATTGTCTAAGGGAAGCATGTAGAGCATCCTGAGCAGCTGTCTGGTATGGGAATTTCAACATCTCAGACACCAAGACAAACCAGCTGTCTCAGATCATCATCAGGATCTTTCTTTAATCTTTTCTGCATGCAGAAAGCCATCAGACACACGAATAACTCTCTCATCAGTCATCTGGCACAAGGTAACAGAGCACCTGGATAATTACTACCAGACTACCAGACTATATAATAGCTCCCACCTTCAGAAATGCCAACACCTTAACTCCCTGCTGTCACCACCCAGTGTTACTCTGAAGAAATTAAATGAATGAAACTGAAATAATGTCCATTGCTCTTCTGTGTAGTTAGCCTTGTGCATTCATTGCATTGTGTTACACTGGAACATTAGTCTTATACACAACCCTGTAAGCATATCTTAATCTGTAGTCCTTTTACACTGCACCACAATAATATATGTTTACAACAGTTCTTGTCTTGAGTTGATCTGACATGCTGGTATCAGTATGGGAAACATCAGCATGGGAAAGTAATATTTTGAATCTTGCCATACCAGACCATTTCCCATATAGTAGTACACGCACATGATTCAGCGTCTTAATAGCATGACTATATACGCAACATTGAGGACATATAAGTATGTTTTTCATGGAAGAGTAACCATTTGTGTGCTATACTGCCCAATCAGAAAGTAGATAATTGCAATCTTCAAGACACCAAGGGCCCAGTGACATAAAAACACAGCTAGAATCCCATCTCTTGGACATACCACAGTATTGTGCAAGCCTGTGTACACCATAAACGTCCTGAGAATTCATAAACATCCTTGAATTTGCTTCATTTTGTGCTGGCACTCTCTGATCAAACAAATGTCACGAAATCAATTCATGACTTAAACCAGCTGTCCCATAAGTAGCCCAGATAATCAACCAAGGGGTCTATAAGGATAAGAACTGTTTTATTGACTTTTTAACTCTGTGCTTTATATGAGCCGGCTAAATTGTCAGCATGGGAAGTGTTACACGCTGTATATGCTTTTGTATATTTGTAAAACGTGCAGGCTCTTAACCCGTGAACATATGTCCAGCAGATGGCCCAGCAAAAAGATGGTGAAGTTCATAAAAAAGATATGTGGGAAATTTGGTTGAGGGGTGTCTCATAAAGAGTCTAAAGGCTTTCCTCATGGGCATCAAGATACACGGTGTAAATTTTTCTGATGGGAGTGAGGCTAACCTAAACACTGGTTGAATGATTTCCAATTTGGTTTTTTGGTTGATTCTGTCACTCATGGATCTCATTCACAACCCATAGCAATTTCTTTACTCCATGTCATCTTAACCAGGTTCAAATACAGTATCTGTGGTCAGGCATGTGTGCTCACAGGCACTCTCCACTTTAAACAGTCATTGTGGGCATCAACTCTGTTCTGTTTTATTTAAGTCTGTTAAGTCAATAGCATGTGCTGCTATTCATTAATATTAGGCTGGACTATACAGTAATTCCTGCTAACATAATTGTTTCCTGCTGCATATGCACTTAAGACAGAAGTTAAACACTGGACTATATTTTAACTAAACTTCGAAGCCTTATATTATCAGATATGGAATGTTTTGCGAAATAAAGGGGGTAGACAATTTGGAAAAAGCATTTTGCAAAGAAGAAATATTAGATTCCATAGTGATTGGCCAGTAGCAGTGTATTAATGGGAGGTTTGATGGCTTAGTGGAAGCTCTGACTCTGCTACTGTAACAAGATGAACATGTTGGATGAACAAGGAAGATGTGTGAAATTTGGTGTTGGCGAACAAATTCTATGCATGAATATACCTATACATTAAAAGCCATATATGCAGTCACATTCTTGTATTCAGATGAATATTATAAAGTGCTTATTTATGTGGCTTTTATGTAGCTTAGACAGCTACACTTTGTGTAGCTTGTCCACTACTTCTCAGAATATCTGATCCCATGTTGTCTTCTTCAGATAAGCTTTCAACCGTTCTTACTTACCCCATTCCCTTGTTTGCAAGTCATCCAAAACTCCTACTGTTCTGAAAGAATGATTCAGGTCTCTATTAGAAACAATTCTGACATAAACCAGACTGTTGGAGGATTTAATTAATTCACGATGCAGTAAAGTTACACAGCTGGAACACCTCCAATTTTTTTAACATATGAACACATTTGCTTTTGAACAGGGATTTTCATACACCCACACCCACACAGCATTTCGTGATTTTCGCCTGATGTCTTACTATGCACCACTGCCAGCTAACACTTTTACTCCACTACATGCCATCTCAAAAATTTCCTCGAGCTCAACTTTTCAAGCACTGACCTAATTCAATAGTTGCATGTGAAAGCATTAGTCACCACAAAAACAACACATCTAGTGAGCCGCCATTCTGGCCAAGCTGAAGAGAACAATAGGGGTTCATATATCTCAGTTGGATAAAGACTTGTTTGTTTAGTGACTCTTTGGAGAAAGGGAGAGGGAAAGGATACAACCAACCACCCATCGAGATGCGGTGCTGACTAAGTTGGCGGCAGTCTCTTCTCAGCTATAAAACTGTTGGACACACGTGTGAAAAGAGCTGTGGGATGCACGCGTGAAGGGCGGAGGGCTTGGAGGAAGGGGGCCGATGAGATTCACTGGGATTTGTTCCAGCAGCTTTTGCAATCCATATGCGAATCACCAAGACATTACACCAGTTCTCTTCACTGTTGCTTTGCTTGGATTTGATATTAAGAATCTATACTTGATTTTCTGACAAATAAAACGGGGCTATTTTTCATTCTATATCCAGAAGTAAATACAGAAGTGGATTTCTTTCCATACAGTCGCAGGTTTATATGTCACACTGGACTCAGAAACAAGATTTTGGGTCATTATCAGTAGAACGTCATCTCCCCCACATTCCTGTGTGTTCTTGGACAAATAGCTGGCATTCTCTGGCTTGCTTAGAGGAAAACTTAATTGTGTTGCTCCTGTGCACTGAGGTATCCTCTGTTACCCTCTCATAGCCTGAGCGACCTGCTGTGACGTAAATTTAAGACTTGCTCGTTGGTGGCCCTCGCTCTCCTCCTGACATCCCTGAATGGATGTGTCATCAGAAAAAAAGCCATGTTATTTAAGTACACAAGTTCTCTTTCTATCACAATCAGTCCTTTAACCACTACATCTTTCTGTGTCTTTCTTTTGGTTTCTCTTGATCTCAATTCCTATACTTGCTTGTTTTCTCTGCCCCTGCTTTGGCCTGCTTTAGTCACCCCCTCCAAAACCAGTTTATTTGATTTATTGTGGAGTCGCAAAGAGACTCAGGTTACAGCTTTGAAGTCACAACTGACTGTGGGACCCTTGGCTTACACCCGCACCTCCGACATAAGCCAGACCAGAGAAAGAAAAAGGACAGCCTTGTTATCCTGCTAAGACCTAAAGTTTGTGCTCAGGTTTTTCAGTCGCTTCATAAATGGAGATCTTGGCAGGCTGACGTTTTGTAAAACGTAGTCCGTTCCAGTGATGTAGACTTTGCAGGGGTTGGATCAAATGCTGGGGTGAAAAAGTTACGTTTGGAAACTTTTTTTTCACAGAGGCTATAGAGGAGCTAGGATCCAAGGGGAGCGATTTAAGATGAAGAAAAGCCTCTTTGGAATGGCTTAAGTACAATCATTGTGCATGTCAGACATTTCAAAATACTATCCAAGTTTACACAATCTAAAGCACATGCTTGCTTTATCAGCCTCAGATGAAGGTGTAGAAGTGTATTTATTTATTTTAACCAATAATATTAGCAACCAAAAGGAACTGTTCAGGTGAATATGTGATGTATTCACAACTCCTTAATGTCTAATGACTATGCTAGGTGTCACAGGAAGCCATTTTGATGTCTAATCTGACACCAGGGGTGCTGGTTTGACATCAAAGCCCCCACTTCTCACCTCTGCTCTAATAAGACACTGGTGAGTAGTGTTAACAATTGAACTCTTCAGGGTTTTACAGTGATGAAGACAAGCAAACATGGCTTATTTTTGCTATAAATCTGACCCATGCCTAGACTCTTACTCTTGCGCTCTCTCTCTCTCTCTCTCTCTCTCTCTCTCTCTCTCTCTCTCTCTCTTCTCTCTCTCTCTCTCTCTCTCTGCAGTTCAAAATGTATAATTTTATTGTTTGTGTATTGTTTGTATATTTCTATAAAACTAAAGACAACTTTCCTTTAAAACAAATTTAATATGCATACCAACACATATACTTCCTCCAACAGCAATAAACAGGTAGGGAGCTATCTTGCTGCATTCATTCAACATTCTGTGTTTTTTGGATCACTACAGCTAAAAATATCACTTCCGCATAGAAAATGAGTTCTCCTTATTTTTTTTAAGGCGTAAAGGAAATCACTTTTCAAGAAGCACCCTTTCCCAGTCGAAGACAAAAATGCTGATAAAAATGATGGTTGCAGTCAAAACACATGCCTGTCATCTCTAGGCTAATAAATGTGAGAAATCCTTTTTCTATGCCGATTTCTTGCCAGAAGCAACAACGTGATCCAAAGTCCACATGGATTTAGAGGTAATACGTTTTGCAAACAACTTTTGAAAATATTTCATTCCTTTGTAGCTTCATCACATACAAAGTTTAAGCTCTGGGAGGCTCAATGTTCTCAGCCAAAGTAAGGATGAACTGCATGGAAGTTGCTAGATTTTCCTTTAGGGAAGGTGCACCATCATTTCTAATAGCAACACAAGGAGGAGTGCTACTGTAATCTCAAAGCACCTATGACAAACACTAAATCTCTGAATATAACGTGCTATAGAAGGAAACCCACAGACGCCAAAAACAGCATGAAGGCTCCATAATTACACCAGTGACTAAGTTTGGAGACAAAAATATGAAGGGTTGTGGCCTTTGCGTTGGTTTGTTTATGGGGAAGGTTCCAGCTTATCATCAGATGGTTAGGGAGCATAACATGGAACTTCGTCTGAAAACAGCCAACGCAAAGTGAGGCATCAAAGAAGGAAAGAGAGAGATTTAAAGTAAAAGTTTAGTAAATACTATATGATTGATATGAATGATGCATTATATTGACGAATATAAACACAAGTAAATTTGAGGATGAATGTATATGCCAAAAAAATATATTCAATGAAAATGCGTGTGTATATAAAATGACCCTATGTAGAGAACTTGGGCCAAACTTTGTCTGATTAGACATCATATATGATGGCTTTAAGACCATAAATAGAAATGGAAAGCCCAAACTCCTACATTTATGGTAGAAACTTCTGGAAATTGATGATTGGAAGAACTCTCAAAGAGATGGAACCAGCTGCCAGTAACTAAAACTATAAAAAAAACATGACTGACATCTCAAGCTTAAACATATCTGCACTAGTCACACAGAGCACTCTCAGTCACTAACCAAGTGCATAATGGATTTACATATAACTAGTATTTATTTTATTTTAGCTTATTTTATGATTGTAATTGGTATATATGATAAGTATAATGCAAGTATAAAGTTGTGTTTGATTATTTTTGTTTGTTATTTGTGATGTATCTGACTCACACTAAAAATCTTTCTAATTCAATTCTGCTACTGCATTTTTGCACACTTCATACTGCCATGCTGCTATATATATTTTTACAAACATATATGTTATTAGACACCTAATCTAGCCATGGGGGTCACAGTCCAGTGACTTCTGTGCCGGTCCCAAGCCCAGATAAATAGAGAGGGTTGCGTCAGGAAGGGCATCTGGCGTAAAACATTGCCAAATTTAACCAATGCGAATCGTCAGTACGAATTTCATACCGGATCGGTCGAGGCCCGGGTTAACAACGACCACCATCGGCGCCGTTGACCTACAGGGCGCCGGTGGAAATTGGGCTACTGTTGGTCGAAGAAGTAGAGGAGGGAGGAGAGTGCGCAGACAGAGAGAGAAGAGGAAAGGTAAGAGTGTAGGACTGAGAATAGGAACTCTGAATGTTGGCACTATGACAGGGAAAGGTAGAGAGCTGGCTGATGTGATGGAGAGAAGGAAGGTGGATATACTGTGTGTACAGGAGACCAGGTGGAAGGGTAGCAAGGCTCGTAGTATAGGAGCAGGATTCAAGCTGTTTTATTATGGTGTGGATAGTAAGAGAAATGGGGTAGGTGTGGTCCTGAAGGAGGAGTTTGTGAGGAATGTCCTGGAGGTGAAGAGAGTGTCAGACAGGGTGATGAGTCTGAAGTTAGAGATTGAAGGGGTGATGTTGAATGTTGTTAGTGGTTATGCCCCACAGGTAGGTTGTGAGTTGGAGGAGAAAGAGAGATTCTGGAGTGAATTAGATGAGGTGATGGAGAGTATTCCCATGGGTGAGAGAGTGTTGATAGGAGCGGATTTTAATGGACATGTTGGTGAGGGGAACACAGGTGATGAGGAGGTGATGGGCAAGTTTGGAGTTAAGGAAAGGAACCTTGAAGGACAGATGGTAGTAGACTTTGCTAAGAGGATGGACATGGGTGTGGTTAACACTTATTTTCAGAAGAGGGAGGAGCATAGAGTGACTTACAAGAGTGGAGGTAGGAGCACACAGGTAGACTACATCCTATGTAGAAGAGGCAATCTGAAAGAGATTAGTGACTGTAAAGTGGTAGTGGGAGAGAGTGTAGCCAGACAGCATAGGATGGTGGTGTGTAGGATGACTCTGATGGTCTGTAAGAAGAAGAGGGCAGAGATAGAGAAGAAAACCAAGTGGTGGAAGCTGAAAAAGGAGGAATGTTGTGAGGAATTTAGACAGAAGTTGAGGCAGGCTCTGGGTGGTCAGGTAGTGCTGCCAGATGACTGGGAAACTACAGCAGAAGTGATCAGGGAGACAGGGAGAAAGGTGCTGGGTGTATCATCTGGAAGGAGGAAAGAAGATAAGGAGACTTGGTGGTGGAATGAGGAAGTTCAGGATAGTATCCAGAGGAAGAGGTTAGCCAAGAAGAACTGGGACATGGACAGGACTGAAGAGAATAGACAGGAATACAAGGAGTTACAGCGCAGAGTGAAGAGGGAGGTGTCTAAGGCCAAGCAGAAGGCATATGAAGAGTTGTACACTAGGTTAGACACTAGAGAAGGAGAGAAGGACTTGTACAGGTTAGCTAGGCAGAGGGATCGAGATGGGAAGGATGTGCAGCAAGTTAGAGTTATTAAGGATAGAGATGGAAGGGTGCTCACAAGTGAGGAGAGTGTACAGAGGAGATGGAAGGAATACTTTGAGGAGCTGATGAATGAGGAAAATGAGAGGGAAAAAAGAGTAGAAGGGGTGAACTCTGTGGAACAGAAAGTAGATAAGATTAGAAAGGATGAAGTCAGGAAGGCTTTGAAGAGGATGAAAAGTGGGAAGGCAGTTGGTCCTGATGACATCCCGGTGGAGGTCTGGAAGTGTTTGGGAGAGGCAGCAGTGGAATTTTTAGCTAGTTTGTTCAACAGGGTTTTAGAGAGTGAGAGGATGCCTGAGGAATGGAGAAGAAGTGTGTTAGTGCCGATCTTTAAGAATAAGGGTGACGTGCAGAGTTGCAGTAACTATAGGGGGATAAAGTTGATGAGCCATACAATGAAGGTATGGGAAAGAGTAGTGGAAGCTAGGTTAAGGAAGGTAGTGGACATTTGTGAGCAGCAGTATGGCTTCATGCCCAGAAAGAGCACAACAGATGCAATTTTTGCTCTGAGAATTTTGATGGAGAAGTATAGGGATGGTCAGAGGGAGTTGCACTGTGTGTTTGTAGACTTGGAGAAAGCGTATGACAGGGTGCCAAGAGAAGAGCTGTGGTACTGTATGAGGAAGTCAGGAGTAGCAGAGAAGTATGTCAGAGTGGTGCAGGACATGCATGAGAGGAGCAGGACAGTGGTGAGGTGTGCTGTAGGTCAGACAGAGGAGTTCAATGTGGAGGTGGGACTGCATCAGGGATCGGCTCTGAGCCCCTTCCTGTTTGCTATAGTGATGGACCAGTTGTCAGAGGAGGTCAGACAGGAGTCTCCTTGGACAATGATGTTTGCAGATGACATTGTGATCTGTAGTGAGAGCAGGGAGCAGGTGGAGGAAAACCTGGAGAGGTGGAGGTTTGCGCTGGAGAGAAGAGGGATGAAAGTCAGTCGTAGTAAGACTGAGTACATGTGTGTGAATGAAAGGGAGGGAAGTGGAACAGTAAGGTTACAGGGTGAAGAGGTGAAGAAGGTACAGGAGTTTAAGTACTTGGGGTCAACAGTCCAGAGTAATGGAGAGTGTGGGAAAGAGGTAAAGAAGCGAGTGCAGGCAGGTTGGAATGGGTGGAGAAAGGTGTCGGGAGTTCTGTGTGATCAGAAAATATCAGCGAGAATCAAGGGGAAGGTGTACAGGACAGTGGTGAGACCGGCCATGCTGTATGGTTTAGAAACAGTGTCACTGAGGAAGAGACAGGAGTCAGAGCTAGAGGTAGCAGAGCTGAAGATGTTGAGGTTCTCTTTGGGAGTGACAAGGTTGGACAGGATTAGGAACGAGTACATCAGAGGGACAGCTCATGTTGGACGTTTGGGGGACAAAGTTAGGGAGGCCAGATTAAGATGGTTTGGACATGTTCAGAGGAGGGAGAGTGAGTATATTGGTAGGAGAATGTTGGACATGAAGCTGCCAGGCAGGAGGCAAAGAGGAAGGCCAAAGAGGAGGTATATGGATGTAATTAATGAGGATATGAAGCTAGTGGGTGCAAGGGTTGAGTATGCAGAAGATAGGGATAGGTGGAGAGAGATGATTCGCTGTGGCGACCCCTGAAGGGAGAAGCCGAAAGAAGAAGAAGAAGAAGATGGTATTAGACACCTGGTCTTACAGTTTCTCAAGTTTACACATTCCATTTTGTTTTTCGGTGCTATGTGTCCTGTCTTGTGGTATTTTTTGTACTTCCTGTTTCTGCACCTTCTTGTCTTTGCACTGGTTGCACACGATACACTTTATGTAGCTAGGACAAACTTCTGTCCCTAGCTCTGTGTTGTTGCTTCTGTTTTGTAATTATATATGTTGTATGTTGTCTATGTAGCACCAGGGTCCTGGACAAACGTTGTTTCATTTCACTATGTACTGTGTCAGCTATATCTAGTTGAAGTGACAATAAAGCTTCTTGACTTGACTTGATATCTATCAGCACTTTCTTCAGTGAAATTGAGCTAGCTAGTAAGTAGGAAAAAATCTTTTGGAAAAGTCTTTTGATGCTTGGACTTCTCAGAGACTGAGAATTAAACAGGTAAAACAGAAGAAAAAGAGCACATTGTTCTTCCCTTATTTATTAAAAAAAAACACTGGTGCTTATTTTTATTATTTTCTTTTTTCCCAGAGAGATTGCAATTACAAGTCATCAGGGGTGGCTAAAATAAGTGGGATAGCAACACAGCTGGACCTGCTTTTAAAAGATAAAAAAAGACAATATAAGGTTTAATTTTTGGCATCGCATCAGATTATTTGCTATTATCAAGCATATATTCCATCCATTATCCTGACTAGCCTTCGTTTGATTCTGTTGTTCAGATTGAGTCATCTTGCTCTTTGGTCCTACAGAGTGTGTTTGGTTTAGTTTATGACTTGTTTGACATGTTTCCATGTGCTCTCGTTTATTTAGTCATAATTGCTCATTGTGAATCTTTTCTTGATGTGTCTGCAGTTGCTTCATTTGTGAAGCAGGAAGCCTTGTGCTAATATTTATGCTATAATTCTTCTACTGTCCCATTTACTCACACTTTCTCGAGAAGCAGATGATGAATATTAAATGTAATATTACTAAAGGGATTTAGATCTGTATCGCAAAGCTCTTGTCATCTACATTAGATATAGAAGCAGTTTGCCAATCTTAGGCACACAGGTTGTATTTAGAAACATAAGATTATTGATATTTATTACAGGTTTGTGGGTTAGTTAGAAGTGGCCATGATGCTGCTTTGTGGTAGAGAGTAAATGAACTGGGTGCTGGAGGAAACGTGACATGTGGGCTTTTACAGCTTCTGTAGCTTAATGGCCTCACAGAGAGACTGGATGATGTCTACACCACATCATAGAAGAGTGTGTGTGTGTATACATGCATCAATGTGTTTGCTGCCTCCTAGAGATCCTAGACATTGATTTTATTTCAAAAGCCCCTTGTGTTTGTGCCCTTTCCACATCAAGCAGTCAGATCCTCCACCGAGTCCTTACTAAATCCTTTTGACTTTTTACTCTCCTCCTCAGAGAGCCGCAGTTATCTGGAGTTTCTCTCAGAGACATGGCAGACAGTTCAGGTCGAAGTGCAATACACAAGTGGCCATGCATAAAATTATCAAACAAGCACTTCGCTCCCTTTTCTCTCATTTGATGTTGACATCACGGATGAAAAATCCGCACTTCTTGTTTTGTTTCAGGGTTCATGCATTAATTTGATGTAAAATCAGGGCTGTTTGTATCTCTCCCTGCGCTGTTTTTAAGCCAAAAATGTAAGTGACCCTAGCAACAAACTGTTAACTCGAACCACCACGTTACAGTGCCAAGGACAACAGATACAAGTGGGTAGAGACATGGCTTTTGTGGTGTACATAAATAATAATCCAAGCTCAGAACTTCATTCCATTGTTATCATATGCATCTCAACTCACTCTCATATCCTCTCTATGGAATGGAATGTTGTGTAACAAGTCTGAACAAACTTTCTAGACCTGATATTTTAACTGAAGATGAAGAAAAAGTTTCTACATATGGCTCAAATATATGGACGTATGCCATATACTTTGTATATATATAATGACCCGAGAAAACATGGGCCAAACGTTATCTGATTGGACAACCCAGACGATCTCGTCCTGCATGAATGTTTCACTAAAAGTCAGCAATAAAATGCATGCATATTTTTCATCACATTTAATATTCATTTAGTATATTTTGTATAAGCAAACAGTAAAATTCTTATATGTCAATATATCACATGTATTGGAAAGTCATACATGTTCATATATCACATTTCCGTATGGTCCGTGATAGTCAGCTCCTCAGCACGGAACCAAAACGAAGCAACATTTCAATTTCTTTACTCAATTGAACAAAGAGCTTATGTAAGAAAATCAAGTAAGTAAATATCAACATACTTTTTTGCTTCTTTGGTTTGAATTAGTGGTATTCAGTCCCTTTAATTGGAAACATTTGTCCATATGCAAATAAAGCATTTGTCCAGGTGTATAACATTTAACAAATAAAGATGTTAAAGAACTTTGTGTCACTGTGAGTCAATGTGCTGGCAATGACTTTTTTTTTTACAGTGGAAAAAAAACGTCAGCATAAAACCATATGCTGCTTCAAAGAGGGAGTCGCTGACTGAACCATTTCCCCCCATGTTTTTTATTATTATGTTTTCAACCTCTGTCCTTGCCGATGTCTAATTAGGAAAGATGAGATTGTCTTCTGGAGCTATACACTCTCTCGGTGTAAGAATTCATCTGTGAAGGCAGTCACAGCTAGCTCGGGGATCAGGCTACATCTGGAAACAACTTTCAGACAAACTTTTTTTCCCGTCCTCAGGCTGAGGGGAGTGGGGGATGGGCAGCCAGGTAAAGAGGAGAAAAGCAGACCTCAGGAAAAAAGGAGGGAAAAGAGAGAACAAGTGGCCAATACACACACTGTTGTTTTTGGATATAATATTAGGGAAAATCATTAAAGTTTTTCTGTACAGCATCTTAGCCTGTACGCAATGTGCTTTTAAAGTGTTTTTTAAAAAAAAGTTATGGGCCAAGATGTAAAGTTGTTTTATTTTTAAGCCAACTTGGTGCCAGTACAGCATACTAACATGAACTATAGTAATTCTTTTAAACTTAAAACTAGTGGAGAAATCTCAAAGTTTATGGAGGGTTGTTGAGAGAGTCAGAGAGCCGATATGAAGGACCTTTTTTCAGGCTTCCTGTGGAAAGAGTGAGGTAACGTAGCTTTAGCCTTTCACACGCTCCTTAATGTATCATTTCATTAAGAGCGCTACAGGTTTGTACTGGTGAAAGAGTGTTTGGTCTGGACGCCTCTGGTTATCCAGCTCACGTTTGCCGCAACAAATTCCCCTCCTAAAACAAGATAAACACAAAAGACCCCATTCAGTTTGGGTTACAGTGGCTTTATGCCATTAGAAGATGGAATTCTGTTATTTTGGCAAGGACATATGGATGTGTAGATATGTAGACACTTCCACTCAACAGCTGAACTGGTGTATGGAACTACGTATCAGATAACATGTAACACATGTATAAAAATAAAAAAAAATATTTAAAAAAAGCCATGAGAGATACACACTTTGGCAAATACACACTTAAGTCATTCAGGCAAGGTTTTGAGTTATGTTGGATCGATATAGTTTATTAATAAGACATGCTAAAGCTAAAACATGTTGAAGTTGTAACTGTAGAATGAATCAGCTACATAGTGTAAATAATATTGAAACAGTGGTTAATGATGTTCCATTAAAACTAAATTAGCTGTACTGACGTACATATTTTAAATTGTCCTTAATTAAGAACTAAAGCAGTTCACTATGATAATATACACTTTTTGGGGTTTTTTTGTGTGTGCATTAGGATCTTTTTATAGCATGAACATGTCTAATAATATATATATATATTTATATATATATATATATATATATATATATATATATATATATATATATATATATATATATATATATATATATATATACACACACACACACGTAACCTTTTGAGTGATAGATAATTTGTAAATTGCCTTATTTTATATATATATATATATATATATATATATATATGTCTTATTTTCTGGCAAATAACTAAATGTATTATGATATATTTTGTTTATAGTACAAATGATACAATTTGTTTTGTGTCGTATCTTAATCAGAAATTGCAGTCGCATTTGTTTATGATTCAAATGTAAAACAGTAAATTAGCACACATGCTGGCTTTCACTTAAAACGACACACCAGGATGCCTTTCCGAGACAGCCATAAGTATGAATCAGTCTCCCACTCACACACTTTACTGCTGTCTCTTACTGTAATTAAGCATCAAACGTCTGGACCCAGGAGACAGGAGACAAATCGTATTCATTGTTGTCTAGCAAAGTTTAGTCATTTTTTTTCTAAGCAAATCTCAAAGAGCACATTTCCTGGATTCATAAAAGAATGCTTGTGGAGGAAAAAGCCTGCTGTTAATCCAGCATTGCAGTGGTATGGTGCTTGGCCGAGACTCTTTCATCTTTAAAGGCTTCACCTTGGATTTCACTTTTAGCCAGAAAGGAAAAAGACTCTACAGTGTTGCTGAGGAAGGGCTGGACTTTAGAACCACACCCTGGGCCTCAAAAAAGCCAAAACTATGCAGGTGCATTGGAAAGCATGAGGCTTTAAATATCGCTGTGGACTTGTAGAGAGCATTCAGAGTCGAATAACCTCTTCACCTCTGATTGAACGCCACTTCGACGCCGTGTACGTCACGCATGGCTAGATGGGTTGGGCTCATTACTATTTCTTTCATTCTACAAGAATGGCTTTAGTGTTTCAACTAGTTTGTTTTGACTACATCTTAAATTATCAACAGATGGCTCAGAAACAGATTTTCGTTCATTTTCTCCTTGGAAATACGTTTTCTGAATTGTTTCCAAATCCTGGAAGGGTTAAATTGTGATTGGAGGTAAAATTGTTAGACAGAAAAAAATATTGCATAGACTGTTTTTCTTTTAAACTTTGTTAACCTTTGTTTGTTTACAAGATTTCTAATGACCATACTTTGATTATATGCATTTTAAATCTAATCAAATCATAAGGCAAAAGGAGGTCAAGCGCCACTTCATCCTCCCTTGACAGTAGGAGTTCCCTCACAGCCCTGACTGACTTTCCATGAATTTCCTCTGTTCGACAAGAGAACAACAGAATCATCCTCCGTGACCTTTCCCTCATAAGACAGTGACATGTTTTGAGTGGAGAGAAATGCCATGTGTACTGAAACATTACTACTGAATCTGTTTTAGAGAATTAGAAGATGTGTTCTTATGACCATTAAAATGCTTAGACATGATGCTGTGCTGAATGGTAATGGCCATTGATTTCAATGTGAACATGACCACAACATGATGAAAATGTATTGCATAATCCAAAGAAATTTAGCTTTTGATGAAATCAAATGTGACACAATATTGCATCAATCTGTAGGAGAAGGTCTGGGGTGGGACCTCAGTCATTTATGTGAATGTTGAGCAAGATAATGGAGAAATTCTATTCAGAGCTATGTAATCAAAAATCTACAAACAAAGCTCACAGTTCCCCTGCTACCAGTCTACTAGGTAAGTATAGACTATAGAATAGTATAGAATAGTTAGCTAGCAGATATAGCTAGTTATAGTGGAACTGTCTGTTAAAATAAAATTGTGTAAAATTGATCAAATTAGCTTTTTAACCTTATGGTATTTTGTGTTTTCTGGTGTATAGAAATCCATACAAATTTGATTGAATAATGGCAGTTTGGTTAGGTGTTGGTTGATTTTTATACAAAAAAAATTAATAATAATTTTTATTCAATCTAAATTGTTATCATTTTGTAAGAATGAAGCCATATTAGAGGTATACTGTACCAACATGTCCTCGCGAAGTCAGCTCAAGGTTAAAGTCACCTACAACACAAAGTGTATCATGTTTAAGTACAGATTTTTCCACCTTTTTTTTGTTTTTTAAATATTTTTAAGGATGATGCTTTAGTTTCAGTACACACTGAGGTCATTTGTACAACAATACCATTCAGACAAAGTCCTCATTACCTGTTTCATTCCTTATTGTAATCAGTTTGTTCTTTTCCTTGTGATTATTAAAGAGTAATTACACCTTAAAAACATTCTTTAATATATAATACATCAGGGCAAAAATATTTTGATTTTACTTAGTAATAATACTTATTACCTTAAATGCAATAGACAGTATAATAAATACGAAATATCGCTATTTGTGAACCGACTCTTATCACATAGTTTACAGTTTATATAGTCACATATTGTTTGTTTATAATCCCATGGGACTGCATGTGCTCCCTGAGGCAGATACTCAAACTGATCAGGCCTGACTGCTCAAACAATTATTATTATTATTATTATTATTATTATTATTATTATTATTATTATTATTAGCGTGATTCAATATGTGAAGCACCATGATCTGTGCTGTCATAAATCTTTATGTGTGATTTATGCTGACAGTGACAACACCTCACTCTCTCTCTTGCCACATTGTGTTCTGCGTCCCAGCTCTGCAAACACTTGTGACATGTCCCCTCAAGTGCATTTTTCAAATTTGCAAAGAGGGCAGAGACTAACAGCAATCAAGTGTGTAAATGCAATAAAGGCTAACATTTAAACAATGTCCAAACACACCCCAGCTGCTCATTTAACAGACATGTGTTTGAGCTCATGTGTATTAGGCAGTGCGTAGAGACTACCAGGCAAATCCTAATGATGAATGGAGGTGTGGGAGTAGTTGGCCAGCTTTACTAAAGTGTGTTAAAGTGGGCATTTGAAATACTTCCAATAAATAAAACAATTGGTTGCAGAGACTCGACAACAGCGTAAAACCACATGTACCGTTACACCGCACACTGCTCTCCCAGGGTGAAAAGTACTCAAAGCATGTTAATCCTTTAACTGAATGAGTCCACACAAGTGTTTCTGTTGCTTCCAAACCATTTGCTCTTCGATGCATCCAAAAAACGAAAAACGTTGGCGTTCAAATTCTTCATATTGACTGTCCATAAATGCAGCTATAAGAATTTACTAGCCTGACTACAGCACCATAACACATGGTACGATCACACAAAATCTGTTCTGAAGTGCTTTCTAACAACAATCAGGCTCAGAGGAATGACACTAATGTGACTTCAAAAGTCGTAACACTTTATTAGAATAAAGAACATGCGGGTACAATGTGAGATTGTTCTGTTTATGTGTGTTAGCTTACAGGGCAGGAAGTGCACATTGAGGTCACATGGGAATGATGGGCTTCAAGCCTACCCACATCTGTTAAAAGAAAGACCTCTGAGTTTGACAGGAAGTCAGCAAAAAAAAAAAAAAAAAAAAAAAACACAAAGCGAGCTGTGTGTGTACACTGGCCTGATAGGTGGTTTTTAGTAAAAAAAAAAAAAGTGGAAGGATAATATTGAATGAGCAACGGACATCACTGTTCAGTGTCGTTCATCGCAGAGGGTCATAAAAACAACTGGTGTGAAATATCTAATAGCTTCCAGTTATGCTGGAGAAAGATATGATTGTTTTCATTCTGCCTATGACACAAATTCCCCAAGGCCAAAACAAACTAATTACACAAAATGATATTAGGTGGATCAAAAGCTCACCCACTAATATAATTTTAATAGCAACACTCAAAAATGTAATTAAACCAACCTTGGTTTCAAGTTTTAGAAACATCTACTGTATATTTGAGGAGCATTGCTTCTCAAATAAATCCACAACTCTATGTGAGGTTCAAAATCCAAAACAAATGCAGTTTGTGACACTGTGCCCAATGCCAGGGGAAATTCTTCAAGTGCTGGAAAACTGAGCAAAATTCTGCTGAAATAGATGTGGCATGCTTTGATCAAACAGCTGCCTCTCCTCTTGTGATGCAGAAACAGATGCTCTCAGCATGGGCCTGTTGTCCTGAGGAGGTGAGCTCCTCACCCACAGAGCTGAGCTCTCTATTTACCCAGACAGCTGGGACACATGCACAGAGACGCAGTGCATGCTGGGAACACACCTTAGTAATCAAGCATAGGTTAGCTTTAAGCTGATTAGTTTGTTGTGCTTCAATTTATTACAGCAGAAATAGCCATAACCTGTAATAATAATACTAAATAAAAAATGCTCGTATATACAAAATCAGGCCAAAGGGCAACTAAATCAGATTTTCAAGAGAAAAAAAATGTTAGTA
The DNA here is from genome assembly GCA_033459395.1 of Hemibagrus guttatus. Classification (NCBI taxonomy): domain Eukaryota; kingdom Metazoa; phylum Chordata; class Actinopteri; order Siluriformes; family Bagridae; genus Hemibagrus; species Hemibagrus guttatus. Next base: position 17,145,290 of record JAUCMX010000015.1, on the reverse strand, counting down.
AAACCAGTTGATTATGTTACAGATAATGCTCATGCTATAACTTAGAGATAGTGTACATAGTATACTACTATGCCCACTACAGCTACAATTCTAACGTCCACTTAAAAACCATCAGAGCTCCTATACAACTAATGGTCCAAGTACAACACGTAGTACTACAGCTTTTTTTTTTTTCTTCTTTTTTTCTGATTGAGATGCTGTGGAATGACCTTAAAAAGGTGGTTCATGCTCGAAAACCCTCCAATGTGGCTGAATTACAACAATTCTGCAAAGATGAGTGGGCCAAAATTCCTCCACAGTGCTGTAACAGACTCATTGCAAGTTATCGAAAACGCTTGATTGCAGTTGTTGCTGCTAAGGGTGGACCAACCAGTTATTAGGCTTAGGGGGCAAACACTTTTCCACACAGGGCCATGTAGTTTTGGATTTAGTTTTCCCTTAATAATAAAAACCTTCATTTAAAAACTGCATGATGTGTTTACTTGCGTTATCTTTGATTAATATTTAAATGTGTTTGATTATCTGAAACATTAAAGTGTGACAAACATGCAAAACAATAAGAAATCAGGAAGGGGCCAACACTTTTTCACACCACTGTATATCTGGAAGCTCTATTAAAAAAAATGTTAAGAATTATCTTTGCCAAAAAATTTAAATAAGTGACATACAATTAGGATTACTACTACAATTTTTGTAGTTAGTACTACTACTGCTGCTGGTTGAGATTCTTTCTCTTCTTTATCTTCTTCTTATTATTATTATTAGTAGTAGTAGTAGTATAAGTACAAGTACAACTACATGTATTGCTAGTAGTAGTAGTAGTAGTAGTAGTACTTAGAAGAAGAAGAAGAAGAAGAAGAAGAAGAAGAAGAAGAAGAAGAAGAAGAAGAATCTCAATCAGACTCTGGCTATATTATACATTTAAAAAAAAAAATTTGTGCAAGCTTTTTTCCAGATATGTTCAAACACTTCCATTATCCCCTCATTTCACTGTGCCAAGATAAAATATGAGATGTGTCAAACAGTTTACTATGTAAAATAATTCACCATTACTGTCCATCTGCTCTTGTGGAATCCATAGAGTGGACCATGACTTCCTCTAACACCACAATCAGTTAGTCAGAGCCAGAGAATGCACTTCAGTGTTCAGACTACAAGGGAACTTTGTGAAGCAATGTAATCTGTGTGAAAAGTGTCAAGATGACAAATGGTGGATGACAAATGGTTGTTGATGAAAAGATGACAAAACATTCGGGGTACAAAGTAATATGGATTGAAACGCTGCTATAAAAAATGAGAGCCAAAAAAGTTGGACAAAGATATGCAACAGTATTTCTGTTCACTGCATAATACAGAACAACTGGGCTTTATGGTGGCACTGTACATGAAACAAATTTGTGTTTGAACACTGAAAGGTTAGATAGATAGATAGATAGATAGATAGATAGATAGATAGATAGATAGATAGATAGATAGATAGATAGATAGATATACTATATTGCCAAAAGTTTTGGGACAGCCCTCCAAATCATTGAATTCAGGTGTTGTTTGTCAGAGGTTGGGCTTGGCCCCTTAGTTCTAGTGAAAGGAACTCTTAACGCTTCAGCACACCAAGACATTTTGGACAATTTCATGCTCCCAACTTGTGGGAACAGTTTGGGGATGGCCGCTTCCTGTTCCAACATGACTGCACACCAGTGCACAAAGCAAGGTCCATAAAGACATGGATGAGTGCGTTTGGTGTTGAGGAACTTGAGTGGCCTGCATAGAGTCCTGACCTCAACCCAATAGAACACCTTTGGGATGAATTAGAGCGGAGACTGCGAGCCAGGCCTTCTCGTCCAACATCAGTGCGTGACCTCACAAATGCACTCCTAGAGAGGAATGATCAAAAATTCCCATAAAACCTTGTGGAAAGCCTTCCCAGAAGAGTTGAAGCTGTTATAGCTGCAAAGGGTGGCAAACTCCGTATTACATTCATGTGCATGTGAAGGCAGATGTCCCAAAACTTTTGGCAACATAGTATAGATAGATAGATAGATAGATAGATAGATAGATAGATAGATAGATAGATAGATAGATAGATAGATAGATAGATAAAAAATATATATTCTATAGATAGAATAGATACAATGTCTCCACATTTTCCTGTTTCCACATTTTCAATAGTTTCAACTTGCCTTTTTGTCATGAATCTACAGTGAAAAGCCCCATAATATTTAAAAGTGTGTTGAATCAATACAGTAGTATAATTATTTACAAAATAATCAAGTTATTATTATACAAATTATACAAGTTATTATTATTTACAATCTACCATTTAACATCTACAAAATGTTGACTGGGAATGATGTGATTACTTATGCAAAGGACTATAGTAACTGTAGCTTAAATTTTATGGACAGCACAGTAAAACCAGAGTAAATTAGAAACAGCAGAGGAAAAAGAAATGCTCAAGGCCAAATTGCACATCCTGATAGGGTGAAACATTTCAAGTCAAACAAACAAAGGTCATGTTGTTAGAGTGAATTAGACTTTACATGAATGATGCAAGAAAAAGGGAAAAAAATTAGGATTTCAATTTAATTATTATAATACATGACTTGTTACATATTTGCAAGCATGAGAGCATGTTGGCTAAGATCTGCTGCTTTGTACTGACCTAATCATACAGTGCACCAGTTAATCTAGGTACATCAGTTTCTTGCCATTTGAATTATTTCTTAAAGAGACCTCACCCAAGGCAGTCGCTGCATTCACACAGACTACAGATGTCTACAGATTTACAGTATAACAGTACATTACTATTCCTGCCAAAGTACCCAAAGATGACCACAATTAAAAGCCCAACTAAACCAAATTCATAACTATTTACTGGGCTTAAATGTGTCCAAAATAAGTCTTGGTTTCTAGAGTCTCTCTGTGTCCCAAGGAAACCCCAGAATTCACCACAGAACTCAGACGTGAGGTGTCAGTCCTGCCGCCTGACACAGCTACAAGGGCAGAAGGAGTCCAAATGCTAGCTCTGAGGATGTGGAAAGACTGCAGGGCCTGATGGTTCCCAGCTGGCTTTGCTTTAGGGAAGCTGACTATTCCACAGCACCACCAGCATCAAGCAGCACATGCTTTGCACGCAAGTCCTGCTTTCGTTAGTGGCACATTTTTTCCCCCAGCACAATAAGAAGACTTACTTGGCCAATTTTCAAAATCTGACTTTTAGCCATTAAGTGCAGACCTGGCAGATTTGTATGTTGGCATTCTGTATGGATTTAATAATTGTTAATAGAGGTCCATCATAGCTGCCCTGAAGTAGCTGTAATTTGTAAACCATGTTTGTTTTGCCACCCACTAAGAAACGGTAAAACTGTCTTCCTGCAGGCTATGAGAGTACACTATGTCCAGTAGAAATAATCAACCCCCCCACTCCTGCACTATCAGTCATTTCTCACGCAGTAATCACATTAGGCTATACCTAATAATATTTATAAGCCATTCTCAATGAAAACTGTTCCACAGTACAATTAAATGAACCTGAACGTTCAACAAGATAATTAAATGTATCCACTTTCTGGAACAGATTCATATATGACAGAAGCCTGAAAAATATTAAGCATGCAACTCTGTATTTGGTCAGCAAAACCACTGCCAAAACGGAACAAACTTTACATTCATTACAACTTCTGTACTTACAACCCATTACATTTGGCTAAGTCATTGCTGTAAATAATTCACGTTTGTTTACTGGCCACAGTCTCATAGTGTGTCGATGTGATATCCATTTCCTCTTTGTGTTGTAAAGGACATGACCTTTTCATATTCACAGGCCCAGTGAATGAGCAATTTAGCAGTTTCTGTTGCCAGCACTATAAACAACTTTTAACAAAGACATAGCCTACAAATAACTGGTCGAGACTCTGGGCTATGGTTTTTCTCTTTTTTCCCCCTGCATCCATGGGACTATATAATCACTTGACTAGTGGCTGTATTTACAAAGCACACTGCAGACAACAGCTTATCAGAGACCTGTAAAACTTAAAGTGTTGTCTGCCTGGAAAACAAACCAAAGATTCTAAAGGAAAGTAAATCATGTTTATCCAAAGCCAACTCTTCACTTAAAACTTTAAATAAAGAGCTATAAAGGATTAACTTTAGGCTATGTCCTTGTGGAGTTCTAAATAATGCGAAGTGTGCTGTCATGTGCAGTACAGCCCTTGTGATGAATATCATAACACCAGTGTGAGAAGTGTAAGTGAGTCCAGATTTACAGTGTGTGCATGCTCTCCGTCATCGTCTGCTGAATAATGGGAATGAGTAGCCCAGGGTCATAGATCACATGACTCGAGACCTCTCTTGGCTCTGCTGCTCCATCTAGTGGACCATAATGCAGAGGACCATCAACCATTTTCCTTCTCATTCTGCCAGCATAGAAAGCCTAGGCCCTTGGGGCTCAGGAATGTTGATCTCCTTTCTTAATACACTCTCAGAGAAAGAAAAAGTGTACTAAACTGTAATTTTCCTTGTTGCAAATCCTTTACAAAGTAGCGTTAACCTACATGCATGTAGTAACTTTAAATCTCTCCTCTAAATGGTTATTATGGTCCGATTATGCATGTGAAAGATGGCAGTAAAATACATACAGTATTTGTGCATGATTCCTGTATACAGTGCAATTTGTTGTGCAATATATCGTACTTCAGTGAGCCTTCGACTTCATTGTCATTGCACACGTACACATGCTACTACAGTGAAATGCAGTTTAGCATCTAATCAGATGTGCACCAGGCATAATGTGCAGAATAAGTAGATATGAATGGCAGAGTGTACCATATGTACAGTATACACAGATCCAATGATGACCATATTGTGTGTGTGTGTGTGTGCAGGTATATATGATCAATATCATATATCAATACTATAAATAAAGATCCAACGTGGAAACTGTAAAGGACTATGCACAACTGTGGAAATGTCGGAAAAATATAATGTAGAAATGTGAAAAAATCTAATGCAGAGAAATGTTATGATATGAGCAATACAATTAATGTGCAAAAATTAATATGTCCAAAAAATTGTATATAGAAAAAACATGCATAAACCATTTAATATCCCTCCAAATATCCCTCACTGGAACCAGAATCTTTCCTGCAATTCAAAAAAATAATAATTTAACGTTCCTCTAAGACAGATGATAAATACATATGTTTTGGTAAATATCAAAGAAAGTGGAAGGAATATGCTTCAGTATTACTTCAGAACCACTTAATAATGAATAATTGTCTCAAATTATAGATATCGTAATACAAAATTGCTGTATAGAGATGTAGAATGCTTGAGTAATGGTGTTCAGGGTTATGTTAAGAAAACATATCAGTCATGAACAGGAAACTCTATGCACGCTTCTGGTTCCTGAAGTTCCACAGCTGCTTCAACACTCAGATAATGTAAATCTCACATGTTAGTGCACTATATTCATGTCCAAGCCTCTCTATCTCAAAGTCATGTATATCCAAATGCAGAACACGCTATTTTGAGGGTTTTCATCAAACTAGTCAATAGCTATTTTGCCTAGCAGACTTGCTAAATACTGTTTTCACTCCTTTGAGGAATCGCACTGTGAATAGATCTGAATATCGAGGTGTTTCTTTAGATACAGTAACTGCTCATCAGATTTGTTTTAATGTCACCCAGACTCATTAAAATCATCTGCCATCTGTCATGTGTTTCATAACCAAAAGCGTTCTCAAGAAGTGTTTCTCTGTTTTCTGTGTATTTCGGTTTCTATAGTGAAAAACCGATGTGGTTTTGGTAAAATATAGTGAACATTTCTCTGAGCAACCTGCAGATCTTAAAGTGAGAACACACCAATGAAAAATATTGTCACTTATTTTGTTACAGCTTGCAGAACTAGGCAGAAACCCTAAGCTTAGCCTTCATTTTTCTATTCATACATGGACTGATTTTTTTATTTGGACTATTACTGTATGTCATGGAACTAAGGAGGAAAAATAGATGAAAAAGTTGGGAACACAAACTCCGTGTGCCACTATTCCCTCCGGCGCTGGCCCGACGTCTGTTAATTGGTGGCATGTTTCCTCTTAACTCAGCCGCCATTTTCCTCGCACAGTTAAATCCGATTCGATTAAGCTGTTGCTCCATTTTAGTGCCACAAGACACATCGGGAAAATTCAAGCAGGAGAGTAAGACGAGAGGAGATGGTGAGTGTGAACAGAAAGAGGCAGCAGTAAGGGGGAGAGGATGAGAGCTGGAAGAAAAAAAGAATGATGATTTGAAGGTTATGCCATTCAGCCCACAGCTCACGCTTCTTAATTAAGTCAGCTGGGACCACCAAGCTGAACACATTACCCACGTTTTTTTCTGGGTCAAACGAAATGGCTAAAGATTACTACTGTGCTGTAGCTCTACACATTTCAGGCTTGCATGGCATGAATTTTGAACATTTTTAATCTTTACAGAGTGTCTGTTCAAACTCGATGAATGATGTACAAAGGAATTTGATGTTCAGAAATCTGTCTACATGAATCAGGACTTCCTTTCCTACAAAATCCTCAATGTTGATTTAACACCTACAACTCATTCTGTGCTGCATTAAAACCCTACACATTAACTGAAGTATTTAGTTATGTATCTATCTGGCCAGACCTGATGGACTGTAAGTGCTAATAAAGAGATTATAAAGGGATTTTAACCCATAAAAAATGTAATCACTTACGTAGACTTATAAAAAGGAATAAGGAATAAAATAGAAGAGGACCTGTTGTTATGGGAAAATAATAATCAATATACAGCTACTGTTTCCATCCCAAAATTTGACTAATTTCCAGTATTACTTCCTGCCATGTTTTATTCCTCTTATGCTGCAGCAGTTTGTCAACAATTGCAAATTTTATTTTATTAATGAATGGAATGTTTAGCATTTCATTTAAATGTGAAATGTCCATAAAAAGGTTACTTCCTGTTATTATTTAGGAGCTGTAAAGGGATGTTTCCTCACCAAGCTGTGAGTGTAAAAAGTGTATTTATAACAGCAGTTTTCTGTCTTGAAGTCAGCTTTACAGCTTTTTCATGTTACTGAGTTACAAAAACTGCTCTGTCCTGAAGACTTTCCCATGTCAGAAAACACAGTGATCAACACAAACCTCAGACCCTGGAAACAATGGAAAAATGTTAAACATCTTACAGAAAGCTTTACCATATCGATGAATAGATGATTTTCTTTTTTAAGCAATACATCATCTATTATTAGCCTTACAGATTCAAAAATCAGATTAAAAGTACTGTATAATTCTTGCAGTTACTAACTAACACAGGATATGAAAATTTCTATCTCTAGATTTAACTCTATGCAATGCATCTGCCTTTAAAAGTGCAGCGAGTATTTATATTTATTATATTTCTATTTCTCTTTTTAGCAAAATGATTGAATGTTATTTATATGTCAGTGAATATATACACAGGCATAACATCATGGTGAAGGTGAAGTGAATAAGACTGATTATCTGCTCATCATGGCACCTGTTAGTGGGTGGGATATATTAGGCAGCAAGTGAACATTTTGTCCTCAAAGTTGATGTGTTAGAAGCAGGAAAAATGGGCAAGCGTAAGGATTTGAGTGAGTTTGACAAGGGACAAATTGTGATGGCTAGACCACTGGATCAGAACATCTCCAAAACTGCAGCTCTTGTGGGGTGTTCCCGGTCTGCAGTGGTCAGTATCTGTCAAAAGTGGTCCAAAGAAGAAATAGTGGTGAACTGGCGACAGGGTCAAGGGTGGCCAAGGCTCATTGAGCCTTGGGGAGTGAAGGCTGGCCCGTGTGATCCGGTCCAACAGACGAGCTACTGTTGCTGTAACTGCTGAAGAAGTTAATGCTGGTTCTGGCAGAAAGGTGTCAGAATACACAGTGCATGATGGTTCAGGGATTTTTTGGCAGCTAAAGGGGGACCAACACAATATTAGGCAGTTGGTTATAATGTTATGCCTGATCGGTGTAGGCTATGAGAGAAATGTATAACTATAGAAGTATATGTATGTTAAAAAGATATGTACAAACAAGTATCTACGTAATTTGCTAGATTTTGGCTCAATATCTAAAAATCACAGATATAGATTATCTGATATATATAACCTTCTCCATCCAAGGTCTCACAGTAGATTCAGGTTTGTTCCCTCATAGACACTACAATTACAATTCTTCAAAAATCCACTACATCATCTTCAACATCATCACCATCTTCATCCAGAATGCAGAGCTATCATCTCTTACTGCTGTAAGACAAGAGAGGTCAGCCACTCAGTGTATTATGTACACGAGCTACCTTTTCTAATTAAAATGCTCTATTAAACAAAGAGACTCTCTGTCTCGCTATCTATTCAATCTCTACTTATTTACAGCTCTGTTCTGCATGTGTGAATCTCCTGAATGCTCCCTCTTCCAGATGTCACTAAGACAACAGCTGTTAGAGCACAGAGCTGTATTGTCTCTATGCATTTATCTTGGCGACACCTGATAAGCATGCTATTATTTCTAAGACAGCCAAAGTGCCTTGTAAGACAATGGCTTTACCTAAAACCCCCTTTTTTATTTTATTCATTTCAAGCTACACCAAACTTTAGGTAGATCTCTGGAGATGCTTATTTTCACACGCAGCAGCTGTAGAACTGGTATGATGGATAGAACGGTACGTTTGGAGTACTGCTGTACTAAGTAGAAAAAGCAACTCTATTTTCAAAGAAATAAATAATAATTTGAAATATACTCATCTAAATACAGATCAGCTGATAATGTTAATAAGATGTTGGCATGAATGAATGTATTAAGGCAATCATTTCAGTTTTAAGAGGTCTATATGGTGGCCACTAAACTACTTAACTCATTGTGTTTAAAAATGAGGCACTGAAACAGAGAGAACAATTGAAGTAGACCTCTGTGGCGAAAGGAACCCAAATATGGAGATGGATTATATATCACAAACTTGGTATCCTGAAGTAAAATACCATTTTCCTGTGCTACCTTATGTGAATTCTATTATATAGGTGTTTTTTTTGTTTTGTCTATTCCTGACAAATAATTAATTTAGGCTATGCATAAAGTATAACATATTCATGAGTATGCTAAGTTACACAATCCATGGTGTGTGTGTGTTTTGCTTTCAGCTGCTCCCTGTTCAGGGTCACCACAGCAGACCAACTGATCCGCACAACAACTTGGCAAATGCTTTACGCTGGATGCCCTTCCTGACGCAACCCTCCCATTTTTCCGAGCTTGGGACCGGCACTGCATCCAGTGGCTTAGGTTGAGGCATTGGCTGGGAATCGAACCCAGGCCTTCCACATGATAGGTGAGGAACCTACCACTGAGCCACCAATGCCCCTACACAATCCATGGTGATGACTTTCATATCTCATGGTCAAAATATAATATTATGTCATTAGTTTATGGTCTCAAAACCTGTGGTCTCAGTGTATTCGTTTGTGTCCACACCTTATTAAAAAATAACCACCATGTTACCTCAAAGGCACCGCATCTAGAAGTTTCTGTATGTTCAGAGGGTTCTGAGTCTTGAGTTAAATGTTTATACAACATTTGCTTAATTTCTCAAGCAAGTGTTGAAAGATTTCATTCAGATGGCAGCACTTATTAATTTGTGCTAATTGTCATTGTCACATCGTACGTATCTAACACCTGATACTGACTCAGGTATTTGCAGTCTTTTTACAGTGTTGTGGGTTCCTGTCCCCGAGGTGTGTGTTCAATAAGAACCATTAGTCTTGATAAAGGAAATTGAGTGAAAAAAAGAACTGATTATGATTTGTACTGTCTTCAAAAGTCCCTTCTTGCAATCTTCTACTCAAAGAAATCCCTTGAGAAAACATACACATATCCTTACACTAACATCTCATCAGATTTTAATAGTCTTTTAATAGTCTTTCTGTCCGTGCTTTATATAAATTCCCAAAATTATAACTTGATGAGCTATGACACTATGGTATGTTATGTAAAAGACTTTATCTAGTCATATCTACAGAGCCTTTATTTATATCTTCTGATGACTCACAGTCCTGAAGGCATGATATTTCATCTTATTGTATATTTTTACTTTCTCTCCATATTGATTGTTTGGGGATGACTGTAAAAAACCTCTTGAAGTTAAGAAAAACAAAGGATATGAGAAAGAAAGAAAGTTCCCCATGCAGAGAATCAAGGGCTCATCCAGTAGGGGGAGGCATTAGCTGAGACCCATAATTGGATCCTCAAAGAGTGTGTGCATATCCGTGACTGTCTGTACAAGAGCCTAAGCAGTTTTAGTGGGGTGCTATCATGTTTGTTTATGCCAGATGAATGGAAGTGTAATTAAACGGGCTAAGTTACACCATGCTCTCAACACTATCGATCCAGCTCTACCAGAACGGCTGAGGGTTTTAGGTTCCTTCCAAGTGGAGCACAGGTTTCCGTGTGTAATGGACGCATCAAAAGCCGGTGCATGTGATCACAGCAGAGAGGCCACTACGGTGTTACAAACTACAGCAAAAAGCTCTTTGGCAAAGTACAAAACACCGAAACACCACCCAAAATATTCGGCTCGTATCCTTCAGCGTGGGATGTGTGGGCCATTATCACACAGATTTGATTAATGACAGCAGCCTGGCAATTGCAATGGGCAGGAGTGAGCAATTTGAGAAGAGCCCACCCTCGTTAAGAGGATACTATCATTTATTATTTGTCTGATAGAGCTGAACGGGGTGGTGGCAGGTTAGAGGACAAAGAAGGTAAATACATGCAAGTAGATCAACTGGGATTTTTCTTTGCATTTGCATTTTTGTTCAGTCCCACATGAGACCTAATGATGATGGGATCCAGATGTTGAACTATCTGCACAACTCAGGCTCTTTTTATATAGCCCTAATTATGGATGAACACACAGCTAAGATACGTAAAACTGGCATATCATTAAAAAATACATAACAGTGTAGCACATGGGTCTCTGATTGCAGTCAAGAACAATATGAAGATTTCTTTGTCTAAAGACAGCTGAGTGAATCTGATTAGTCAGAATTAATTTTCAATAACAGCAGCTCTGTCAAAAATCCCAGCTGTTGCTCAGTGAAAAGGGAAAATGTTGATCTGTTCAGCTTTATGTAAGGACATACAGAAGATATAGAAGAGTCTTTGCTGTCAGTGCTTTAGTAACAGCCAGTACAATTCAGGATAGAGAAGACTTTTTGGGGTCTTCCATTTTAGTTTCTGACATGATAAGATGGAGAAATATTGAGAGAGTATACACCATATACACCATATAGACCAAAATTCACTATACGGCCAAAAGTATGAGGACACCCGATGATCATACCTATATGTGGGTCTTCCCTAAACTGCAGCCACAATGTAGGACACTTATAGGATGTAGGATGTTTTTCTATGCTGTAGCATTACAATTGCACTTCAATGGCGCTCGTGCTTCAATTGGGCTTGTTTATATATATATATATATATATATATACCTCATATATATATATATATATATAAAATATAGTAGTTTGTTCTGCCATCAGGAGATTATAGGCATTACTTTCAGGCATTACTCTATCCATTTTTGCTAACACACTTAATATTCTTATCTTTATCCAAGCTGAGCAAGAAAACATTCCTCAAAGGGAAGGTCATATTGTCATTTGGCAGAAGATTTGCATTTTAAAGCTTTGAACAGCTTTATTGTGTAATGCTATTTGATTATGCTTCGTTGGACAAATACGACTTTTGATTTAAAAAAAAAAACAAAAGCAAACACCACTGTTCTGTGATTGTGAATGTTACGTACTGTAGTCAAACTCGATTATTGCATCTATTTTGAGCCAGTGCCACTTTGTCTAACCCATTTGGGTCTCATTTCTGCTAATTAGCATCTATTCTACTGAAATTATTAGAATACCTTCCAATTCTTCGCCCATTAGATGGTGAAATATATAATTGCATAAATACCATTAAACAGGTAAAGTAGAACAGGATGACTTGTAGTACTGTAGAAAGATTAAATGACACAACTTGTGCTTTATTCTTGAAGACTTTTTGCCTTTCATCATGAAGTCTAGTTGCCTCGGATGACTGAAAAATCTTTACAAAGAGCAGGGTATCTTTTAAGTGCTAGAAATGAAATGTGTTTGAAATCCAGTACCATTAGCTAAGCTTGGTTTATTTCCTTTTTGAAGCTTCTCACCTCCTCAATTGTTATATAATGGATAATAATTATAGTCTTCTTCCAAACGTAGAAAGCCAGCATCCTAATTGCCAAGCTCAATGTTTTATTTATTTTTTTCTCTTTTTTATTTTTTTTTTTAACACTTCTTCTGTATTCGTGAGATTACACCAAGTCGTGACAACTATTGGCAGCACTCAAGATGCAAATGACTTAGTCAGTGTGTGGTGGATTTAGACGTCATGCTGCAGTTCTGTCTCTCTCTGTAAGACACGCTCGGCTCGGCACTATCTTATTACCATCATTTCAGGCCAGACCCAACAGATTTTTTATATCTATGCAAATTGGGATTATTCATATTTCTGGTCTCATTTTATCCTCACATTTTTGTTAGGGAAAACCAAGTCATACCTCATATCAGACAGATAATAATGTATAGACTTGATTTTTTAGAATTTTATTCTACCTTATTTTTTTCCCACTACCTCTTCAGGGGGAATTAATATAATAAGAGAACATCCACAGGATAGACGACATTCCCCCTTATGTTGGTAAAGGATCAAATCATATTTCACATGTGACATGATATAGAAATGAGCCTCAGATAACCAAACCTCATTTCTATACTGAACAATTATTGTGAAGCATCTATGACTAGTCTGGCTATTAGAACAGGGTTAGATTATGAAGTAATTTTCTACAAGCTTTAGATGTCTCACTGACTTGTGAAGCATTAAACATTTCATTCAGAGTTCACTGGTTTTAATTAACAATCCATTTTCATGAATATCTAATAAATGTAAGAGGTATTCTGTCATTCAGTTAAGACTATCATAACCATAAGACTGTTAAACATCTTACTGTGTCTTAAAAATATGTCTTATTAATAAGTTGGTAGTTAGTCCAGCATTCCCAATTCAATCCTCAGCTGAGATTACTGCATGTTCTCACCTTGTTCAGGTGGGTTTCCTATGGTTTCTCTGGCATTTTATCTATCAAAAACAGGACAATATATGGGTTGACTATGAAAATTGGTATTTGCTGTGAATGTGTAAGTGCATGCTGCCTTGCTGTACACCGGCATCTCATTCAGGGTGTCCTATGATCTCCTTTTGCCCAGAGATCCAGGGGTACACACTTGATCCACTGTGATCCTGACCAGAAAAAAGTGGTCACTAAAGATAAATAAATGAATAATAAAAATATGCCTTGTTAATCGTACGGTGGTGTTGCTATGAGGCTTTCAGTAAAGTCAGAAAGAAGCATTTCTATTGCTATATTATTTCTATTCTCTTACAGTATTATTTCTGTCGTATATTTAATTGATGAACCCAACCCGATGTCATGGAAAATCAAATGAATCTGAATCTTGTGGTGCAATCTTATAGAGATAAGTCATTGCTAAATCAGCCACAACCCTGACCCCTTATCAACATTTACATTTAGCACACATCTTTACCCAGAGCAACAATTTATCTCATTTGGTACAACTGAGTGTAAAGGGCCTTGCTCAGGGGCCCACTAGAGGCAGCTTGGTGGAGCTGGGATTTGAGCTCACAACCTTCCATACAGAAGGCCAACACCTTAACCAATGAGCTACCACATCCCTAAACTTAACTTGCCAATCTCTAGCCAATCAAAATCATCTGTGTATGCAGAAGAGAATAGATAGTGTCATCTTCCTAGTGTGTCACACTGTCCTATGATCCTGCAAGCTAGAGAAGCAGCATGAAAAGATTTATAGTTTGGCTTTATGTGTCTCAGAGGAAACACATTTTTGCCACAACTATCAGAAATGGCTAGTGGGTAGGAATTGGCAACACCAAATTGGAGAGGAAATCAGCAAGTAATCTACCCTCCCTCTAAGACCTTAAATCCTAGAACACATGGTTAACCTTGGGCAGTGCAGCATGGCTTGACTCTGCAAATTATACCCATAATCCTCCATGTTGTCACCATGTCCACCTCCATGTGTCCTAGCTAATTACCCATGGAAATTTGGCCACACTCTTACCCAAGTGCCATGCAAACTAAAAAGGAACATATGAGGGAACTAATAATAATAATGAAGCTCATCGTCTGGTAAAATTCACACAGATGTCCTTATTCATGTCTTAGGGTGTGATGGCATGCAAATCTTCTGTAAAAGTCTAGTGGTGACCGTTTGCTAAAGTTTCTTGCTCTTTTCAAAAGTTCGTTTTCTCCTGATATTGTATGTGCTTTTACCTCTGATAAGTGAAAGCAACTTAAACATACAAACGAGAAACTTATACCAACTTTCTTAAGCAACCAAATTATAGTGTCACATCTGATAAACTTGTGTCCAGAGGTTACGTGCACTTTGGGAAACAAAGTTCTGCTGATCAGTAAGACTTTAAAAAGTTTACACTTCTTCGCTCTACTGGCAAGTAAAACATTTCCTCTTTTCCGCTTTTCACACATACAATTTGAAATGATTAGGATTCATGGTGGCGGCACATAATGAAAAACTAATCACATCAATCTTTTCATTGTTGCCAGAGAAACGGCTCATTTACAGATGGTCATTCCCCCACCTGCTCATAGAGCCAGCAACAGCTGAGGCCTCATGCTGCCATGCATGCCAGTAATGCACACATACACACACACACACACACACACACACACACACACACACACACACACACACACACACACACACACACACACACACACACACACACACACACACACACACGGTATGTTCAGGACGTAAATACCTCAGACGAGACTTGACGAGCCTTTGCATTTGGAGTAGACGAGCATCTGTACATAACAATAGTATTAAAATGAACTCAAAGCTGGAGAGAAAATAAAAAATAAATAAAAAAAATTGTCTCAGGTTGATTCATTATTGGGCACGGTGGCTTGGTGGTTAGCATGTTTGCCTCACACCTCCAGGGTTGGGGGTTTGATTCCCGCCTCCGCCATGTGTGTGTGGAGTTTGCATGTTCTCCCCGTGCCTCGGGGGTTTCCTCTGGGTACTCCAGTTTCCTCCCCCGGTCCAAAGACATGCATTGTAGGTTGATTGGTGTCTCTAAATTGCCCGTAGTGTGTGTGATGGGTTGGCACTCCGTCCAGGGTGTATCCTGCCTTGATGCCCAATGACGCCTGAGATAGGCACAGGCTCCCCGTGACCCGAAAGTAGATCGGATAAGCGGTAGACAATGAATGAATGAATGATTCATTATTTAGTAATGACAGCGGTCAGGAGTGAGCGGGAAATGTAAGGAGTCAGGAGCGAGAGGTAATGACAGCGGTCAGACGAGAAGAGTCCAATATGAAAAGCAGCAGTCAGACAGGGGCAGAAGTTTGAGAGCACACTTACAAAATCCATCTGTCAGACGTGTTAGCAGGTCATCGAGCAGCGGGAAGTAGAAAGTCAGTTACAGAGTGCGTTAGTCCAAATATAGGCTAAACGATAACAGAGCAGCTGCTGAAAGGTGACAGAGTGAAGGGTGATTTTTCAGCTGCAACACTGCAACTCTTTTACACCTTCCACTTTAAGCCCCTCAAAATATTTGTGTTTTTTCTGTCATATGAACAGTTTAAGATGGATTTCACTTAGGTAATCTTCATGTAACACCATAAGAGTAATATGTACCTCTTTTACACACTGCTTTTCATGCTGTATTATGGACATTGCAAGGATGTGACTGACTTCTCTAGTCTTCTGCAGTGTGTGCTTTTATAGGAAAATAATAAATAATGTTGTGTTGTGATGCTATTGACATTCTGACGATGGATATTTTCCAGGAACTGTGGTCCTGAAATATTTTATATATCACAGTAATATTATGATTAGAATGTGTGACAAGTTATCCCAATTCCAACAATAGCAACGATATATAACCAGTTGTTCACTCACTAGCATCTATCTATCTATCTATCTATCTATCTATCTATCTATCTATCTATCTATCTATCTATCTATCTCTCTCTCTCTCTCTCTCTCTCTCTCTCTCTCTCTCTCTCTCTCTCTCTGTGACAAAAACATAGCTTCTTCATGTAACAGATTAAGCAGATAGCATAAACATCTCTCAAAATTACCTAGCACAAGAGCATCTTCATGAGCTCTCATAAAGACGCTCCTGTGCTAGATAATTATGCAAAGCACTGTGACTGGTACAAAGCTCTGACACCATGAAACGTCTCCTGAGAAAAAAAAATGAATGAATGAATGAATGAATGAATGAATCAATGAATACACTGGACATTTTTTCAAGATAAATAAGCACATTAATATTAACCCATCATTCATGTTACTGTACTGTACTGTGCAACTGTCTGAATCATGTGGTTATACAAAAATAATGCACACCTTCTGACCAATTACAGTGCTGTAATTTAAAAAAAAAAAAAAAAAAACACAAAACACCAATCAATATCTTCTGACCAGAAGATCAGAATCAAAAATTCAGCTTCATTATCATCTATATGGGGGGCACGGTGGCTTAGTGGTTAGCACGTTAGCTTAATGGCCTCACACCTCTAGGGTTGGGGGTTCGATTCCTGCCTCTGCCGTGTGTGTGTGTGTGTGGCGTTTGCATGTTCTCCCCGTGCCTCGGAGGTTTCCTCCCCGGTCCAAAGACATGCATGATAGGTTGATTAGCATCTCTAAATTGTCCGTAGTGTATGATTGTGTGAGTGAATGAGAGTGTGTGTGTGCCCTGCAATGGGTTGGCACTCCGTGCAGGGTGTATCCTGCCTTGATGCCCAATGACGCCTGAGATAGGCACAGGCTCCCCGTGACCCGAGAATAGATCGAATAAGCGGTAGACAATGAATGAATGAATGAATGAATATCATCTATATTGACTTAAAAGTGTTAAAATGACCTGTGTTTGTAAATATAAAAGCTGTTTCTTTGTGCTGTAATATGGACAAAATGGTTATCATTTCATGAGGCTTTTGCATGTCTGTGTACATAAACACTGCAATCCATTGACATACAGTTGAATCTGTTTTGTGGGAAACTTAAAAGAACTGGCCACTGTCAACAGGACATCTATTGTTATATTGCAAACAAAACAAGGGCAAAGTTATTGTTTTACTATACATTCTCCAGCAAAGTGTGTGTGTGTGGGTGTGTGGCAGTTAGTTGTGTGTGTCCAGCGGAGGATGCTGTAGCCAGATACCACATGTTGAGCAGCTGTAGGATCTTCCTTGTCTCGGCCTGCAGGACTGTGTTTGATCCCCCCTGTGTGGGGCAGATGGTGGTGTCTTTGTGCAGCGGTGGCTGTTATTAGCCGTGACTTTCATCCATATGCTTGAATGAGAGGGCAGGTGGCCAGGGAGATGAATTTTTTTAAGCAGGTATGACTCTATCCGCAGTAAAGTCTCCTGGAATAGACTTCAGCAGCCCTATTTGACAGCTCTATTGGATTCATCTCAGAGGAATTTCAAGCTCAGGGCTTTTTTAGAAATAGTTCCATTGTGAGTCCATGATTGCCTGTTGAAAGGGAACTTGTGTAAATGTCCCTGAGTTAGGTTGAGGTTGATAAGAGTTCGGCTTCAGGATCTGCACAGGCGTTTTTGACATACTGATGCCGCCAGGTTCAGTGATTTTAATCATATACATTTACTTCGCATGACCTAGAAAATGTTGACGCGTCTCTCACGACTGAAGATGCAGTTTGTAATTTGTAAAAGTGCTTTCTTGACCTGTGCTAATCATGCAACATTACAATGTGGTAGATCTGTCTAATATCTTAAAATCAAGTCTTTTGTTTAGACTTTTATGGCCCAGAAAATAACATTCACATTTATGGCATTTGGCAGATGCCTTCATCCAGGTTGACTTACAGAAGTGCTTTGAAGTCTCTATCAATGAAAACATGAAGCTGTTTCACTAGTTCACAGACTAAGAGAATTATTTTTATAAAAAAAAACAAAAAAAAAACTCTGCTAGAGAGATAATATAGTTCTGAAAAACAGACAGACAACACAAATAAGCCAGAAAAAAGTAGGTCTTTAGATGTCATTTGAAGACTGCCAGTGACTCAGCTGTTTGGATAGCTCAGGGGAAGTTCATTCCACCACCCAGGTGCCAGAATGGAGAAAAACCTTGATGCACATCTCCCCTGAGTGATGATGGGACCAGTTGAGCGGTGCTAGAGGATTGGATGGAGCATGATTAGAGCTTTGTAGATGGTCCATTTTTGGCTTTGTAGGCAAGCATCAGTGTTTTAAATCTGACAATGTCTGCTACAGGAAGCCAGTGAAGGAAGTGTAGCAGTGGGGTGGGGTGGGAGAACTTAGGATGGTTGGAAACAAGTCATGTAACTGCATCCTGGTTCAGATGTAAAGGTTGATGCAAAGTAGGCAGTAGTCCCGTCTCAAAATGACAAAGAACTAAACAAGCACCTGAGTGACCTGTGTGGATAAAAATGGACAAATCCTTCTGATGTTCTAAAACAGAAATCAGCTTCAGTGAGTCAGATTAGCAAAGTGAGTGTTGATTGGCCATGGTTAGCCCAAGGTTGCATGCAGTTGCAGCTGGTGAGATCCGAGAGTTGTTCAGGGAGATGACAAGCTCCTGACATGGGAATACATCACCTGGGATGTACAGCAGTTCAGTTTTGCTGGGATTAAGTCTCAGACAAGTCTGGCAAGTCTCAGAGACGTCTGGCAAACCTGCTGAGATCTGAGCAACATGAGTGTTTGAGGGAAGATGGGAAGGAGAGGTTATGTCTTCAGAATGTCATCTGCATAGCAGCAGTATAAAAAATCCACATGAGGATATGACATCACCAGGAAATGGAGTATAGATGGAGAACATAAGAGTACTGAGTCTTGTGTTCTCTCAAGAGGACAGATGCTGAAATACAGATGCTCAACTGTAAATCTTCAACTGGAAAAAAAAATCTCTAAATCCACAACTCATGAGGCATACACAGTTTCATCACAGGGTGTAGGAACAACTGGAGAAAAATGAAAGCTGGTGGATATGTTAATTATAATTACAGCAGACCTTGTAACCAGCTGAGGGATCTACATTTTCTAAACGACTGCTTTAAAATTGTCTTTCTTTTTTGGGATGTAGAATTTCGGGATATATTTTATCATGCATTTAATTTTCTCTTTAAAGTTGTTCAAGTAATAAATGAATGCTTAAATGTTAATTTGATTAAAGAAAGTGTGCAGACAGTTTATATTCTGTTCTTAGGGTTTAGATAGATCTTAATTTTTTACCATTCATTCATTCATTGTCTACCGCTTATCCGATCTACTCTCGGGTCACGGGGAGCCTGTGCCTATCTCAGGCGTTATTGGGCATCAAGGCAGGATACACCCTGGACGGAGTGCCAACCCATCGCAGGGCACACACACACACACACACACACACACACACACACAATTTAGAGATGCCAATCAACCTACCATGCATGTCTTTGGACCAGGGGAGGAAACCAGAGTACCAGAGTACCCCAAGGCACGGGGAGAACATGCAAACGCTACATACACGGCGGAGGCAGGAATCGAACCCCCAACCCTGGAGGTGTGAGGCAAACATGCTAACCACTAAGCCACTAAGCCACCATGCCCCCCTAATTTTTTACCATCTTATCTGAATTTCTATGTGTAAAATAATGGACTGGACAGGGACAAGACAGATTGATTGATTGATTGACTGATTGATTGATTGATTAATATTGCTTATGGGTTAATTGTTTCTCTAGAATTATTTTACCTGAATTTACACCAAGAAAAATACATTTCGGCTTGACATATTCTGCTTACATAAAACTGTCAGACAGTCGCACTGATCATAATACTGCGTCTCACTTAGAGCAATGAGAAAAGTCATAATCACTCATAACTGTGACGAGCACAGATGAGATTTTATGACTACAGCAACAGTTCTTAGAAGATACCATAAGATAATACTAATTATTTCCAATTACACAGAATAATATATAAATAAAAATATAGAAGAGCCAGAGTATAAATTAATGTCAAACATTCTTTTTTTTTTCCCCGAGTAAACTGCAGTTCTCACCAGAAGTTGAAGTTTGAAAGAGTGCACTGGAAGTTCACACTAAATATTCATTGTACCTCATTATAGATTTGAGTTGTACTTGCCAGAATGTTACGATCCAGAAAAGATCGTCACTAATTATGCATGATTGGGAAATTGCAAATCTACAGCCGTCTCATCGGAGATGAATGATTTGTGCTGGAAAAGATGGAATGAAATAAGCTTTGTGAATTTTTATTTTGTCAGCCGTCTGGCATCTGTGTGGCCATGCCTCTCAGGAACGTGTGTGTGTGTGTGTGTGTGTGTGAGTGTGTGTGTGTGTGTGTGTGCAGACAGCAGGGAGGAGGAGAGGAATCGATAATAGAGCTGTCATGAGCCTGAGAGCAAATGCTGATTTCACTTCAGGAATCTGTGCTTTTGTCAGCTGCTCTCTCTCTCTCTCTCTCTCTCTCTCTCTCTCTCTCTCTCTCTCTCTCTCTCTCTCTCTCTCTCTCTCTCTCTCTCTCTCTCTCTCTCTCTCTCTCTCTCTCTCTCTCTCTCTCTCTCTCTCTCTCTCTCTCTCTGTTATCAGGGCGGAATTGTGACTGCGCTGTTGACCCCCCGTCAAGAGTCAAGCACTTGCTCATCTCCACATGACATTGGCGCTTTCTTTTCTAAAGGACTGACCTTCCTACCTGCTCAGACTCTGCAAAACACACAGCAAGACATGAAAGAAAACATTACACTCTTCTCTTCACTACTTAGCAATGAGTGTATCAAGAGCCGAGCCTCAATTTTTTTTCCAATTTTACACAAAATAATTGGACGTCCCTGGTGGCCCCAGCAGCAGGATGTCACTCTCTATCTGCTGTGCCCTGGGTTTGATTCCTGGGGAACCAACCGGTCCCAAGCATAGATGAAAAGGGGGGGGGATGTGGTAGCTTAGTGTTTAAGGTGTTGGACCAATGACCAAGAATCCACCTCTGGGCCCATGAGCAAGGCCCTTAATCTGCAATTGCTCAGTTGTATAAAATAAGATAAAAAAATGTAAGTTGCTCTGGATAATGGCATCTGCCAAATGCTGCAAATGAAAACGGAAGGGTTGCATCAGGAAAGGCATCGGGCATAAAACTTGTGCCTGTGACCATGAACAGGGAGCAACCGAAAGAAAAACAACACTAAATATTTGAAAACTTTACACCAATAAATGTATTAAAGCTTCATAGTGATTGTTATTAGCAATGCAAAACTATACTGATGGAATGCTGTAACATGCACAGGGCTGTAATTAGTGTTAAATGAGCCAATATCAACATTTCAGAACTATTATCAGACTAAACGCTGACCCAAAATAATAAATTGTGTGTGTAAATAAACACAAGCCATTTGATGGCAATTATAAAAAGATGAATATAAAAAATAAATAACTAGTCAAACATTAAAAGTGTGTAGTTAATAGAGCTGGGACTTAAAACGAATTCTACTTATATATTTCATGTAACATTCATTCATTGTCTACCGCTTATCCGATCTATTCTCGGGTCACGGGGAGCCTGTGCCTATCTCAGGCGTCATTGGGCATCAAGGCAGGATACACCCTGGACGGAGTGCCAACCCATCGCAGGGCACACACACACTCTCATTCACTCACACAATCACACACTACGGACAATTTAGAGATGCCAATCAACCTACAATGCATGTCTTTGGACTGGGGGAGGAAACCGGAGTACCCGGAGGAAACCCCTGAGGCACGGGGAGAATATGCAAACTCCACACACACATGGCGGAGGCGGGTTTTTATGTAACAATTGTTAATAATTAATATAATAATAATGAATAATTTCCTTGCAGTAGTAAAGTTGGGGGGCACAGTGGCTTAGTGGTTAGCACGTTTGCCTCACACCTCCAGGGTTGGGGGTTCGATTGCTGTGTGTGTGTGTGTGTGTGGAGTTTGCATGTTCTCCCTGTGCCTCGGGGGTTTCCTCCGGGTACTCCGGTTTCCCCCCCCGGTCCAAAGACATGCATGGTAGGTTGATTGGCATCTCTAAATTGTCCGGAGTGTGTGAGTGTGTGAGTGAGTGAGTGTGTGAGTGAGTGAGTGAGTGTGTGTGTGTGTGTGTGTGTGTGTGCGCCCTGCGATGGGTTGGCACTCTGTCCAGGGTGTATCCTGCCATGATGCCCAATGACGCCTGAGAATAGTTCAGATAAGCGGTAGACAATGAATGAATGAGTATTAAAGTTATAGATGTAGAACTGGCAAAAATCAGAGCAGACAATTTACGTACGTAACAAACGGCTAAACTTTGTCTTGATGCGTCTTTTACCGTGTACCGTGAACACAGTCACGTTTTAATTCCAGACTTCCAACAGTCTTATAACAGTCATCGCCAACATTTCCTGACCATGTTGCTTTCAGGTCAAAAAAATAAAAGGTATACACTGAAATGCTACTGCTCATTTTGACAGTACAGAACAGAAGCGCTGGGAAAAAGGCATGACACATTGAGTACACACTGAGACTGTGAGTGATCGCACTGTAAGACAGTGAGAAAAAGGTTGTTAAAGAAGCAACAGAAGGAAGCTGTAGTGTCAGTGAGGTGTTAAAAACCTGTTCACACTTCACTTTGCTGTGTTTTTGTAAATCATTAATTATAGAACAATGATGACTCTGTGGATATGTCAGGAGACGTGCTGAACTGTTTATTTAGCTATTTTCTTAATACCTTTGATTAAATGCGGCTGAAATGAAATTCTAAATAGATCATTGGGTCTAAACGCCAAAGACAATGTACTGCCCAGGCTTTTTTACAGGCATTTACAAGTGCATGGCGTTTATTTTTTCCGGTTTAGGGATGCTTGTTTTAAATGCATTATCCTGTGCAAGGACCATAAAAGATTCACCCTCTGGACTTTTCACCTTTTCTAGTTCGTGTAAATCAAAGAGAAATCGAGTCTTTTATGGGTGAAAACTCATTCATGTTTTATGAGGAGCCACGAGCGAGACGTGGGTAATAGAAGCTCTAGCACAGGTGCCTTGTCTTTCACTGCTCTGATTTCATTACATCACACACTTTAACAGGAACATCACACAGAGGGCTCATGTCTGTGTCTCTGAGGAACTACTAAATAATGCCTCTGAACTAAATGGTTCAAAGTTCAACCAAGTTAGAGAACAATG
Source organism: Hemibagrus guttatus (assembly GCA_033459395.1). NCBI lineage: Eukaryota > Metazoa > Chordata > Actinopteri > Siluriformes > Bagridae > Hemibagrus > Hemibagrus guttatus. Next base: position 17,121,922 of record JAUCMX010000015.1, on the reverse strand, counting down.
TGTTGAAGACATATTAGTTAAGAATTCTGGGGATAAAACTCACTTTTTTCAAGGTAGTCTACTGCAGTTTTCTTCTATGCAGATCCTCTATGAATGGTCTGAATTCTTACCGAATGAGACATTTCTTAAAAGGTCCTCCATGGCAGAAATATGCAGTGCGCAACTCCAAGGCTAATAGTAACAAGTTAACCTGCTTAATCTAGCTAGCTAGCTAGCGAAAATACAAGGCAAAGAACAAAACAGTCATATATGGTTCCTTCCACTGTGTATTTTTACCACCTAATTCATGTTTTCAACGTATTATGTAATTTGTTCTGTGTAATTTGTTCAAAAAACATTTACCATAACCTGTACATAAGAATTATAAAAACAATTATAGAGCAAAGATCAACAGAGCAGAGATCAATAATAATATACACACCAAGGGTGATGACTTGTTGAGATACAAAAACTACAAGGATAGACACCAACTACAACAGTGTTATAACCCCAGAAATGGCTAACAAAGCAAATTACACAACACAAATAAAACAGATGAGTATCATACTCTACCTTCCCAACAAATTAGATAAGAAATAAATGCAAAAGAGAAACCAAGAAAAAAATCCTTTCCTTTTATTACAGTATTCGATTCGATTCTCTTTCTCGCCCTGATTGTTTCCTGCCCACTGTTGTGTAGTTGGACTTTTTGCATGCCTAAGGCAGAATGTGATGAAGCTCTGACAAATTCCCTTGACTGTGATTTACTGTGACAAGCTTATGAGGTGACTCACGAACATCATATGTTGTTGTTTTTTTTTATTTTAATAGAAAAGATCGCCCACACTATAATTTTAACTTAGACTACGTAGACTTTAACATGAGAGGTCACGCCTCTTCATTTACCTCACTCTGCACAGCTGTAGAATTCAACCAACTTAATGAACTTTATGCTGAAACTTTGGAAAATAAGGGGGAAAAAATATATATTAAAAAAGGAAAACTATTATACACAATATACACAGATTACTAATAGCTAGGCTGTGGTCAAGATCCGAATTATGAAGCTGGATTTTAGACTTTGCAGATAATTTAGTATTAATATGAAAGATATTCTTACGTTTATGGCATTTGGCAGACACCCTTATACAAAGCAACTTACAATTTATCTCATTTTACACAACTGAGCATTAAGGGCCTTGCTCAGGAGTCTAGGGCCTAGTCCACACGTACACGGGTATTTTTAAAAACGGAGTTTTTCCTCCTTGGTTTTTAAAAAAAATCTCGTCCACATAAGCAAGGTATTGAAAAAATCTCCGTCCACATGAAAACGCAAAAACACGGTCTGAAGCGCCGTCAAGAGAATTCCACACCAACAGGTGGCGATATAATCTCAACCGTAAAGCCACGTTGGCCAATCAGAAGCCTGAGAAAAATGTTATTAGCAGTTCCGCTAGGCTAACACACACTTGTTTCATGAAAACAAAGGAGATAGCGTTCACTATCATATTAATGCATATGCATAAAATATGGAATAAAACTTCTTAACATATGCCGTGAATTCAACATTATTAAGAAAGATTAAATGGACCCTCTAGCACCCCCCCTTTTTGTTTGCTTTGTTTTTATATTAATTGTTTTCTCCTTCTCTCTGTTGATTGACATCTTCATGATCATACAATATCCTATTGATACTATAGTGCAGGGTGCGATTTAGTTATCTTCCACTGGTCTTCCATGCACGTCTTTTCCAAATGTTTCCAAGCACCGACTAACGGTCAGTGTGAAAAATACAACTAGCAAAATAAGCGAAAAATGAAGAGAATTCAGAGCATCATATCAGCTTACTTTCAAAACATCCCCCCCATTTTCTCCACAAATCGCACCCTGCTATAGTGTACTTGTTTTGTGAACCTGTTCTGTGCCTTGTTTTGTTTGAATTGTTCAAATACTGAATGCTTCAATGTCAATCGTTTTTATTGTAATAATAGCATTTAATAAAATTTAAAAAAAAGGAGACAGCGGCGCACAATCTGACGTCAATCAAAGGAGATGACGGCGCGTACGCCGACGTCACAAGCCAAAAATCTCCGGTTTCGCCGTCTACATGATAACACTGCAAACGGGGTTTTTAAAAATCTTCACCCTGGCCAGAGTTTTCAAAAATGTTCGGTTTCAGTGACCTGATGCTGTGTTTGCGTGTGGACGAACCGAAAAACCGCATAAAAAAAGCTGCGGTTTTAAAAATACCCATGTTCGTGTGGACAGGGCCTAGCAGACCTAGGATTTGAACTCATAACCTTCCAATCAGTAGTCCAAAAGCTTAACCACTAAACTGCCCAATCCACATCACAAAGCTACTGACAAAAGTGACATTTAAACAAACAAACAAACAAACAAACAAATAAAGTATTTTTGTAGTATCGTTTCTAAAATGCATGTATTTGTTACTATTTGTCTGTTTTTCTCTTCCACATTTGATGCCATTTTAACATTTAACATAAGTGCAGCAAGTGATATGGAAGAGAAAAAGTCACTGCAGGTCTTTATGGAAGTGCCACAGATTTCTGATGATCGATTATGGTCATTAGAGGCACTGCTGTAGAACAGAGCAAATACAAAGAGTGATGAAAGGCCAACCTTCCTGTTCGACCCAGTAGTACACGCCAAGTGCATTTCTCACTGTCACTTCAAGGTGAATTGGGTGAAAGTTCACAGATAAAGTGCTGATGAACAATCATGAAGACTCTCTTTATTTTGGGGGAGAAAAAAACTAAACACATGCACTGCCCAGCTGAGGTTTATGCTGCATCCTAAATGCTTTAAAAGGTGTCAGCTCTGTGGTTTAATGAGAAAAGCTCTTTAAGATATTCTATGGTATCTGGCTGTTTGAGACTTGAACCATAAAATTGTTGTTCTGCAGATTTGCTGGCCTTTCGAAACATGACACGATGAAAACATGGTTCATCTATTATGGAGTAGATGAGTTTTGCTTTGCATCTTTCAGCCATTTGGAGGATTCCACATCATTAACCACTTAAAAGCCAAATCCATCTTCCGAGAAGTGGTGATAAGATCAAACGAGTGTCATCTGTGTCACGTTTAGAAGCTAATCTATTATCCAAGAGTTTGGGAACTTTTACATAGGCTACATTTCCATAAATTAGAATTCCATCAGTATCGTGCTGTTATATTCAGAAATGCAGTAAATGTAGTTTGCTCGCACTCGCTTGCTTGCGTTCTCTCTCTCTCTCTCGCTCTCTCTCTCTCTCTCTCTCTCTCTCTCTCTCTCTCTCTCTCTCGTAAACAAATAAAGATTACAAAACCAACATATACAAGTAGCCAATACTGAATAAAAGCACACACCTGAGAGGCTGCAGAGGTGATTAGTCAATAAGTTGCAGGCCGGTGTGATTACTAAGCTTGGTTAGCTCTGAAAGGGGCATGGTAGTAGGAAGGGGATTCTGATAGATGGTTCCTAGAGAATAAGGCAGCTGTTTGTCATCTTCTCATTATTATATCATGCACAAAGAGCTAAGGGATAGTTCATACACTGGTGAGCAATTAAGATGCTACATCTTGCCTTATGACAGCAATCTGAAACAGCAATAAAGCAATAGTGAAGTTTTTCAGGCCACTAGCCAAGTTAATCAGCCAACCTCAATGTCAGTTATCATATATTTCACTTACTGATGACAAAACTAGAAGGATGAGTGCATTGCAGGCCTGGCAGAATGTTAAACTGGCCTAATGGAGTTTGTAGGTCACAGGATAGAGTAATTCTCTGTAAAGGCTTTGCAAGAATGTAGAAATAGGTTTGTTGAAATATCTTCGAATTAAAGTTGACATTGTCCAATTACATTCAGAGTATTTTGTTACTTGTTTAATAGTGCACCAAACTGAAGGTTAAATACTTAACAGTATCATTGTCTCCAAAAAATCCCCCATTAGCATGATTGAGTGATCTAAGCGAATCTTAATATTCTTTAAATTATAACTCTATATTATGATGATCACACATTTAACCAAATCATGACCGTGAACTAAACTGCATGTTAAAATCTTGTGCATAGTTTTGCATATTTTGATGTGAATAATAATAACTGATCTTCTTTACAAAAATGACTCTAGATGTATATCTTCTATAGACATATCCAGTTTGATTTATATACAAGGCTTGCCATTAATTAATGACAAGCGGGTGAAACCCCACTGAATTATAATCCACCCACTCGGAAGACGTACATTTCAGCAGATACGAATATTTTAATCCCATATTAAAACATAACTGTTATTCATCATGGCTGAAAATCACATCTTGTGCGTCCCTGATTGCTGCGGAAAACGTGCCCATCTGGAGGGAGAGGACGGATGACAAAGTGGCCGTGAGCAGCCGGGCTTTGAGCAGTCCCCCTGCTCATCAGCATAATGAGGGGGATCATTTGTGAACTCACACCATCACCACAGAATTCCCGTGACTCCCAGGAACACCGCTGATGAGACAAGATGAAGTGAATGTATCACAGGGGCGCCAAAGGCAGTCAGATATAAGTGCTGTCTTTTTATTATTGTCCTCAGAGGCATATTTTCCATAGTAGGGGAGCAAGACACTGACAAATATGGACAGCATGGGATAATTCAAAGTCCATGGTTGAACACAGGCAAAGGTCAAAACTAGAGAAAACATGAAACAAAGTAATAAGTGACAAAGCAACAAAGCTCAGCCATGCATCTTAGACACAAGCAGCCCTATTTAAAAAATAAAAAATTAAAAGACAAAAAAAAAGACTGTAATAATCAACCAAGAAGTAAAAGATAGATGGGAGAATCAGCAGTAATGAGGACTTTATTTTACAGTTACAAATTCAAGTTTCTTCTACCTTTATGTTCAGAAAGTTATATATTGTATTAATGCTATGAAATTTACCTTTAAGCCTGGAAAACAACGGGATAGGTAAAGCAGACTGGAGGATAATGAACTTCTTTGAGTAAAATATGCTGTGATCTAATATAATAGAGAATATAGAGAATTTTAGAATATAATCTGATTATATTTGAATGAGAAAGCAAATAAACATCAAATAAGGGTCTAGTACACTATATGATCAGAAGCATGTAAAAAAAAAAATCACTATTACTCCTATCTGTTGAATTTCCCATTTGAAAACCATGTTATTAATCTAGAGTAGGTCTCGCATTCCCTGCTATATTTTCTGCTACAACATCAACTCTTCTAGAAAAGCTTTCCACTAGATTTTGAAGCATAGCTTTGGGATTTTTGCCTGTTCAGCCACAAGAGTATTAGTGAGGTGGGCACTGATGTTGGGAGAGGAGGCCTGGGGCACAATCAGCGTTGCAGTTCATCCCGAAGGTGTTCAGTGGGGTTGAGGTCAGGGCTCTGTGCAGGCCACTCGAGTTCTTCCACTCCACTCTCGGCAAACCAAGTCTTTAGGTGTTTGCTTTTTGCACAGGGGCTTTGTCATGCTGGAACATGTTTGGGCCTCTTAGATCCTGTGAATTCTTAATGCTGCAGCATACAAATGCATTGTAGACAATTGTGTGCATTTAAAATTGTGATATAGGTATGCACATAAAGTCTATATTGCCAATATATTGCCACATGAATAATTACAGTGGGGCAAAAAAGTATTTAGTCAGCCACCAATTGTGCAAGTTCTCCCACTTAAAAAGATGAGAGAGGCCTGTAATTTTCATCATAGGTACACTTCAACTATGAGAGACAGAATGAGAAAAAAAAATCCAGAAAATCACATTGTCTGATTTTTAAAGAATTTATTTGCAAATTATGGTGGAAAATAAGTATTTGGTCACCTACAAAAAAGCAAGATTTCTGGCTCTCACAGACCTGTAACTTCTTCTTTAAGAGGCTCCTCTGTCCTCCACTCGTTACCTGTATTAATGGCACCTGTTTGAACTCGTTATCAGTATAAAAGACACCTGTCCACAACCTCAAACAGTCAGACTCCAAACTCCACTATGGCCAAGACCAAAGAGCTGTCAAAGGACACCAGAAACAAAATTGTAGACCTGCACCAGGCTGGGAAGACTGAATCTGCAATAGGTAAGCAGCTTGGTGTGAAGAAATCAACTGTGGGAGCAATTATTAGAAAATGGAAGACATACAAGACCACTGATAATCTCCCTCGATCTGGGGCTCCACGCAAGATCTCACCCCGTGGGGTCAAAATGATCACAAGAACGGTGAGCAAAAATCCCAGAACCACACGGGGGGACCTAGTGAATGACCTGCAGAGAGCTGGGACCAAAGTAACAAAGGCTACCATCAGTAACACACTACGCCGCCAGGGACTCAAATCCTGCAGTGCCAGACGTGTCCCCCTGCTTAAGCCAGTACATGTCCGGGCCCATCTGAAGTTTGCTAGAGAGCATTTGGATGATCCAGAAGAGGATTGGGAGAATGTCATATGGTCAGATGAAACCAAAATAGAACTTTTTGGTAAAAACTCAACTTGTCGTGTTTGGAGGAGAAAGAATGCTGAGTTGCATCCAAAGAACACCATACCTACTGTGAAGCATGGGGGTGGAAACATCATGCTTTGGGGCTGTTTTTCTGCCAAGGGACCAGGACGACTGATCCGTGTAAAGGAAAGAATGAATGGGGCCATGTATCGTGAGATTTTGAGTAAAAACCTCCTTCCATCAGCAAGGGCATTGAAGATGAAACGTGGCTGGGTCTTTCAGCATGACAATGATCCCAAACACACCGCCCGGGCAACGAAGGAGTGGCTTCGTAAGAAGCATTTCAAGGTCCTGGAGTGGCCTAGCCAGTCTCCAGATCTCAACCCCATAGAAAATCTTTGGAGGGAGTTGAAAATCCGTGTTGCCCAGCGACAGCCCCAAAACATCACTGCTCTAGAGGAGATCTGCATGGAGGAATGAGCCAAACTACCAGCAACAGTGTGTAAAAACCTTGTGGCGACTTACAGAAAACGTTTGACCTCTGTCATTGCCAACAAAGGGTATATAACAAAGTATTGAGATGAACTTTTGTTATTGACCAAATACTTATTTTCCACCATAACTTGCAAATAAATTCTTTAAAAATCAGACAATGTGATTTTCTGGATTTTTTTTTCTCATTCTGTCTCTCGTAGTTGAAGTGTACCTATGATGAAAATTACAGGCCTCTCTCATCTTTTTAGGTGGGAGAACATGCACAATTGGTGGCTGACTAAATACTTTTTTGCCCCACTGTATATGGCTTCCACCCTCATTATTTGCCAGCTTATAAAATAGCACTTGATCCAGTACATCCTACTGTTTTGTATTTAAATTTTTAACAGTGAACTTAATGAAGTCACAAGATATTAAAACATGGTCAGTTTGATCATGTTTGGAATTCACAATTTGAATTGATAAATCAGTTTCATCGCTTAATTACGGATTAGTTTGAGATCATACTATTTAAGTGAACATGTGATGTTGGTCATTAAAAGAAGACATTACCACTGTTAAAAGGCATTTACGTGAATATCATTAAAATGATAATTAAACCTTAATTTGATTTCAAATTAAAGAATTTTGTTTGCAAACAATTGATGTTACTTGGTGCTATCTATACTACAGTATATAGCAGATGCTTAAATGTATGGTTTCGTAAAAAGAGGACTCCTCTCATACTAAAATCTTGGAGGATGGCACTCAAGGTACACTCAATATGACAGATATGCCCACCTCAGTCTAATAAAAACTAAGTTTTCTGAAAGGTAAGGCTTGCTTACAGAGAGAAATACATTACTTTGGAGGCTTTTGTCAAGTGCTATTGCATGTGCTTTTTATTTTTTGAAGGAAATAGCAATAATTGTTATATAACAGGACTGACATGACTGCAAGAAGCCATCCTTCGAAGCAAGACATGTATGTCACTGGACAATAACCATTTTCCAAGCTGTAGAGATTAGACTTTAAACAGGGGTCCAATTTCAAAGCACAGAACAACAGGTCTATAAAGCTTAAAGCTATATTAAGTTGTCTGGTGAAATACACGCACGCACACAGTACACACACAGCACACAGTTCAAGATCCTGTTATATATCAGATGAGCAAGAGTCCATTTTAAGAAGGAGTGCTAGCTTAGCCCACTGACAATGCTCATTATAAAGAAATAATGGTTGAGCTTACACGTGCTGCCCATTATTAATATGCCTTTGCTTGGGGAGGTCGCAGGTTAACTACTATTCCATCTCACCTTGGACGACCTCCAAGAAAACGTGCCTAATAACCCTGTCAGCTCGTCTGCTGACAATAGCGATTTAGTGAACCCAGGTCTACAGAGGGGACTAGTACGGCTTTAAAACACACAAGACCTTGGGGGAGTCCTCCTCCAGCAACAGGATGACCCTCAGCCCAAAGTTATGTTGTGCTTGGTAAAGCACTCTGAGGAGGTGGCAGTGGGCACATTGGAGACACAGGGCAGCTTTATTGGGATCACATGCAGCAGCTGAGATCAATACGGTGATGTAAGCTGGTGAAGGATGGAAAAATAAAGCAGGCGCCCCGCAGCAAAGGAGCAGATAATTGCACCGGCCATGTGGCTCTGGAGAGCTGCTATCTATTCAAACACATTAGCATGCAGCAGACAAAGGGGCCCAGCGATAATTGGTTGGAAGAGATGAAGATGTATCATGCTAGGGCTGCGTTGGGACAAGGGACACTGTTGACATCAAATTACTTTGGGTTACAGTAGAGATGTTACTAGGGAAAAGTCTTGGTGTCAAAAGAAAAGGAAAGTCGGAATGAAATGATACTGCAGCTGGAAATAGCGAAAATATAGCCAGTTATGGTGCTAATAATACAATGGAACCTTACATCATACCTTCCAGCAGTTCATAAAAATGTTATAATTAAGTCTGAAAGAAATGGAACAGTATACCTCACACATCGAAGACAAGCTATAAAACCAGAATAGTTGAAATGACAAAGCAAAAAAACATGATTTCAGACTAACCGTAACGTGTAGTTCCTGGTACTCATGCTTCCTCGAAATAATTAGTCCAACTACAAGTCAAACCAATTATATGAACTTCAAGCTTAACTAGACATCTGAAACATAAAAAAGGAAACTGAACTAATTAAAAGATTCCTAGAAAACGATTCTAAGAAAAGAACTTGAGAATGAGCCAAGACATATGTAATGTATCAGGAGTTCTTTATATTCCAAAACTATGGAGTATAAATCCCCACCCTGGCTGCAACAGACGCCGCTGATGAAGGTCATTCATAATGATTAAAATCGAAATGATTTGTAAATGACTCGTGGGACCGGGAGTCCAGTGGCACCTTCAGACAGGGAAATTGCATTAGGAGTGAAGGGCGCTGTCGTGGGACTCGCACCTCCAGCCGCATTTCCACAGCCTCCAGCATCCCGCCTCCAAAAGACCTGAGTGAGTGCAGCACGAGCGAAAGCAGCCGCTGATAAATGGTACACACGAAGCTTTTTTTTATTGCTGATATGGAATTCTGGACTGTTTCGATATATTTTGCCCCAGAGGTTAGAAAAACATGGATTGATAATTAACACCTAGAGCGATGTTTAGAGGTGCGATTTCCCATGAGGGCTCAAGGGTTAAAATGAAATTTTGTACCATAACAAACAACCGCACTGGTGTGAAATATATGAGTGTATGACATTAACATATATAGTAGATGTGTTGGGGATGAGAGTGTGTATCTATGTGTGTGTGCGTTTGGAGGGGGGTCAGAGTTCGATTAAGGTGAAACTGCTGAAGAAATGGAAGTGTCCAAATCCTCAGACTTCCATTTCAGTTCTTCCTGGTTGTTACAACCGGAGGTGTCCGGCTGGATATAACAGACCCAACGCGAAGCTTCCGTGAAACAAAAAGGGGTTTATTAAACATAACACACGAGACATGACATGACATGACATGACATGACATGACATGAAACAAAAACCGCGACACCACTTCGGCCTACATACGAACGAGGACTAGCAACTAAAGAAGACAAAGACAGGACTATATATAGGAAACATAATCAGGGAAACATTGGGAACAGGTGATCAGGGGCAGGAACACACATTAGGCGAGGGCGGGGCTTAAACACACACATGGCCAAAACATAAACATAAACAGACATGACAACCCCTACTGAGGGCCCCCTAGTGGTTCACCCTCAGCCCTGCTACCCGTAACACTGGTGCTCTGGGGATTCTGGTATATTTTCTATTTTGAGGAAAGACAATCCCAGCAATGTCTTCCGTAACAATAATCATAATATTTCAGGTTTTTTCCACATGTAAACACTGCATTAGCAAAAACATGGTAACTTCGAAGAAGGTCTATGCTCCGCCCACTTCCCAATCAAGTCATTTCATGTCTTCCTGAAAAGTTTGTTCCATTTCCTTTATAAACCTTATCAGAAACTAAGCACATGAAATCATATTTTAAAACTGTTTCCCAGTTTTTTTCCTCCGATTTTATTATTTCAGATTTTTTCAGTATATTTTTTATAATCAGAAACAAAACTGTTTTTATAACCTGCATTCAACTTTATTCCTATCCCTAGTTGTACAAAATGACAGCAGTCCTCTAGAGACTTTCTCAAAATGTTAGTTATTGTTGGGTTTGATTTTCAATATTATAATGAAAAATGACAAAATATAAATAAACACTATATTTGATATACACTTAAAATTTAGCTGCTGCAAAGAAATGTCATTATAAAAGATGTTGTTATTGGTGAAAAAGACACCTTCTCAGGGACAACATTATTAAACAACACTACCATCCCTGTCAGTGTATTTGGTTTAATAATATACATGTGGAAAGTTCATGCAACCTTAACTTATTGTCCTTGGACAGGTGCATCATGCAAGATTTCACAACTCACTCTCAGACTAATGGTACAGTGAGGAAGGTAAGAGACTCCCATGCCTCAATGGGTCAGAGATATTTTAATGGCTCAAGGGGGATAAAACTGGCCTACACAACACTGGCCGGGTTTAATGTTATGACTGAGCGTTGTACACACACACACGTATATATATATATATATATATATATATATATATATATATATATATATATATATATATGTTATATTAAAAAAAAACCTCAAAGCTATAACTAAACCTATTGTCCTCACTGTAAATAGACATTTTAAGGCAAAAATGATTTGTATATCAGAAATAAACTTCCAAAGAAAGATTTGACTGGGATATCTGTTATTTGTTTGGTTGTTTATATTTAACAATCCTAGTCATATTGATTAGAAATTATCCTTAGTAAATATATTAGCTGTAATGAGAATCATCAACTTTTCTGTGACAGTGTTCTAGTATTTTTCCAATAAAAGTAACAGCAAAATATTGGCACCAGGTCTTCACATACAGCCAAAATATTAAACCTAGGACAATGAACAACCTGATAAAGCACTCAGAGTTGCTTCAGAACTATATCCTAATACAGGAGAGTCACTGGTATAACTGGTGTTTCTGCTCACTAAGAACATATATCTACAATTTATCTACATTTTCTTGCAAAATCAAGAAAACATTGTCAAAAGCAACCCAGAAACAGAACTCAAAGGACCATCTCTGTCAGACAGAAGAAGGAAGTCTGGCAGAGTTACAATAGATACATCAAGAAGAATAGGGAGGTGAAAGGATTGAAAAGCTGTTCAGCAGATATGGTTAAATTGAAGGGTTCTCACTGTGGAGATTCAGCAGAAACTTTGCAGTAAAGATCAGCAAAATGTCGCTGCATGGAAGGTATGTTTTATTTGCAATACTACATTAGACATTGCAGAGATAGAGAACAGATGCTGTTAGGCTCACGTCTGGTCTATCTCAACTGGTCCAATAGCAATAAGTTATATTAGTTAAGAAACAAAGCATGTGTGAAATAGACAGGCTGGGAGATTCATTGCAGCCATTTACTGTGAGGTTCCACTAGTCTGCTAACATCCTGCCTATTAAACATCTTACTTTAAAGGATAAAATCTGAATTTAACAATAGCAAAGAGTTTAAAAATCTTTAAAAAGCTATCATCTGATTTTCTTTTACAATTAATACATTTACCTTTCCCTACATCTCTATTAGACTGTTTCTTCCTTGTCAGTATTAAGGAACATTGATAAAACCTAGTCTTGTTGCTCTAAATTACATTTCTTTGTCTTCTTCATTTTGCCCTAAGGGTGTGCAAACTTTTGCACTCGACTGTATCTCATCTAGAAATATTCAGGTCAGCCACCCCAATATTCAGCCCACACCTGCGTACTTCAGCCAAATTGTGGAAATGAGAACAGGCACAAAAAGCAGCAGATTGCTATGTAAGAGTGCAGCTTCACATCAATGACACCGTGAGGCTTCGGTTAATCAATTGGTCTCGTCTTAAATGACTTCAAACAACGGTGACTTGGATCAGGTGTGACTCTGGCCGGGATGAAATAAAAACCTGCAGCCAACCCTGTGCTTTTTTTTGTATAGGAATACAAACTCCTGTCCTAAGACTGACTAATAACGCAGGTGAAACGTTTTGCAGGACCAAAAAGTGGAACGTTCCTAACTAGCCAAATCAAACACACAACCTAATCCCTTCTGAGCCATGGTTTACCAATGCCATACAGACAAGAACGAAGGCGGAAATCACCAGAAAAAGGCAGAAACTCCTTTATTACAGACGAGGAAGAAGTTAATCATGGAAGACACAGATTCCAGTGAGGATCATGGGTCACAGACTCCCAACTAACTGAAAAGAACTGCATGATGATGATTAAAATGATTCAACATATAGTTGAGAAGTAAGAGAATAATAAGAGAAGAAGGATGAGAGAAATAAAAGAATAAGAGAAAGAAAAATAAGATTGCTCACAAACAATAATCACGTTTGTGTGTTTCCATGGATGGTCTGGAAAAACCCATCACATTTTGATTTTGACCAAAATTGAATTTTTTCTGTCTATAACATACTTCAACACCTCAAAACAAAGTAAGTGTAAACTTATAGTTCTCTAGAATTCTCCATTAAAGTGTTTCCTAAGAAGATTAGGTTATAAATGTAGAGGCAGACTATACACCGATCAGGCATAACATTATGACCACCTGTCTAATATTGTGCTGGTCCCCCTTTTGCTGCCAAAATAGCCCTGACCCGTCATGCACTGTGTATTCTGACACCTTACTATCAGAACCAGCATTAACTTCTTAAGCAGTTCCAGCAACAGTAGCTGCAGTCCAACTGGCCACCCATAAACCTGTCGTCGGTTCACCGCTGTTCCTTCCCTAGACCACTTTTGATAGATACTGACCACTGCAGACTGGGAACACCCCACAAGAGGTGCAGTTTTGGAGATGCTCTGATCCAGTCGTCTAGCCATCACAATTTGGCCCTTCGTCAAACTCGCTCCAAATCCTTACGCTTGGCCATTTTTCCTGCTTCTAACACATCAACTTTGAGGACAAAATGTTCACTTGCTGCCTAATATATCCCACCCACTAACAGGTACCATGATGAAGAGTCAATCTCATGATGAAGAGTCAGTCTCTGATCAGTCTTATTCACTTCACCTGGCACTGCTCATAATGTTATGCCTGATCGGTGTATATAGCACTAAATTTCAGCATTCTGACAGATGGAGGGCTTCCCCAACATATAGTTTCAAATAAAAAAAATAAAAATAAAAAATAAATAAATAAATAAATAAAAAAACTAAACGTCTGAAAATGTTTAAAAAAAAAAAGTCTAAATTAATGCAAGTGTAGAATTTGACTATATAAAAGAAAGACATAGGCCAATCAGATTTTCTTTTGAATTTATTAGAAAAAAATAGAAAATTTTATATATTACACTACAAAAGACATTTACACAAACAAAACACACAATAAAAGGGAGTAGACAAATAATCACAACAGCAACACAACATTTTTTTTCTGTGCTTGTAATTTTTTTTTTTTTTTTTCTTGGAACAATTCTTATTCCTAAAATATTTGTGGCTTATGACAGGCTAAAACATATTTATGCTGAGAAAATGTGTTTGAGCCTCAATACCATGCATGTTTTATCATATCTCTCCCATCTAAATGTCTGTTTCTCTCCTACATGCCAGTGTTAATACGGAACATCCCAAGAGGCCCCATGGTGGTCTGTAAAACCTTCATTTTTATCACATGATCAGCGATCAGATGTTGGGATCTGTCTGGGTTTCCTGCAATTAAAAAGGCTCACAGAAAGTTTTATTTGGTTAATGGTATGAAGTAGTTCTCGTCCATCTTGACATCTTTCCTATCAGGTTGTAAATCTGTAGTAAGTTTATTCCTACTTTATAATCTGAGATGATCTTTCAGGTTGGTAGTTGCCTACATTGTTCTTGCTTCATAATCCCCTGCGGTGTTCATTCTATGTAATCCTTAAGGAGAAAAAGATTTCTTGTTCATTTTTCAGGAAAACTGTGTTAAAATTTCATGTTCATCATATTGCTGTGCTTTTCATTAGAACTACTTAAACTTTAGATAGTCCAAATATACAGAAACTAAAGGTCACTTTAGAAATAGAGGATTGATCGATTTGTCCTTGGCCCTATTTGTAAGAAAACTAGTTGTAATTTGAGTAAAAAAAAACCCAAAAACATAAATAAAATCACTGAGCAGCACATGCTGCTGATTAAAGAGTGGATGTTTAGTATAAATCAAGCATCAATTGAGAGGTTGTCTAAGGTGCTGACAACAGGAAATGAAAAAAGAATAGCAAACTTCACATAATAGTTTGTCGACATTAGTGTATTTGTATAAATAGTCTATAGTGTGTGCTGATATTCAGTTTGTTCTCCTTCACATCCCTATTAACAATCTTTTCAAAAACGTCAACAGTTAAGCTCAATGTATAATATTAAATAACACATTACTTGTAATAGCATATGAAAAATCACCTTACAAGTGATTCTATGATGATTCTGTGATGTCTTTCAATTGTGCAACACTCCATAAAGCACTGAAATGGTTTGTCTGTCATATTAGTTTTGGAAAAACATGTTATATATCCATAAACCAACAAACTCTTTTTGTCTTATGTGATGGGATTCAACCCGACACATTCAGTTAGCCTAGAAAATGGTTTCTACTAACTGCTAAATAAATGGAAGCACTTAGAAACTAGATGGAAGTTTGAACGCATTATAGTGGTGTGCTTGCAGAGTCTCAGCACTGTTTAGAATGCAAGCTAAACTTCTCATTAAGCTGTTTGAACCTGCTTGATCCTCTTTCCTCGACTGACCAGTCTGCCCATAGCACAAAGCACTTCTAACAGTAAACATAAGCTCATTAATCTATTATGCTTATGTGATGCTTTGGTTTGACTACAAGTTTCCTCTAGGAAGATCTGTTAATGACCATAAAGTGGGAAAAAATCATGAGCGGCCACAGCAGGGCTGTTTAGCTGTACTGACATTCAGGGAGAATACTGATTTCAATGACTCTTGTTCATAAATATACTGAGAGCTACTGTTTTTTTGTTCTGTATATTTGTAATGAACTGCAGACAAACGGTAGTAAAATGATATGCTAAGAAAGTTTGGGTAGAATTAAATAAATAGAAATCAACAGCACAAAGTCACTTTTGGAATTCACACATCAAGTGTAAAATGACCTGCTGTCACTGAAAAGCACTATAAACATTTCTCATTTCTAAGTCAACATCTTATTACTAATGTTTTCCAGCTAAAAGTATATGAACCCCACATGGACTTGGATGATTTGCTTTAGCTAACTGTACACTATTTACACATACAACTTTACTGTAACTGGAGCCAAATGTTTGTTTTTGAAGCCTGATACTATTTTATGAATTTCCACATGGATTAAGACACATATTGTGCAAATGAAAACTGTACACCCTTTTGCTGTTACACACCCATTTCCTCTTCCACATCCGAAAAGAAATTAAATCCGTATCAAGCTTGAAATCTAATATTGCTTTGTAATACACAGCCGCTTCTTCCTTCACCAATTGATATGGTTTAAGTCTTACTGCATGACCATCCCTCCAAGAGAACATGTGGAATAACATCTGTAGACGTAGGTAGGTAGACTGGAGATTTTGTGGATTTCTGGAGGTAATAGTATTGTTGCATGAGGTTTTGAAAAAGTGCTATACATTCAGCCCAGAGACTCCCACCAGACGCTCAGTGGTCCTACCTGGAAATGTGCCACACTTTTCCAAATGTTTCATTGCCAACATGTCTGGCTTGGTCCTGTCAAAGCTGTCAGGAGGCTGACGGGCTGTGCATCCCCCACACACACACACACACACACACACACACACACACACACACACACACACACACACACACACCCCCCTCTCTGTCCAGCCATTGAGCCAATCCTCATTTTGTTCCTCAGGAATATTGAGTCATTTCCCTTTAAGAGTTTAGTAGTTCCATATTCAATAAATAAGTGTCCCTGGTGTAAAAGTGCTAGGCTATTACTGTAGTTTGGGCAGCTCTAAGAGCTACCTCAGACAGGAATAGTGGCATTCGTCATCTGGACTCGCATCTCCTGGATGCTGTTGAGGATCTTTTTCTGGTGTCCAGCCAAAGTGACTCCAACCCTCCTGACATCTCTGTAAAACAGTCAGCAATATAATTAAACACCCCCACAGTGTTATAAAACATCAGCTGTTATTAAGTAAGGACCAGGGTGTGCTGTTATAGGTGTGATTTGGCCTCAAACAATGCATGGCTCATGTGAAGATGATTATTTTCCTGTAACAGAAGTGTTATATTCAGCTTGTAGCACAGCAATTTGCCAATGCAAATTTTTTAGCACTTATATAAGAATGACATGTCATACATTTTTTCCTTTGATAGTTACAGTTAATGTTGTAAAACATCCTCAAAAATACTTTTTTTTTTGTCTGTTACTACACATCAGCTAATACCTACAACCCCACTGGCAGGAAATGACAACAGGAGGGACTTACTCTAAGGTCATCTGAGTGACTACGTCCAGTGAAGTGTATCCACTTTCCATGAAAAGCTCGGTGTATCGACCCATTTTTATGGCATCTAACCATTCCCCAACAGAGCTGAACACACAAAGCTCTGCACTGCCATGCTCCACTAATAAATTGGACACCCTGTGGGAAAGACAAATGGACTGTTGAACAAATGGATGTATAAATCTAACATTAGCATGCTATATGAAGACTGCACAGAAAACAGATGAACAAAAGCTTAAGTGGATTTTTCTTGTGCACGCATGGAGAGCCTGAATTATGAAAATAATCTAAATTGTTGTAGTGTACAGGGGTTTGATTTAATTATTCTTTCACAAAATAGTTTTTTTTTTGTTGCAAAAATAACTCCACCTATTACCATAACTGCAAAAGAACTGCGTTAAAAATCATACTTAGGAATTAATTCCTTCACTCAAAATCAATCTTATTAAATGTAACATAATTTCATAAGACAATTATAGAAAATAGATTTCAGCATGTTAAAAAAAAGTACAGAGCAATTCGCAATGCAGAAAATATATTTGATACCATGTAATCACCATAATTGGAAGTCATTTGTACGCTGTCACTTCCACTTAACTCTGCATTAAATCATGAAGTACCAGTGCTTATTTGTTTCAAGTGTCATTAAATCTTGATTTTCTGTGTCAGCCATGTAACAAAAGCTGTTAACGCTGCATTATCAGCATTTTGCAGACATGACACGGTTTTTGTGCTCACAGATACAGATGACAAAATGCCATAATTAACATTTACTTTAAAGAGGGCTGGGCCTGTGCTTATACAACACACAAAACAGGGATAAAAGACACACAGACAGAGGAACTGAGATGAGAAGTAAACTGAGAGACTGAACCATATTTTTCAAAAAGAGAGCACACAAAATGCCAGATACTAATAAAGTGAATGAAAGCAGTGTACTTCAAGCAAGGTGTTGTTCTGGTACCTGTTAGAGGGATTGACAAGACTTTTCAGGCTACTTGGGTTGCGTATAAGCTTATCCAGGAGGCTCACTATCTCATCAAATTTGGGCCGGCTGTTCCTGTCCTTCTGCCAGCAGTCCATCATGAGGTGGTAGAGAGCTGTGGGGCAGTCCATAGGGCCCGGCAACCTGTAGCTCTCCTCTACGGCTTTTATCACCTGATATTTACAGAAAAATACATTGCACATCATGCACCATACTAAGACCATACTAATGTGTTATTTTGCATCCATTCATAATATTTATAATCATTCCTGCTTACATCAGAGTTATGTTAGAGTAAGAAAACATAGTTAATACAAAGCAAATTTATAATTTACAGATGCTGGATACGATGACAAATAACACTCATATTAACAACTGCCAAGAGTTCTGGTTTACCTTAAAAAGGTTGTTTTTTCTATGTGAACTTTTCACACATACACACATACTCAGAGGGAGAAAGCAGAGAGGTTTTGTTCGGTGTGTGGAAAATCTGAGTCTTGATGTACTTTGACAGAGACTCTTACAAAGCAAATGAAGTGAGAAAAGTCTGGTTTTACTCTTAGTACCAGACCACCAGATTGCTAAACACAATTTATTCACAGACTACCAACAAGATGCTAGTGTTGGTCCAATCTCAAACTGCTCTGAGCTTTTGTCCCACAAAAGAGCCTGTTCTCCTCATCAGGCAAAAGAAGTTTAGTCAAGAGACCTAAATTGTACGGACACGAAAGCTATAATAACATACTATTTACTCCAGCAGTGTGCTATTTTGGGATGCAAGTGTTCCCCGCAAGATAATCTGATGAGTTCAGGATATTACTGCTGTACTGGGAGCATAGGTAAAATAAGAATACAAGTTACTTTCAACAGTAGCGTTTCTTTTTATCCATCAGTCATGAATGAAATACACACACTTAGTAGGATATATGTTTCTAGCTTAGCGTTTCTAATCACAGAGAAACACAGTAAACACATCTAGTTAGCTAGTTATCTCAAATGTAGATAATGTAGACAAATTCCACAATAAGAATAAATCAGATGACCCCATTCCCATTTTTCCAATGGTTCTTTCTCTTCCCCAACTGGCCACCTGTCAAGGTGTACTCTTTTATGACTAAAATTGGGATGTGATTACATTTGACAACTGAGTAGGTGTATGATGTAGTCCTAATCCTGGCGAAGTGCTTGTAGTGAATTACTATTAAAGGATTGTCACGATGACTCAAAGAATCTCCAAAATCTCTAAAGGACTTTATCTGATTTGATTATCAGAAAACATCAGGTACTGTAGTTGTAACAATATATTTCAGATATTGCAGTGTGGACTTGCAGATTGTTTCTATAAGTAATTCTAGTTAGTTTCAACACAAGAGTGGCGGTTGAATGGTTAAGTGATTAGATGAAAAACAATGTTTTTCTCTACAAAGAATATCACTCAAATGCACAAAACAACCCCCTTATATTGATTACACACAGCTAGACTGAGAGGTCTGCTGACATGTTCTATGTTTGTTTAAGGTTCAGAAGCCTTCAAGCTGCTAAGATCTGACTACTGCACTGGGCAAGATGCCAACCTCTCATCTCTCTCTCCTAGCCTCCAACAAAATTCCCTCAATATACTGGCAAAAAGAGAAAGCCAAAACAACAGCGGCTCAGAAACCAATCCCCAGCAGCAACATCTAGCAGAAGAAGATGTAGAGAATGTAGAGAGCAAGAGCAAGTGTGAGAAAGACAGAGAGAGACATAGGGAGAGAAGACGAGACAGGGTGGGAGCAAGGGAGAGTGAGTTGAGTAAAGCAGAGCGAGAGAGATCTGAGGCAGCTCTCATGAAGGCCTTAAATAAAACATCAAATAACTTTCTCTTTCCCAAGCGTGTGAAACAGATTAATGATGGAGAGGAGAAGAGGATCTGAGGCGCGAATGAAGTTGTCACTGGCAGGCTAGAAGGGGAGAAAAAAGGTCAGTTCTGCTTGACAACAACATGACTTCAAATTGCACCTCCTTTAGGGACCTTCTCTGAAAACTTCTGCAATGTGTCCTCCTTTTTAATGCTGCTCACACATACACACACATAGACATTATACTTCTAACATGACATGAACATCCATAGAACAGAGAACAAAGGAAACAGAGCTGGTGCAGCACACTGCAGCCTTCAATTATATGGCCAATAAAAAATAGAATTAATTAGTAGACTAATTAAAAACTGTCCCCCATCAACTACTATGTGACTCACCCATGTTTCATGCAGCTTCATACTGTTTTTGCAGAAGCATTAAAAATGGATCTTTACTTCCAACAGATTTAAAACTCTCACACCTCAAGCAAAGTTCACTGAGTTCACTGCAGTCAGAACTCCAGGCTGATTCTGACTACATTTCCAGCAATCCCCTGCATCCCTGAATCTACTGTTCGCATAGACTGCCAGCCTTTGACTTGCCCACTGGGTGTTCAACTATTGAATATCACACCCCCTTTAACCACTCTTCACTGTTGTCGATGCAACTCCCATCCCCACTAACCATGCTCAATAATGTCAGCTAAGCACACCATTTGACTGCTATCCACACAGGACCCTATTTTTCAGCCTCGCTGTGGCAGACCACATCTCAAATGCTATTCACAGGCACACACAGTTAAAATGGCTCAGGAAAACAATTACGACATCGTCTTTGTGGATGAATAATTGGTAGTCAGTTCTCATCAAAGACTTGCGAAGCCATCAATTTGCATGTTTCTGTTATTGTGGTAATGTTGTCTGTACAGGAACACACACAGTGTAAGAAAAGAATTCTGAGCGTATGTCAAGATTAAATAATTAAAAAAAAAATTGTTAGCCCATAAGCTCTCTTAGACCTCAATCATTTACATCCTGAATATACGCATATTTAAGACACTGCAGCAAGATTATACAACAAGAAGAACATCTTTATACAGTAAGACCCAATAAGTTTATAGAAGCGCTGTTTAATATTTGTCCTTCCAGTGGAGGTGTAGAATGTCAAAATGTTAAATTATTTATATTTACATGATGGAAATATTTCAATTGAATAGAACATGTTTTAAAATGTAATTTGCTATTTAAATGGATAATCTGTCTAAGCTGTGACAGATTTACAGATCTATGCCTAGGTAATAAACTTACATCTTGATTGCTCATCTCCCAGTAGGGTCTTTCACCATATGACATCACCTCCCACATGACGATACCATAGCTCCACACGTCGCTGGCTGAGGTGAACTTCCTGTAAGAGATAGCCTCTGGTGCTGTCCATCTAATAGGAATCTTCCCTCCCTAAATGCCAAAAAGAGCAATGCTCATCAGGAACATTCCTTGTCAAAACATCTTTATGAACACTTCTCACTTTCTATTCACAGCTGGGAAAATGAGTGTGTCAAGTGGGTAAATATGGTAATAGGAAGAATGTGGCACATGGACGTCTGCCATTCTGAAGCTCTCAGAACCTATTAGTGAAGTACATCTCAATTTGCTGCTCCTTAGTCTGCTTGCATACGAGCAACACACACAAACACAAACACAAACACACACACACACACACACACACACACACACACACACACACACACACACACACACACACACACACACACACACACTACTGTGACATGCCAAGGTGGAAAAGGGAAATAATAATCAGCCGAATTACAGCCGCTGTCACTGAGCTACTAATTATCTCTCTTTCAAAGCCAGCATCATTCAGTCCTGTGTTTATTAATGGCAAATTCAGACTGGAGCTTAAAGCTCGGCTGTAGACCTGAGCTGCACTCAGCACGGTCACAAAAAAGACAAACATTCCCCTAATAGTATTCTGCCCTCCTACTATTTGTTGTAATGCTGCCAGAGAAATTGTGAGCTCTAGTTCAATACACTCTACTGACAGAAAGAGAAAAAGCAAGCAGTATTGAGCAGGAGTGTGCTAAAGGCTGTTCTGCTGACATAAATGGATGTGGAGTGCTGGTTAATGGCAGAGAGGTCAGCCAGTTAGCGAGATAGTGCAAGTCAGCACGTACACGGGTGGTGTAGGCCGCCTCCGGGTCGTCTTCTAGCACTCGAGACAGGCCGAAGTCGGACACCTTACACACCAGGTTGCTGTTGACCAAGATGTTGCGGGCCGCCAGGTCGCGGTGCACGTAGCCCATGTCGGAGAGGTAGCGCATGCCCGAGGCAATGCCACGCAGCATGCCAACCAGCTGGATCACTGTGAACTGCCCGTCATTCTTCTGCAGGGTGAGACATGAAGTAATTTGACATGTAAGAAGGAGATACAAAAAAGACCTTGCATGATCTGAGACACCAGGTTAATTTGCACTGAAAGTGTTTCTGATGCACTTTCAGTTGTCTCACGGAGATGTCTTAAAGTTTCTTAGATTTTACAGAATGAAAACCATTATGATCATTCTTGACATGTGAGCCACGATAAGATTTATATTGCACCAAGCATTCTGGTGCATTGGACTTGGTGCAATATATTCGTGCAAACACTTAAAGAAAACCAACAAATGCCTGGATGCATTAGAAATCAAATAAAAATTTATATGGGTTTACATCACCTACACGGTCTCATACTGATCTCACTATAAATACAATAAAAATGAACCAATAAGCACTTTCACAGGCTCATTAAGTTGGCCTTCTAATTACAGCCACAGCTGTTACAAAACCTTTATATTCACACATGCCACAATCATGATTATAGTTTTCTATAAATTAATTAAAGATACAAATTGCAAGTGATCATATTGCAATGTGTCATAAATAAATTATTTATATTCATATGTTTAGATGAATTCACAGTCATATCTTTATATGTTCCTACATATAAACACCTGCTACAAACTTGCTCATAGCATTTTCATTTATATATCTCTGGATATCTGCTCATAGCAGAGCCATTAGTACAGATGCTACCATGATAACTTGATTTTTAGAAAGTGGTGCATCAGTTCTGCCATGAACTGTTAGACAAAAGATTTTTAATGACTTAAAAAGAGTGTGGGACAAAATCAGGTTTGCCAAAAAGTGGTGGATACATGACCCCAGTAAATGTCTATTTTAAAACAGTATAATCAGACAAAAAACATTAGAAAATAGCCTCATAAAAAGCATTTACAGTGAAAGGAAAAAAAGAAACACACACCTTTAAAAAGGTGTCAAGAGATCCGTTCTCCATGTACTCTGTAATTATCATCACTGGCTTGCCTTAAGGGAGTAGAGACAATAAAGATTAAAAAAATACATTTAGCATATTGTATGAAAAAAAAACCCTCAACATTTCATTTAATAAAACAAAGTACCATTTAAGGAATACTGTATAATTTTGCAACCTAGGATTTATCTATGACATTTGTAGTGCAACTATTTTAACAAGTGCTTGATAAGAAGAACCAATTATTCTAAGAGAGGAAAAAAAAAAAAAAAAAAAAAAAAAAAATCAAGTACAATCTGTTCAAATGCCTAAGGGTAGTAAATCAGTGGAAGTGAAATACACTTTTCATACAGTACATGAGTAGATAAAACTATATTTTAAGAAATCTTTATAGCATTTATACATATACATATATGCAAATACGCTTACTTTTAGTGACCACGCCCTCCAGGTGGATGATGTTAGGGTGATCAAACTGGCCCATGATGCTGGCCTCGGCCAGGAAGTCTCGTCTCTGCTTCTCAGTGTACCCTGCTTTCAGTGTTTTGATAGCCACCACAATCTCTCTTTTTCCAGGCAGTCTCAGTGGCCCACTACACACCTCTCCAAACTCACCTGCCAAACAGAAATCAGTCAACATCGATGACACCAAGACAGAGAGATCAGATGTGTATGCATTTACGCTTTGAAAGAGATTATTAAGAATATACAGCAAGTTTGGATCAGTGCAAGCCATTGTTGTTCTAACATGACTACTTTACACCTCTGAGTTACACATAGAATATTTTTTATTGCGAGTTTTGACTTGAGCTCTATATCAAGTTTATGTATATCCTTGACTTTATGGTACAATAAAGCAAAAGCATAATTCTGTTTGTATTATACAAAAATGATGCGATATCTCAGAGCAGCCTTCCATTTTCCAGTCACTCAATCTGCAGTTTAATTTTAAACTTTTTAGAGCCTTGCTGTGTTTTCTGACTCACCAGCTCCTATCACACGCTCTATTGTAATGCAAGGGACATCAATCTCCTTAGCAAACTCGTGGACAGCTTGGTTGGGGTCTTCGTAGGTGTGAGGATCAATATATGTTCGCACTCCAGGGAATTTGACTAAGAGGAAAGTGAAACAGAGAGGAAAAAGACAAATAAAAGAAAGACAAACGTAACATATGCTCACCACTTTATAGCTTTTTCTGTACAGAGGTTAGGTAAGACAGCATGAGGGAATGGAAATCTGATGAATATAACAGAATACTGAATATCAATCTCAAATCGGAATCAATGCTATCAGTTGACACAGAGACTGAACATACTACATCTTGGAAGTTTTTCCCAATTCAAGACAAATATTATGTTGTTAATTATATTAACTATATGAATGTACTTTGAATTTCCAGTGAATGTTTGTTACATAGGGCATGGTGGCTTAGTGGTTAGCACGTTTGCCTCACACCTCCAGGGTTGGGGGTTCGATTCCCGCCTCCGCCGTGTGTGTGTGGAGTTTGCATGTTCTCCCCGTGCCTTGGGGGTTTCCTCCGGGTACTCCGGTTTCCTCCCCCAGTCCAAAGACATGCATTGTAGGTTGATTGGCATCTCTAAATTGTCCGTAGTGTGTGATTGCGTGAGTGAATGAGAGTGTGTGTGCCCTGCGATGGGTTGGCACTCTGTCCAGGGTGTATCCTGCCTTGATGCCCAATGACGCCTGAGATAGGCACAGGCTCCCCATGACCCGAGTGTAGATCGGATAAGCGGTAGACAATGAATGTTTATTACATATTATTTTTTAGTGCATATGCACTTGAACAGGTTACAACTGACCTGCTAATTGACCCCTACATGTAGGAAAATATAATAAAAAGAACTGTCAACTTAGTGCATGACTGATTTGGTGTAAAACTACAGGAACAGGTCCCTGGACTCTTAATGAACCTCTGTATGTGCTTTTCTGTTTCAACTTACTGTGGCCATTGTGGAAATGCATTTTTTCCTCATCGGGATCCTGCTTTGCTTTACTGTAGCCACAGCGTCTGGCAAAGGGAACAACATTCACAGCTGAGAATAATGGTCAAATAGACACAGAGACATGCCCTGCTTGTAAAATCTTATCACTCTCTCTATCCTACACACACACACACACACACACACACACACACAAACACACACACAGCCGGGTTTTTCTCTCAGTAAGGCACTGTATAAGTGTGTGTGTTCAGGAGGCTTCAGCAAGTAAACATCCTGTCAGAACAGTTGGGCATGTGTACAGTACACAGCATTGTTTCAGTGTTATGACACAGTGGCGGCTCGTAGTGAGTACACTGGACCTCTGTACTGCTGTTGACTGCCTCTCTTAGTGACTTTTTACTGTCAGCTCACCATGTACAATACTTGTTACAATAATAGTTTGTAACAATCCTAAAAATGTACATGAAATGCCCATATTTCTGTGCATCTTGGTAATAAAAGAATAGTAAAAATTTCTGTTCTCAATTCTTCAATATTCCTCACTATGTTTCTATTGCACAAATAGAAACATCAATATGTTTCAATATATTTCTGTTGTACAAAATATAAGAATATTAAAATTAAACAAGTGCCACATATAGTCAGATCGGTTACCATTTTAAGTTCCCTAGCACTAAACAAATAGCTATTCAGGTAATCTTCTTTACAGAATTGAATTTTATCACCAGCCCTTTTTTATACCACTTAACTAATAGCAAAGCATCCTATTTCAACTAGTTAGCCATGTAAGCCAATGCTAATTCTTCCATATGAAATAAAAGTGTAATTTTACAGTTTCTGTGAAATGAACTAGAATTTCACCGGTGCTCTTTCATTCAGTTCTTTTTTCTTTTTAAAGTGTGACTCAAAAAACGCCTACTAATTTGATGCTAGCGCAAAAACCTGCTTTACCGCCTCTTCTATTTTCCGAAGCAAAAGCAGATTTTGTTTCCTATTCTTGAGCTGGAAAGCTTAGTGTAGTGTTGTTGATTGTTCTATGATGGGAGCTTTACTGAGTATTCTGTAATACTCCATGATTTATCCACATGTGGCCCCAGATAGGAGCACAGAGACTAGTATGGCTGGTGACTAGCTGAGCAGTACACTCAACCTTTAGCCTCCTTTGAAAAATCCCTAAGCATAACCACCATATCTGATTGGAGCAGTTATGATTTTCACTCTGGACACCATTTTTCAAATTTTTCTACTAGTGGCACAACAGAAAAGCATTTGTCCTGTCGTTGGGAAATTGCGAGGTTGACAGCTCTTGTATGCGCTCCTCTGAGCATGTGCTGCTGTGCTTTGATGTATGAGCAGCAGTTCTAAAGGATGCGGTGGCTGGGTTTACATGTCTCAGAGGAAGCACGGGCTAGCTCTCACCCTCCTCTGCTGATAGTTGTGTTATAAAAGAGAGTCAGCTAATAGCTGGAAACTGGCAACTAAGTGAAATGGGAGAAAACTGGTTATAAAAATAATTATAAAAATAATCAGCATTGAAAATATCGGCATGTAATTTGAATTGTGATGGATGTCACAGTTTGATCGAACTAATTACATTTTTAAATATTCTGCTTCTCTGAGCAAAACCTCATGCTTGAATGCTAGGTGACTTGATAGACATGCTAATGTAAACAGAGCTGACAGTCCCAGAAAATGAAACTTTTACTTTTCCACAAGACAAGGCACAGTTAATAATTACACAGCAAAGTGTGATATCAGTATTTAACTGACATTCTGAATGTGTCACTGATTCCTCCCAGACTGTCTGACTGCTCATGTTCAGCATTACCTGCTGTAAAGGTCTCACAAATGCAATATAGTTCATTCATGAGGCCAAAAAAGGCTATTAACTACTCTGATAGCTTCCTGCACCAGTGTAGGCTTCCAGGCTATACCTTAGACATTAAAGGTCAGTTGGGTGTCAAGGCCAGGGTGAAAATGACACAATGATACAGCTCAGAAGTAATTGCTTCAGCACGGTCCGTCCTTGAGGTGTTACACGGCACCTGCTTAAACAATCAGGTCTGCCTCTCGTGTGGTGGTGTGAAGGCTCGTTAGATATTCTGCCTGCTCCTAGAGCGTGTTTTTGTGGTCCTCCCCCAGCGGCTGGCGTAAATCTCACCAAGGACTTGACAGCATCGAATTAAGGGCTGCAGCACAGTTCAAGGACGGAGGGCCAAGAAAAAGGACAATGATTGCAAGAGAAAGACAAGCAACCTTCCAATCAGATCTCAGTTCTGGACAACTCATCCAGAGGGAAATTATTTTGCCTCAATCTGTGACATAATATGTATCTTTAATAAGACTAACCTGCGATAAACATCTCAGGCATAATAAATTCAACTAAATTCCTTTCCCATCTTTTATGCCTCTTATTTACAGATCTACATCTGTCTTATGACAGCAGTTACCAAGACAGTATATGATTTGAATGCTGGATTTCATTTCTGATCAGTGTATCGCTTCTCTATGTGTTATAAGACACATGGATGAGCATTAGTATCTCCTCTGAACACATTGTGCCTAAGATGCAAAGTGGAACAGCATGTGTGAAACAGGATATTGTCACATCGCCACTTCCTGCTCAGCTACTGTTACAAAGCCAACACTGGGACATACTTATTTTCCAGGACAAATGTGGATATAATGAACAGGAGCAAAGATGGTGACATGCAGTGTCTGTGTAGCATAAATTAGTTGAGTTTTAATGCAGAAAATGCTTATTATAAGTGATAAAAATAAAATGAAATATATGTCATCACTTAATAAAATTACCGTATTATATACATCAGTGTAATGCTTTGATCAGTAACAGTGTAAATTTACTGTGCCAGCCCATTAGCACAATTAACTATTAATTAATCATTTTTAAAGAGTGGTACAGCATGTATAATAAAAAATATATATATTTATGGGATTTATCATAACCATACCACTGTTGTATCAGAAGTTGATTTTCTGTAGTTTTCTGTCTATGCTAATAATTATCAACATAATGTTGATGTTTTCTATACACCACCCAGATTTCTTAACACCACCTAACATTTCACTTTCTCACCTGCCACTGAGAAGAAAGCCTGTGATCAATGCCAGCAGGATGATGCCCAGCGTAACAGCCACAGCGATGACAGGCACACGGCCCTGATCTCTGGAGGCGGACACTACAGAGAAGCAAGAGCTGTGAGCCATGCATAATTTTTATGTATTTATTTATGTATCATCACTGATACATGAGTCTGCCAGCACTGGTATCTTCAGACTCAAACCAATCTGCACTAGCTTAAGGAGATGTTTTCCAAGTAAACAAATAAGCCCTTCTGTAAGGCACTCTGGATAAGAGCATCTACCACATGCAGTAAATATAAATGTAAATCAGGAAGGGATCACGCAACTCACAGTTACTCTCACCACAAACCCTACATTTAGTCCTAACTATCTAAGACATGCCCCAGAAATAAAATGGGCAAATTATTTTTTTTTAAATTGTATTTTTAACTACATTCAATTTTT
The DNA here is from genome assembly GCA_033459395.1 of Hemibagrus guttatus. NCBI lineage: Eukaryota > Metazoa > Chordata > Actinopteri > Siluriformes > Bagridae > Hemibagrus > Hemibagrus guttatus. The sequence goes on along the minus strand of JAUCMX010000015.1, from coordinate 17,093,284 downwards.
TTTAATTCATGGTTATAATTAAGCCAATTGGACTATGGCCAGACAGCATACTCTAATCAATTAGTTTCATTTATTCGTTTATTCTGAGGTTTAGTGATTTAATGTGGCATAGTACTGGGACTTACAGTAAGGACTGGTTTCGAACTCAAAGCGTCGACTGAAGCCTCCATAGCCTGCCGAGGTACGAGCTCTGATCTGAAAGATGTATGCAGAGGATGGCTTCAAGCCATCCACCACAATCTCTGTCTCCTTTGACTTGATGATGGTGTAACTGGTCTCCTGTTCCTTCAGGAAACAAAGTAAAGCAAAGAAATAAAGAGCAAGATTGTTCCCACCGATGTAGAAAATTAGGTAAAGAGTGTAAAATAAAATGATAGAAACAGAAGGAGAGAAGCATTCTGATGTCCCATGAGAGGCAATGTCTTTGAATGTGAGTATGCCGAGGGATCACTTTCATGCTTCTCGGATGCGTGGGGTTAGAGCTATGTGGTGACGACTATCCATTAGGGGAAGGGGCACTTTTCTTTTTAAAGTGCCTCATATCAGTGTTTCTCAGACCACACCACTGTGCTGAGGTCATGCAGGAGGCTGAGCTGCTTTAAGCACAATTGTCTCCTAAAATGGCCTTAACAGTGGAGCCGGTCAAAGCTACGATGTGAGCAGCAATCTGAGCCACGCATCAACTCCAGGTCTGATTTCAGCCTTTTTGTGAGCTTTGTCGCCAAAGGGAGGCCTGTTTCCTCTGCTCGCCATACTGCCTGTTCCATCACTGCATTGCACACACTTTCACTCAACCTCATTTTTGTTTCAGGACAAAAATGACAAATTTTAGTATGAGCATGCAATGTGAATGTTCATCTGATGACTTTCTGATTTCCAAACTTTTCAATGAGATGGAAATCACAAATAGAAAGCTTTGTCAATTGACTGTGATACTCTATATCTAATTAGTGAACAAAAAGTGATTGGAGAGTGAAGTATGTGCTGAGTCTCTGCTCAGGTTTAAAGCAGATGAGATGGATCTCATTTGTGTCTGTCTTATCCATGGCACTACTGAATAGATGAACTGCAACTGAAAATCACTATATACTGATGTCAAAAAAAGTCAAATTTAGACTTTTCCAACATGGACCTCACTTAGACCTTTCTTTACAAACGAAAAATCTAAATTCACACTTGGTAACAAGCTAGATAACAAGTTAACTAGATAACACACTTGGTAAGAAGTTCATTAAAACTGAAAAATCACAGCTAAAACAAACATTTATCATCCACCTCCACCACATACAGCTAAATTCACCTTTTGCTATGCATGTCTTAGGGATTACGACGTACCCACACAGAAATGAACCATATACAGCTTTATTCATATTAGCCCTCTTTCTTGCTTTGAGTACACCAGTGCTTCCAGTAATCACCTTCTCAAAGTACTTGATCTCGTACTCCAGGATGATGCCATTGGGTCTGTCTGGTTCCTGCCAGGACACAGCGATGCTGTTCTTCGCCGTCTTTCCTCTCTTTACCACACTGATAGGAGATGGAGCTGAACAGAAAAAAATAAGGGTTTTGTTTTTGTTGACATCTCAGTCCAGGTGGAAATTACTCTTGATGCAATGGAAAGGTGTGATGCAATATTGAGTAACTGCATATAAAGTCACATCATGGTACAGATTTATGAGGTTCAAGCGGAACTTGACACTTAATAGCAGTTTGTAATCACAGTTCAAACCAATGTCTACCTAATACTGCATGACTGAGCAGGTGTATGCAGGTGTCCTTAATTAAGTGGATGATGAGTGTGTGTGTGTGCATGTGGGTTTATATAGTAATAGCGAGAGAGAGAGAGAGAGAGAGAGAGAGAGAGAGAGAGAGACTGTGTATCTATACTATCTCATGTATAATTTAAATCTCCATTGTTTTTAGTTTTTTTTGTTTGTGTTTTTTTAAATAAGCGCTGAATGAAATGGTGTTTTCAAACTTCTCATCAGTTTGAACTGTGCATTCTAACATTGTCGTATATAGCCAAGAGGCAAAACCTGTATCTCATTCATGCTTTCACAAAAAACAATAAAAGAAATGTTGTAAAATATTCAGAACATGAGTGTTAAAGACAATTAGATATGGTGCTTGAACACATACTTTTGTTTTAGCTGCTTTATGAGAAATGAATTCAGTGCTGAAAATGGCTTTGGGAGATGACATGGTCTGACACTGTTTACACACTCCATTTACTGCATATTAAAACAATCCTGCATCCGGTTACAATCTGTCTTCAATCACAAACTTCCCATTACTGTCTACACACTGCATCAACATTAACAAGCATGAAATTGTTTTATAGAGCATGCCACGAATACAATTGTCCATAAAGAAATTCAATCACCCTGCATTATCTTACCTATGCTGTCACTCTCTATTTAACAGTGTTTTAAGTTTTGTGGGGTTTTTTTGTCTGTGTTTCATATACAGTGTCAGATCTGCAGGTTATCATACTGTATATGCATATTGCACTCAAAAGATGCTTGCACAACTATAAATCTACTTGATTTGGGTTCAATCTGTACATAATTGCAAAAAAAACAAAAACAAAAAGCTCAAATTTTGAGAAGCTTTCAGAAATGACAACACTTAACAGTCCTTTGAAAGTGTTTGCCATTCACACAAATCAGCTGACCATGGAGAACACTTAGCCATCTGTAAATAAATGCTAAGCTAAATAAAAAAAATGACCCATTTAAAACATTTTGGGTGTCACATCTGACAGTGAGACAGTGAGCTTGATCATAAACCGACCAAAGATTATGAGCTTTTGTTTTTGTCCATTGTGAATCGGTTTCCCAACAAGCATGTGCTCGAGGGAAAAAAACAATCTCTCTAAAGCTCTCTTCCTGCTTACCAGTGTTCTACACATCTCTTTTTGTTCAAATTTATAGAACATGTCACATTTCTCCAGCCCTTTATCACAGTTCTTTGGTTTAGTCATTACATTTTTGGCAAGAAAAATTTATTTATTTTTTCAAAATACGAGATAAATTAATTTTATAATTTTCTTATTCTTTTGGCGGATCATTTTGATCATTTTCTAGAAATAAATGTTTAGTATTAGAAAAATTACCTGCACATGGCATGGCATGATTGTTTCACTTCCAGCAGTTGAATCGATTCAGCATCACTTTCTTACTGCAATCATTTCCGACCGAAACCAGCTCACACACACTCTTGGACAATCTTGGAAAATGCAGCAGGACTCAATTCAAATAGACTAAACACTGTACATATAAAAGTGCCAGAAGATATTTATAGTTAGCAACTGCACTGAATATATTCAATATCCTCAGTGTTCTCATTTTTCTGTTTTTACTGCCTTAACAAAATCCCATGGTGTGGCTTCCATACACAAACCTACTGCCACCCATCTATACACAAAAAAACAGAAATGTGAGCCAGCTGTGTATTCAGGAACAGAAGTGTCAGACTGTAGCCGCGAGATAAGTATTATTTAAGCATGTTCAAATGATCCCAGAGGTGCTGATATAGTAGCTCGGCTGCACCGGGGCAGCATTTAGAGCTCAACAGGGGTCAGTGATAGGGGAAGCAAAGAAAAGTCTTCTCGCCTCCTGAAAACAAAGAGTAACCGTATCCCTCCTTTCACCCAGACAAAACTATAATCATTCCTATCTTAAAAGCCTGAAACGGAATACTTGGCAACCCGATCTGCAGGCTGGCAGGCAAAGAGCTGCTTTGTGGAGGGTGGCTGGGCCACTTAAACAGTCTGGCAGCCTGCTAAATGGTTGACTCTCAGTCAGGCAGGAGACTTTGAGTTATTGATTCACAATAAGCTTTAAGGCTTTCCAGGAGATTTTTGATCTATACTTCTGATGAAGGAATGACAGGAAACAAAAACAGCTGCATCGGAGTTGGGAGCCAAACCAAAGAAGAATGGCTGTGTATGCACAGAATGGGGATATCATTTTAATATTAATGAATTATTTGTAAAATTATATGAAACATCTTTATAAATGTATAATACTGTGTAATAATATATTAAAAATGTGTGCTACTTATAAAGAAATGTGGTTCTGATTAAGTGCGTTTGATATAGTACCTTTCATAAAGGAAAATACACAGATTCCTCAAAACATCATTAATAATTCAAAAGTTATGAAAAGGATCCAGCAAATTTTGGTGTACAAAGTGAACTCAGATAAATCAAGTGCAAACAAAATGTTTGTGCAGTCAGTGTGGCAGCATCTCCTAGCCTCTCTCATTAGCAGATGGAACACGTCCGTACTAGAGGAAGTGTGGCAGAGTAAGTGTGATGGTGCTCTGATTAATAGCTCGGATTGGGAAGTGTTGCCATTCTGCAGTGCGTGAATTTGTTAACACTGCATCGTTGCCAGCAAGGGAGCTGCTAGCGCCAAACAGCGAGGCATGTCGCTGATTCCACACTTAGATATACACCTAGATGTGTTAACTTTCCTATTTTCAGTTAGAGAGATCACACGATTGCATGCAGACAGTGGCATTGATTAATCACCCTTATCTAACATGCATCATGCTGCGTGTAAGCGCCATTAACAGACTTTGCTTCTCTTTTGTGGCACAAGACTGACGGCAGGCAGCATTATTATTATTTTTTGAACCAAGCCTTTTCAGGGAGACACTTGCATCTAATTTAATTGAAGCTAGCACGCTGGGTGTGCAGTTTTAGTGTGAGCAGGAAAGGTCACTGTTTCCAATCTGACCTGGTCTCAGTGCCAGCCCGAAACTCTCAGCAGGCCATGTGTTTGTAAACAAGTATTGCAGGGGAGAGTCCTGCTGAGAGGCAAGATGAAAAACCTCTGGCAGGACTGCGTGGCCCGCTGGCCAAAACTGCCGCTGAGGTATGACTCCTGCCAACAGGCTCCCATGCCAATGAAGGCACGGCAGGAAGAACATGGGTCTTCTTAAAAATTTTTTGCAATGCCCCATGAAGAACCAGCGTTTCCACCACTGCCAAAATGCCTCTTGTTCTTTTGATGCACTTAACATATCATCTCAGATATCAGACAGAGCGCATATTAAAATAAAGTTTAAGGCAATAAATCCACCCTTTGATATCTCCCACACCACCCAATTCCTGTACTCCCTCCACTGGCTCCCAGTAGCTGCATGCATCAGATTTAAAACACTGATGCTTGCCTATAAAGCCAAAATTGGTCCAGCACCCTCTTCTCTCAAAGCTCTTAGCACTCCCCACACTGCACCATGCTCCCAGAGATCAACTAGTCCCACTATCTCTCAGGGTACAAAGTAGCTACGCATCAAGACTCTTTTCTGTTCTGGCAGCTAAGTGGTGGAATGAACTTCCCATCAATGTCAGAAACGCAGAGTCACTGGCTATCTTCAAAAGAAGGGTGAATACCTACTTCTTTCTGAAATACTTAAACTAACACAATTTTTATCTTATTTGTTTAAAAAAATTTGTTTATCTATGTGCTATATTTCCTCCCAAAAGACTTTATACTCATGATATTGTTAGTCTGCAACCTAGTGAACCAGTATCAGTGTATTCATTGATAGAGACTTCAAAGCACCTTTGTATGTCGCTCTGGATACGGGCGTCTGCCACATGCCATAAATGTGAACGTAAATATCTACCGTGAATATCATTGTATCATGTATAATCAATATGTGATCTTGTAAAATAAATTGCATCCAAGTTTAAAATGAAACACTAAGTCAAGGCTTTTTAGATTTAACCTTCTTTGTTCTAAAATTCAGTCCATTTTCACTTTGGTTAGCACTTAGCCACAATGCATTTAAGCTACAAAGAGCGAAGAAAACATTGGTGCCTTCATTTTCATCTTTCGTGCTCGCGGTGTTATAGATTTAACAAGCTATTAAGCTAACAAGTAACGTGCTACTTTGTTTATTGCTGATTCTGTGGGGAGCCACATTAAGCTGGTGTCTCTTACTGAACCTGAATTGAGTAGACCATCTTGAGTTCCTGAATGGGAATGTTGATAAATTCCAATATGAGCTACAACTTTTAGTCATATACAGATTAGTGGGTCCAAGTCATCTCTTAGTCACTTTAGTTCTTATGTGTGACCATGTCGCTCACATCATCATCATTTCCACCCTCTGCTCATATTGCATCTGCCATATTGCAGAATAGACCTATTTAATGTGGAGGTTTTTTTTATATTCTGTAATGTGGGAATAAAAATGGCCACATAAATGAAGAAAAACTGCATTTTATTACTGAATAAGTGTCTAAACAAATAAAAAGTTCTCAATCAAAAAAGTTTTTTTTAATCTCTAAGCCTTTTCCACAATGGCCTGAGCGTTGATCGTGTGGCGGAAGCGTTTATAAGTGACTTATTTAAAATCACTCACTGGGTCACCATCTGTTAAGCTCCAACTGCTGATAACACATAGCCATGCACTGGCGACGAATGGAGCAAAATGCAAAATCTCTCAACCACGTCCCAAAACCAACTCACTGGGAGTAATTATGAATATTGAGTGTGGCAAGTCTTTGCAGGCAGATATGTCAATTACTCGCTGTGAATGGGCAAATATTAAAAGCTCACAGAATAGCTCTGCAAATGCCACCACTTATGTGCCTGTCGACGTTCATTGGGGAAATACGAGCACACTTCAGAGGCACATGAAAGACTAAAGCGCTAATCACTTGCACCTGCGTGCTATTCAGTTTGTTTTGAAATCTAGTTCACTTGAAATCAGTGAACATTTGATCAATCTACACAAACTGCCCTAGTTATGAAAATCTCGCTTTCCTCAAAGCAGAAACTGTGAAAAACAGATTTCTTCCTCCTCTTTATAGAGCAGGCTTTGCCAGTGTGACGTTAATTCCGCACACACCGCTTGAACTGAAGCTGTGTTGAAGCAGGCCATCTTGGGCTGCAAAATCATTCTTCTTGTCACCATTAATAGTGCTTTAAAGACCTTAAACCTGCTGTTGATCTCAGAGCACCTTAATGACTGAGGCAGATGTTGAAGCCAGTTCTTCAGTGGAAAGCATTGTATGTTGCTGTGCCATCTCTGTAAAATAAATTAGCACCTTGATATTGTTTTTTGTGTACTACTTAAGTGCATAGGTGGTGCGTTTTGGTGACAGAGACGTAGTAGCAGGGAAATAAGTGCAAATATTATGTTAAATATTTCACCCTAAATTAGACTGGAGAAGCAGCTCACAGGGGTTGTGCAAAAGGCCTGGGAGTTTACAGTAATGGATTACACAGAAGGGAAGGAGAAATAAATGGTTTGGCTCCGGCAGCACCTGTGCCACCTGCTCCTGGAGTGGAAAAGCGAGTGGAAGCATGGAGCAGGACACAGTCACCACCACACTCCGGAACATTTTAATAATCTTGGAAGAGCCTAAGTTGTTATAGAACGAGCAGTGTTTGCTTTCATATGAATCTATCTATGAATATTATAGAGTTGTTATGCTGTCACAGGTTTACAATTAGTAACACAGACTTTTTCAAAGCACAGATTAATTAATTTTTGCCTACATATTTTTTTAACCGGATCAAGTTTTCACTACTTTTGTGTTCGGAATGCGACTCCTACCCTGAATTTCGCACTCCCTCTTGGCTCCTCCTTACCTCCTTGGCATTTCTTGGCATAGGGGATGTGTCTGCACTTTAAACTCTACCTTTGTAAACACTTCTTTTGTGCAATATTTAGTTATTCTCTTATCATGATTTACCATAAAAATCTATTTCATTGTCCATAACTGATAGAGAACCTCATTTTCATCTCTTTTTGGCTATCATGTCTGTTTTCAGGAGAGTACTAGAAGAGGGTAACAACAAGACACTGTGTAGTCAGATACAGCTGGATGGCAGCAGCAATTACAAGGTTTAAAGGAATTCTGCAGTACAGCACATTAAAAAAATTCACTGTAGTCCTTTTATATATTGGTTATCTAATGTCCACATGGCCATCATTTTCACTTTTGACATGTGCTTCAAACACATCTGACCAGTGCAATATTCAACCTCCTAATTACCTAATTAACCTTCTAATTATCAATATTGTTAACATTATTTCTAAAGTGTTTGATTTTATCCTCATAGTCCTAATTAATGTTTTCTTTCCACTTTCAAACAAAATATTTCAGTGGCATCAGAAAATAAATAAGTAACCGACATTAATTAGGCTTTTTACAGTGGGGTGGAGTGAAAATGTGTGACTAGTGAAAATGATTCTATTATGTATTCTTCCCTAATTTATGCAATTTCCATCACAATTTATATTATCGTTATATATTTAATATTGATATATATTATTGGCACAAACAAGTTGCAAACATTCATGATCCATTTTAAGTCATATCCATCAGAGAGTCATCTGTTAACACATGCTTCGATAGAAGAGACTATTCATGAGAAAAATCTGACCTTCTGTACAAAGCAGTTAACCTTGTCAATATCACAAATTTTTTTACATTTCAATATCGACCTAGAAAAAGTGCAGAATCTTATATTAAATATTGAACATTTACTTCATTTACAAGTCTAAAACCTTCTGTTTATTTCCCTATTTTAATGAAAAAGAAAAAGATTTCACAGTACATGTCTAATATTAACCAACTTGAAATATATTGATTGAGTTTTATTCACTTTAATTAACTAAACATTCTCTATTTACCAAGACAGACAGAGAAGTTGTAGAAGTCCCACTTTATTCTAATGTTCTGTTATGGTATTATTGAGTGATAACTCACACTAGTGCATTTCATGTTGAGCTTCTATGCAAAATGCATGAAGGGTGACAAGTCTAGTAAGAAAATATAATATAATCAGAATAATCATCACTGGAATTTGTGGCAGTGTAATATAGTGGAGAGATGATTAAATCTTTATATTGCACAAGCTTAGCAAACGCCTTACACTGCCAGATCTGCTGTCACCCCTTTCATGTTCCAAACTTAATCATACATGAGAGCTATTAAATGCTCAGAAGAACATGCAATTGCTGCCCAGAAGTAAATAAATCTATTTTTGACTAAGCAGTGCTCCACACTGCTGCACTAGTTAGATTTTTTATTTTTGGCTCAGCGCACAGCTTTGTCTCTCCCCCTCTCAGCTTAGAACTAACAACATGATAAATGCTGACAATGTAAGAGATTTTATAGAAAAATTGATACACTAGGATAAAGGACCACAGTGGGTGAGAAGGAAAAGCAAACAGTTTTTACATTTTCTGTAATGGGGCACAGCACTATTGGAGTGAATCCCAATATCACAGTGCTTTACACTTTTTACACAACAAAAGCTTCTAACAACACCCTACCAAACATGGTGCTTAGCCTAGAGCCAGCCAGTTCACATGAAACATGACTGCCACTTGATGCATCGACCCATACAGATTATCCTGAGCACCGCTGCACAAGGCAAGAAGGTGCTCAGTATTCTACATCAGTCTCCTCACAGACTATGTTAAATCCCTTATTTCAAGGCTGTCTTATTGTGGCTGAGCCGCTTCACATGCTCAGCCTGCAGCTGTGCAACAGCCTGCTTCTTCTCTGACCCTGGTTTAGATAAAGCAGATTACACATCAGCAAGTCTTCATTACCTAAACAAAAAGTAGTGGCACACACTGACATGAGTAATGTACTCATCAAATACTGAATATCATTTTAGAAACAATATAGGATACAGGATAGGTGTCGACCACAGTCTATAGTTTTAAAGGTGGACAAATCACAAATTCATTAGCCAGTCCTCAGAGCAAAGTAAATTTAAATAAAAGTACAATGAGTTAATTATGTATATTAATACACACTGGAACATAATTGAGTACTTATGTAGCCATGACTTTATCTTGCCAGAGTCACATTCTTTTGTCACTCAAAAAGACATTAATTGAGTTTGGCTTATGTTGGTTTATGTTGCTTTTTATGTTTATCAATATTGTGTTGAAAATAAAAAGTAGGATTGGGACATCACTAAAAGAATGTTTGCTGGTGGTGTGGACTCTCTGCTATAAATATATATCTCGGACAAATCTCCTGGTGGAGAAAAAAAAACAGAGAACTGGAATTTATCATTTAGTCCAGGGGATAAATTCTGTGGTTATAGAAAACTATGTCTTTTTCCTGGTAAAGTCCACCACAAAAATTCTGCAAAACTTGGTTAATTACCATGTTGGATTGGTATCCTCTTATATACTTACACCACTTAAATGGCACCACTGTAATAAACGCTGTTGTAATAACAGTGATCAACAGCCACACTGACTCTCTGATGTCCAGAAATTATACACTTTGTCCATCCATTTACTCCTTGCAATCTTGCTAAGCTTCCATGTAATACTTATTGCAAAAAAAAAAACTTTTGTTCAGAAACTAACCATGATTTTAAATGCCATTTGATTATAATGCTGTCTCTTTAAGTACATGTGAATGAATCTTACTATATAGCATGAAGGATCTGAAGGCCATCCTGCCTGTAGGTAAAACTATTTAAATGCTTTTTAACTACTAAATGGACTTCACCATATGATTTTGTGATGCAAGGGATCTTAATCCCTGACCCTCTAGTCACTGTAAATGTACAGGTTGAGTGCAAGGCAACTGATATGCTTGAAATATGCTTGAAATCATGCAAAAACAAAGTTTTGAAGATAGTGACCTGAATATAACTTACGAAAGATCCGTTCAAAAAGAGTTTTACTTTTTTCCACCTTAAACACACAGACACAAAAGCAGACTAAATGCACAACCCTGACCGATCTACTCACCAGCCTGGTTGGTTGTGACGTTCAGAGACACGTAATGGCGTAGTGGTTTGGCGAGATCAGAGACACCATTCACTGCCTCCACCTCAAATGTGTAGTTTGTGTGGGCGAGCAGGTCAAGCACCATGACTGACGTGTTGCTCAGGCCTGTGCGCTGGGGAAGGTAACGAACGTGGCTGCCACACGGCTCGTGCTGCCTCGATTCGGCACTCATCTTCCTGCAGACTACGCTGTAGGTCACGTCCTTCCTGCCACCCGTCTCCTCTGGGGCGCTCCACTCCAGCAACACGCTTGTCTCGTTTACATTTGAAATGGCGCTGCGTGGGGCTGAAGGAGGCTCTGGGGAAAATGTAGAGTGAAACTATTATAAGCACATTCATGCTGTATGACAGAGCTATTGAACCTATGCACTGAATCTGGCTCATTTCAATTTTTCAATGGCTCACACGTGGCTTTCAGTTTAACCTTTGAAATATACAGCTTATCAGTGCTTCGTCTGAAATCGTTCTATAAATTAAAGTGAACCTGCAGGTCCTGGGAGTTGTTACGTAAATATATGCTATAAAAACTGCCAGGCTCTAAAATTTCTGTTTATTGTGAAACCGTAGTTTGGTTATTATATACACTTTATTATGTAGACTACAAAAAGAGCATTATAGTTTTATGAATAGAATAACTAGACTATTACGCTATATATTAGCCCTGCCCTTTTATAGGCTTTTACTGACAAAATATTCAGGCATTTCAGATATTGTATATCACGGATATACAAACTGTAATATAGTATAACCACAAAACTTCTGGATATTAGGAAAGTTGTTATTCGATATATTTTATTGCTTTTTTTCTCCCCATTTTTCCTTGAAAATAATTCTCTTTATAGTTACATTTAATAATGTTAAATTGTGGAATGTCACTATTCCTGTTGTCCCTTAACAGCTATAAACAGTTGTTTCCTCACTCAACACTTTAATACTAAATGTTCTGAAGGCAAAAATTGTAAGTGAGAACCTGTCCTTTTATTGTTACACTTAGATGTTATTATTAGACTTCATTATCTATAGAATGTATTATAAAAGTCCCTGTGAACGAGCTATTGCTACAGGAAAGATAACATACTGGGATGAACAAATAAATATAAACCATGCAGCTGGTAGTGCTGCCAGAGCTGCCATTACAGAAACTTCAACAGAGCAGTCAACACCATGTGAAGGAGAACTGAGAATTCATCAGTGTTGTAGTCAGCTTTACTCAGCGAAGTTCACATTGTACTTTCATTTTCATGTATTTAATAACTATATAACTTTATGATACAGTATTTTCCCGTATGTCATTTAATGGATCAAACAGCTAAAAGTAGCAAGTAACTGATTACACTGCCCCTTACCTGGATCATAGGATTTGAATGCTGCTATTACAAAAAATGATAATAGAATAGAATAATAATGTTCACAAGATGCCCATCATACAGGTTATATATTTTTATAATAAGCTGTGTTCTTGTCTGATCTGAAATATAAAAAAGGCACTCTGATCATTTACTTGTGCAGGCCATGTTGGTTGGGTCTGTGTCCATTCTGTAGAAGCTGTGCTCACACTGACAGGAAGTGGAGCCCTCTGTTTTGGTGAAACTGTGAGGAGGACACTTACTGCATGCCTTAGTCTGCAGAGCAGATCTGTAGAACCCAGGCTTACACACTACAGATAAGATACACATACACACACAAAGCAGAAATGATTACATTATGAATACGACTGATCAGTGCCTTTGTAGCACTTATTTGGATTTGATGAGAAACATTGGCTGTAAAAGTCAAACATTCATCTGCTTCATTAAAAAAGAGCAGGTGCTCATATCAATGGGGCTTTGATGGCTAAAATGCAGAGCACTCATTAATACACCATACTGTGTCCCACATTTATGTCAGAAAAGAAACCTTTGATGTATTTAAAATTTCACTCCCTTTCTATTGTGTATCTGATGCTGAGTAATTAATATATGTGTGAATACATTTCCTTGATTCAAGGTGGTTTTCTATGACTATAAGTCAATTAGAGACACTAAAGTGCGTAAGAGTGAACGATACACACTGAATTGATTGTCTAAAAGGCTTTAGAGAGAACTCATCGAGCCATACAACTCAGCGGCATCCACAAAACGTGGATCTGTAAGAGAGTGGGATTTAAGATGTCCGTAGGACAGCGGAGGCAGACGGAGACTGTGTGTCTCGTGCTTATGACTCGTGTTTAAATGACTTTCAGCTTAGCACCAATACTTCTGCAAAGCAGACACACTGACATTGCAGAACACATTCATGTAATGGATTGCTGTGGATAAAAAGAGACATATTATCAATGGCCTCTGCAGTGTAAAGTGCACACACAGACGTTAAGTAAGGCTTCCTGGGCATGCATTAAGAAGCTCTGTAAATTCAACCCAACACCAAGCTGTAATAAAAACTATATTTTGTAACTAAAAAAATAAAAAGCATTTCTCACAACATACTTTAAAATGCAGGATACTGGTTTGCATTCGGATCTGTGATTCCCTGAAAAATGAGCTGGCTATAAAACAGACTCATCACATCTCTCCTGCATGATGAAAATACTCAGATATCTGTCATTCATAGCATGCCATGCTCTGGCCTCCACATTACATTTGCCTCCTCTCTGAAGCTCTAAATAGACCTCTGCAGGGTTTGGGATTTTTGGCAGCATTCATACACAGTCTAAACGGCTTGCTTGTTTTAATGGAGCAGAGTGGCAACAGCTACAGATTTGCTCTCCATATGGAAATCAGGAATACAAATAAAAGAAAATGAGTAGTGTATTAAGCTCAGCTCCGATCAGACACAACACACTAGTGCATGTAATTACTTTAATAGAAAGTCTAGTTGGCATTTAAATTGTGCTTTAAAAATTTAGCCACTGTGACACTATTAAAGATCATTTCCTCTGCCACTGCCACGTCTCAGCGTTGGTGTGCTCAAAGAGAAAAAAAACTGCTGCTGAACTCAATGCAATTACAGTACAGTGCTAAAAAATAAGAGAACACTTAAATCACACACTGGATTCTAAATATGAGTTAAATATTCAAGTTGAAAATCTTTACTTATATTCATTTTGTAATTTGTTGAGAACAAATTGATGTGACAATGGTCAATGGAAACAACCCATTGATGGCTGGATTAAAAAAATAAAAGTTAAAAATTTTAAATTTCAGGCTAATCCAACTTGCATGAATTTCATCACAGCAACTCATAATGCAAGTCAGTAGTGTGTATGGCCCCCATGTGCCTGTATGCACTCCAGATAATGTATGGGCATGCAGCTGAGGAGATAGAGAGTGTCCTGGGGGATCTCTTCTCAGACCTGGATCAGGGCATCAGTGAGCTCCTGGAGAGTCTCTGGTGCTACTTGGAGGCTTCGGCTGCTCCAATACACAATGACCCAGAAGTTCTCAATTAGATTCAGGTCTGAGGAATGTGAGGGCCAGTCAATGGCATCAGAGCCTTTGTCATTTAGAAAATTACTACATGCTTTGGTCACATGAGGCCGGGCATTGTCATGCATCAGGAGGAACCCAGGGCCCATTGCACCTGTGTATATGGTCAAATGGTCCAAGAATATGGTTCTGAAGATTACCTAACAACACTATGTGTATTGTTTGCTAGCACATGGAGATGCGTGCGACCCTCCAAGGATATTTCTCCCCAGACCCACTGCCGGTCATGCTGGATGATGTTGCAGGTAGAATAACATTCCCCATGGCATCTCCATACTCTCTCACATGCGTCACATGTGCTCAGTATGAACCCGCTCTCACCCATGAAGAAAACAGGGCACAAATGGCAGACCTGCCAATTCTGGTGTTCTCTGGAAAAAGCCAATTGAGCCGCACAGTGCTGGGCTGTGAGTACAGGTCCCATTCGAGGCTGTTGGGCACTCATGCCACCTCATGGAGGTGGACACAAGTAGCCTGCTGCAGGTCATTTTGTAAGGCTCTGGCGGTGTTCCTCCTGTTCATACTTGCACAACAGAGCAGATACAGAGCGGTCCTGCTGCAGGGCTGTTGCCCTTCTACTGCCCTGACCAGTAGTGCCCATCTCCAGGTATCTCCTTCATGCTCTTGAAAGTGTGCTGGGCGACAAACAAAACCTCCTTGTAACAGCATGTTTGGATGTGTCATCCTGGAGGAGGTGGACTACCAGTGCAACCTGATTGAGTTGCAGGTACTGCCAAGCAGTGACAAGGACCCTACAAAAACACGAAACTAAGAAGAGAACATAAGGAGATAAGGAGTGAACAATTGTCTGTCACAACCACTTGCAAAACCATTCCCTTTCTGGGCATTG
This sequence comes from Hemibagrus guttatus, assembly GCA_033459395.1. Taxonomy (NCBI): domain Eukaryota; kingdom Metazoa; phylum Chordata; class Actinopteri; order Siluriformes; family Bagridae; genus Hemibagrus; species Hemibagrus guttatus. The sequence continues at coordinate 17,078,174 of JAUCMX010000015.1, read as the reverse complement.
TCTCGCTGTTGCCTTCAAAAAATGCACCTTTTGTCTCTTACATTTGCACCAAAGCAGGTGAAACTGACTGACAATCACTTATACTTCCTAACTGGACAGACTGATACCAGATTTGGTTATATACTGTGACGATTTGGTGTTCCCTTAATTTTATGAGCATTGTTTATGACTGAAATTGCAGCGTCACTCTGAGGCAGCACCATACTGTAAACAGTGCTGTTGATGAAAAAGAAAGATAAGCAAACTGTACTCTTATGAAGTTGGACTTCTTTTTATTCAAATAATAAACGCAAATGCTATGGAAGCAATGAAAATTCTTGGCTGAAACCATATATTTGTTTATAAGCCGACTGAAATCATTTAGTGAATTATATAACTTTGGATACATTTTTATATTAAAATGGACTGTAGACAGAAAATGGACATACTTTCTTGGAATTAATTCTTTATAGTAAATTAGTTATTTATAGTATTAGTATTAATTAGTTCTTTACAGTAAAGTTTCTCTTTATATGTCTAAAACACATCTGATCACACATTTGTATTCGAAACCAGCATGTTTATTACTCTTCAGATTCTGGTTACACTCAATAAACTAAATTTATGTCCTAGGAAAAATGCATAAGACTCCCTTGGTCCTAATGTGGACCATTTTTCAGCTTTGCCAAATAGAGTAGGAGGTCAACGATGACAATGCATGCCTACCTGCTATATTTACTTATTATTTACAGTTATAGAGCAATTTGCTCTCCTTTACAGAGAAAGGTTTGAGAGAGGTGCGTGAACCGGCTATACATTATAAACAAAACATGCACGGCGCAAAACCATCTCTGATAACCCTGAGACACTTTCCTGTAAACAATCTTGGGGAAGCTGTATAAGAACATTCATTGCTAAACACAGGGTTTATGCTTTGTGTAGAGAAAAGTGCTTAAGCTATACTTCTCCAGATGCAGCATTCGGGAAAAACAATCTGACTGAATACTGAAACAATATATATAAGCATAAATAACATGTTCATTATTAGATAGTATCTTTACATATGGAATTTTATTTTAGAATAATAAAAGTAATACACACTTTATGTAAAAGTCCACTCAGCTTACAGTGTATTAGAAAAAGTTTGTTTTTTTCCCCACAAAAAATGCAGCAATAATTCCCCAACAAAAAACCCCACTGATGAGCCATAGCATTAAAACCATCCACCCGGTATGGTTTAGGTTAGCAGCAGATCCTTTAAGTGCTGTAAGCTGCGAGGTGGGGCCTCCACGGATCGAAACTGTTTGTTCAGCACATCTTACAGATGCTTGATTGGACTGAGATCTGGAGGAATTTGAAGGCTAAGTCCTGTAATTGTTCCTGAACAATTTTAACAGTGTGACAGGGCACATTATCCTGCTGAAAGAGCTCACTGCAATAAAGAAAAACTCTTGCAATGAAGGTGTGTACCTGGTCTGCAACAATGTTTAGGTAGGTGGTAGGTGTCAAAGTAACATCCACATGAATGCTAGGACCAACATTACAGTCTTTACGACCGCTCGCCTTCTTCAAATAGTGCATCCTAGTGACGCCATTTTACTCTTTCAGCCCACTTAGAACCATATAAAACTTTTTAAAAGTGATTTTTCAAATACTGAGATTATGTAAAAAATGATATAATGACAAATTGCACAGTCAGCTTAACATCATGCCAAACTCATAAGTCATCTTATTAATAATGTCAATTTAAAAATCCCAACTTCCAGCTTCAATTTTTCACCACCTTTGCCTTTCATTTTTAAAATCAGAATTCCCCAAAAGACAACCCAAAATCCCTGAGTGAAACCAGCTATAGCACTTGAGTAATAGACTTATCCTTTCATGAAAATATTCCTTTTTAACAGTTTACCAGTTAATCCATTATCTGCTGACCTTTCTGTCAAACAGACATTTCGCCTTCCAGCATGAGTGACTGTAATGATTGTAGTGATGAGTGACTAGGGATTGTGCATTGTACTAGCAAAACAGCTGAAAATATTTTAAACACGAACCCCAAAACATTACTCTGTAAGAGGAAAAAACCCTCTCTTGTACTGCACTTCAATTTACAGAGTATTTGCAGTGACCTTGCAATTGCCATTAAACTACCTCCCACTGTGAAAATGACAAAGGCTGATTTAAATGTCAGGCTCTGAACCGTCTCATGCTAATGGAGCTCTAGTTTATCTGGATGGCTCTTAAATATCAGGCACAGCATAGTAGTGGGGTTTCTCCATGAGTAAGTGAGCGAGTGTCTAAGCGTACCTCAAATCATTTAAAGATTCACATTTTGAATCTAAAAAAAGAAGAAAAATCCTATTGCTATTCTGGCCATTTTCTTTATATGCTAGAAATTCAGCAGTGAAACAGCGTTCTGCATATCTCTGATATCACGGTATAGACTCATGCTTCTCTTCCACTCTCTTCCATGTCTGAGAATTCAGCTTGCTCTTACAAGACACTTCATTTAAACAATCTGTCGTTTGACTATGATACATTTTCTGAGCATGTTAAGGATTACAAATATGGATCCCGACACGGCCAAATCCATTTCTCCACACTTCAGTCAGGCCCCGGTCAAGATAATCCCACAGGATGAGCAGCATTATGATATAAAAGCAAATCTTAATGGAAACAAGATGAGGTTGGATTAAATAAAGGGCTGGAGATGGGCCGCAGTAATGGTCCGTGTATGAACCTGTGATTGGATTACACCAGGGACTCGTGTGAAATGAGGACTTCCTATATAACTCTTCTTTATTAAACACACACACACAAAACAAAGGAGTGGATTATTATCTACCAAATTAAGTTAAGGTGTTAGTACCTCTGCTTCTTAAATAAATACTTCCTTTTTTTTCTAATTGTTCAGTGCACACATAGGAGGAGGTATATACAGTCTTTAAAAACAGCATCTAACTGAATGACCTTGACAAAGAGGTTGGGTGCTCCATCATGTAGAATCTGACTTACAACCTGAGCTCTTGTTTAGCCGAGCATGCAGCCAGGTTTATTATCTTTCAGATGTCTTTCATTCTGCTTTCATGTGTACAGTTTTAGCATTTAAATAGCTAATCTGTTTTGGGATGGATTTTTAAGCAATGAAAATCATCACTGCATTATTATGATCGGAGTGCACTGATTTGCTTTCTGCATACATAATGACGATGACATAAAAAGGAGCCACAGGTATACAGAAGCAAAACAAAACCATTCACAACTGTTATATGATAAAAGTCTAATGAGGTAGTATTACTCTCCAGTAGGCTTTAAAACTAGTTTACAACATAAAACTTTCTGCTGTTTTAGAAAAACACAGACCCAGATATATGTAACATCTAAAATCGAGTCTACAGCAACAGCTTTTTCCACAGGGGTTTGGTGGTTGCTAAAAAAAAAACAAAAAAAAAACATATACATAGTACATGCGCCAGTCTCTACTGTGATGGGCTTGACCCCACTGTTACTACACGTCTGCACTCACGGGCACAGGACAGCAAACATTTGAAATTCAACCCCTCTCATAAATAAGTCATTTCTGCCTGTTTAACTGCTTCTCAATGAACATTTTTGCTTCTCACACCATTATGTGTAAATTCTAGATTCTGTTTATGAATATCCCAGGAGATTTCTGAAATATTCAAACCAACTTGTCTGGCACCATAGAGCGTGAACCAGTCAAAGATCACATTTTCCTTATATGTTTTCATATATACAATTTGAACATTAACTAATCATATACATGATTTGATGTATTTCACTGCAGAAACACGATGGCTGATTGGATAACTACATGAATGAGCAGGTGTGCTTATTCACATTGATAGCGAACGCATCTGTAAAGATCTAAATTTTAGTGTGTTTTGTTTTCTTTTTACAATTCTTGCACAAATATTTTCACATCCTTAATATAAATATTTGTTAACTGATTTATTATTGATTTAATTTAACTGATTTATTGAACGAGACTTGTTTAATGTTAGCTGAGTAAAACATACTTTGATGAATTTTATTTCACTTTAATGAACACAAAACATTCTCCATCTGCCTTGACAGAAACCAGGGGACGCATCTTTCAGAAGAGAAAATACTAATGTGAGATGGTAGAAGGAGATGGGGCTCATCTGTTGGTTTTGTATTTATGTATTTTAAGTGATAACTCATCAAGGTTGGCAGGTCTGTTATTTGCTGAACGTGATAAAGAGAGATGTACATACATAAACACCTCAGATTTATATCAGATATTCCATTTGAATTGTTTAATTTCACTCAAAGTTCTTCAGCTGTCAAATTACTGTTTGGGAATAAAATGTATTTTTCTCTCAATCATTACTTTTTCACAGGTGATGCTTAAACATGAGTTGTTTTTTATCTTTTTCACCATTGTGAGGTCTAACACAATGTGCTGCACCCATACACTCTGTTATATTTCTATTTCAGTATTAAAATAAACATGTTATCTGGCTTTTCATTATGAGCATATACCTGGATTAATGTGAACAGTTTTTAATCCAGCACACTACTACATCTTCCTGTCCTGCATGCACTGTCTAAGGCTCCACCAAAAATCCCTAGTAAAACATATGGCAGATGAAGGTCATTTACATTGCAGGTAAACTGTAATTAAATTCACATATGACTAACAATAAAATCAATGAAATCATTGAAATATATCTGTTTTACAGGCAATTTCCACAGTTCTAAAAATTTAATTATTTCAATTCAGTGTCACTATACGACTTTTACTTTTCCAGTACTGTATCCAATTACTACCTGTATCCTTTTACTTTTCCAATACTGTATTTATACTCATCTGATTCTTTTTTCTTTTAACCTACTAAGCTTTCTTTTTTTACTAAAGCACTTCACAGTTAAACTCTTAAATCAACAAGAGAAAAACAGTCAAGTCTCTATATATGAAGACATTTCCAGGTCCAAACTGAATGTGTTAGCTTACTGGTTAAGACATTGGACATTAAGGCATTGAAAGGGTGTGAGCTCGAATCCCAGGTCCACCAAACTGCCACTGCTGGGCCCCTGAGCAAGGCCCTTAACCCTTGACTGCTCAGTTGTATAAAAATGAGATAAACTGTACGTTGCTCATCTGCCAAATGCCAGAAATATAAATGATGTGCTTTGTCAAACCCAATTTAAATCGTGAAAGCTTAAAAAATATTTAAGCCATTTGTCACAGGGTCCGATATCTGATATGTAGTGTTCAATAATCTATCTAATAGATTATTGAACTATTATCTAGATGCTATTACATTATTTTAACCATCAACACAGTATTCATTTTTAACCTCCACATAACATCTACACAACCTTCACACGACTTTAACTAACCCACAGGGCAAATAAAAGGACTGTCCAGTCACGTGGAAACCAAATGAATGGGGTTTAAAGGTAGACGCTGACATAATATATTAACATACGGACATTAATACAGACTCAGGGGAATGAACAAGTACATTATTATCCTTTTCTAACAAAGTTTCTAATGTAGTATATAATGGTTACATCAGCAAGTTGTTACATCAGAAAGTCAGCAAGTCATTGTCTAAGAATTTAGCTATTAACTCTAGTATTCTCTTCTTGCATCACATATAAAAGATACCACTCTTGTCTGCCTAGCATTGTTTTTCTCTTATAAAATATCTTTTAACCGCAAGTTGAATGTGTGCAGTAAGTAGGAGCCGTAGCCTACACCAAAATGCACACCATAGTCAAAATCACTACAATTAAAAATACAGAAACCTTTATTTTGAAAAACAAAAAGGGCAATTAGAAGTAGGTTGTATATCTGTATAATGAACCTACTTATATACAATTAATAGCCTGGCCATGAATCCTGTTTGTCCTGGGTGCTCAGAGTTCAAGTGAACTTTCACACAACCTACAAACAACCTTTACATGATATCCACAGAAACTTCTCCACTGCTCCTTTTGACCCATCATCACATTTACACCAAACTGTGCGCCTTAAATCATAAATGATTTCATCTCAGCTTTGTGAACTGATTTTGTCACGCTCGACCAGGACGTCTGCTTGAGGATGCAACGCCGACCTCTCCTGCTGCTACCTGTGGCATGATGTCTCTTCAATGTCATGGTGGAGGGGGAGCTCATAATGTGCTGCACAAAGGGTAATCCCTCATTAATATGCAGCTAACAGTGGTGGGCCTGACAATTAACAAGCTGGCGTGAAGCTTCATATGCACTCCCTTTAATGGTTGACCGTTTGGGATGAAACATTGACTGATAGGACTTTACTGAATTCACTAGAAACAACTTCAAAACATGGCAAAAGATGTCCAATAATTGAAACCATGGGGCTCAGACAGGAACTGAAGTGCAGCAAGTTAAAGAAAAGCAATCAGTGAGAAACAGCATTGCTAATGAAAGAGCCACATAAATGCTCTGACGAATCAATTGGGTGCTAATTAGATGAGGTATCCGGTTGTACTGAATTAGGGGAACAAATAGCAAATTCTCTTTTTAGAAATGCTTTTCAATGGATGTATCTATAACACTGGGGGGGAAAAAATCAACCTATAACATATAATGAGAAATTTAATTCTTAAATTATTAATCCAATCAAGTGAAACTTTATAAGAGTTATTCTTTTCATGAATACCAGTTCTACATGGATATAGACAGCATGAACAACTGCCACCAAATATTCTGGGTTGTTTTGGGGTTTTTTTTGCATGTTTGTTTGTACGTTTTTTTTTCTTTTGTTTTGTTTACCAATAAAAAAGCACAAACATCCTCTTTCTATGTTTAGTTTCCCTCATGTAAACTCACCCAAAAACAAAAGCACACAAGTGGCAATGTGCAAGCGGGTGATTGGCAGCATCCAGTGTTGGTCTTTGTGCTTTGCCATTGTTGGAGCTGGAATTATTTATTTTCCCTCAGTGCACTGTTTGAATAGTGGGGCGGGCCGAGCCTGATACTTGGCAACGGCAAATCCGCTATCTGAATTCCATTAAATCAATGACATGTAGTTGGAAATCTGCTAATACACTCAACACAAGGATGCTGGCACCATCTCAGTGTCTAACATAAGCAATGGCCAGATACTTGTCAATATTCCTCTTTTCTTTCTGCTAGGCTGTTGTTTTATTGTTCATGGTAATGAGAACAAAAGCAAATATATAAAAATCCTAATAATTGATCTGATATCTGCATGATCCTGTCAAGATTAAAAATATAGATATTTCAGATATTTATGCTCCTCATCCATCATTAATATTAGCCACATTATAAATTGTGGAAAGCATCAGTTAATCAAGGATAGGTTTAACTGATATGATATATTACATTGATATTAAACTGTATCTTTTCACATACACATGGCAATCCAATACGTCTGCATATCAAACAATACGTTCACAGGTTGCATCATAAAATACTGCTTATATTAGTAAGACACTACAGCCCAGCGGTACTTGGACTAAAAAGCAATTATATTTTATAGCGCCATTATTAAATTATTATTATTATTATTATCCTATTAAATATTCAAAATCTGACTTGCTTACCTCAGTGCTTATAGCTTGCAAATGTGCTTTCTGTTACAGATAGGTTTCAATGCTAAAAATATATCAGATTTAGTTGTTATACTGTATAATAATTTATAATACATTGTAAAATACTGTATGGGGGTTGCTTTCGGCTGCTCCCTGTTTGGGGTCGCCACAGCGGACCAACTGGTCCGCACAACACCATGGCACAGGTTTTACGCCGGATGCCCTTCCTGACACAACCCTCCAATTTTTTTTGAGACCGGCACTGCATCCAGTGGCTGGGGATCGAGCCCGGGCCTTCTGCATGATGGGCGAGAAACCTACCACTGAGCCACCAATGCCCCATTGTAAAATACTGTATAATGTTTTAAATTGTTTGAAATTATAAGCAGGGAAAAATCTAAATCTTGACTATAATATTATAAGCCTTCATTCACTTGACTTTTATGGGAGTATTAATACTATTAATACTCAATATGCACCAAAATACTGCTGAAAAGTTTAAATTAATCACTTTCTCTACTTTGACCGTGGCTCTTCAAGGTCATCAAATATCTGCAAGGAAAGAAAGACTTCCAAGCAGTTCAGATATTGTTGTATGATACCTAAAAACATAACAAAACAAAGGATTGTGGATAAGATGCCCTAATAAGTGAATTGCTCATAAGCAGAACTGCTAACAGATTGATTAGTTGTGGAAGCGCTCCGGCTAGTTCTCTGAGGGCGGTATTTAGTACCGTTGACTGAAAAATAAGACGAATGTGCCTGCAGCGTGCAGGCAGAGACACAGAGGTGCAGCGTTAATCAGCATGCTGTTAGAGTCAGCCTTACATAATACAGAATGGAAACACAACCTTGTACAGCTTCATGCTTGTGAAAATAGTCTCTTTTACAGCAAAAAGACTTTTTACATAGAGATGAACCGTTGCAAAAAAAAAATGTTTTTTTCTTCTCTTAGCTAAGCAGACCGTCTAAGTCAAGTGTCTGGATAATGCTGTCACTTTGTGATGCTCCACTATTTCCCTTTAAGACCCGCAGCTCTGCACTGCAGTCTCTGACGCTGCTGTGAACACCAGCACATCACACGCACACGCTTAGGCTACGACAACTGCTTACAAATGACCTCGTAACATCCGACACCGCAGCCCTGATTAGATCAGCCCTCTGTGAAAGTGTCAAACAGTGACTAGAGTAGCAAACACTCCACGTTTTTGCTTCACAGAGGAACTGCGTTTAACACACGACTCCTGTTCTGTCATTACTCCAAATGTCCTGATTATCCTCTCCTGCTTTGCTTTAGTCTGGCTTTAGTAAGATAAACAGACTGCATATTTATTTTGCCTGCCTTGTGATAAAGAAAGAGTGTGCATGTCTCTGTGCTTCAGGGTGGGAGAGCTTCCTGACATCTCTGTCGTATCTTCCTTTGGCATGTGAAAGCGCGTGGTGAGGGACTAGATTTAGTTTGACATTGACTCCAGAAACAAATGACAGTTATGAAAATAGTGGAGATCAGGCATGATGCAGCTCTTTCAGGACACGCTTGTTTGAATGCACCCAACCCAGCGAGGGTGTATCCGTTATCCCACCCTCTCTTTGTTTATGTTTCTCTTCTCTATCTGTCATACTGTCCAAATCAGTCTGGCAGTTCACTAAGCTCATCACTGTCTAACTCAATGAGTTGGCATTTTCATTCCCTGCATATGACATTCTTTCCCTTTAGTCATGTAGTCTGCTAACTTTGGCTAAATTTTCACTAAGTAGCATTTCATGCATTTTGTAGATGACAAACACTTTCCTCTGGCTGTCACATGGCAAGCCTTGTGCTTCAGGATTGCAGGGATTTGTATTCCTAGTTCACCAAGTTCACAACAACAAAAAATAATGAGTTTTCCTTCAGAATGTTTAAATGTGACATGTTTGTAACATTAGCACACACTGCTCGTTCTGAATCCTAAAGCCTGCTGCAATACACACATCAGCCAAGATTTGCAAGATTTAGTGGCTGATAGAGCGATTTTATCTAGGCAGAATCTTTTCAGAATAAAGAACATGCAGGTAAGCAGGAACGCTAACGAAACCATCACATAAACCTCCTGCTTACAATATGCCATCAGCTTCAGGTTAATTATGATAGAAAGCAACAATGATGGCTATAATAATAACTTTTACATGTGTGTGAAGAGATAAATAATACATCATATGCAAAATATAAGCCAATGCTCCCTTTCTGCTGACAGCATGAATATATTGCATATTCATTTATTTCACTTAGTTTGTGTTAATTAACTTATCTAGCTAGTCAAACATAATCAATTATGTTTCTGGGTTACCAAATGGGACTGGGACACACTGAAGCTTACTTTCCCAGTGGGCTATATAATGAATATTTACTTGTTAGAAGTTAGCCAAAACAATTCAGAGACAGAGGAACCTGTTTACCTTGATTAAAAAAAAAACTGAAAATGGTGCTTTCAGCAACATGACTGACAGATGAGTAGAGATGCCTTTTTATGATTGGCTGAATATACAGAAGGTAGTGCACATTATTTGTTGTTCTTCTATTTATACAGTCTGAGTTGGCAGAGAGCCTGGACTCATGGAGATCATTTATAGACAGTAGAATCATTTATATACAATATTTTATGATATGTTTTATAAAATCTTTATTCAAAGCAGTTATCAGGTGTCGTATTGCCCCACACTGATCACATGATCAGTGGTAAGAATAGATAAGTTGTACTGTTTTTGTCTTTAAGGATTAAATACAAGATCCTTTAAAAATCATCTCGTTATCTTCTTAAACATTTTTAGAGAGTCAAAACTTCTGTATTGCCAGAATAGTAGCTTTAGTTATTTGTTATAAAACATTATATGCTAATCTGATGCTATGCTTGTTAAACTTGTCAATTAGCTTTTATTCAAAAACAAATGAAGTTCTTCAAATCTCAATTATGCAAGCAGCATGAAAAACATTTTTGGTTTGCTTCTTAGGTATCCATTATTAAATGCATCACTAAACATTAGAATTTAGAAAAAAATCTGAAAAAGAATCATTATTATTATTATTTTTTCACTTAAGCACCTGCTTAAAATCGCATCTGTGTTTTAATTTATCTTTGTTAAGCCATAATAAATGCAATAATGACAATACAAATGTATTTACAAATAAACTTCAAAAATGTCTCAGTGACCTCTGTTTCTGTGTTATGGATATATATAAGTGTCCATGGATGGCGTCAGATTTGTTAGTCCATAAACAGAAAGCTTTTGCTCGCACTCACAGAAGGCCCCCTTGGGAGTCAGAGTTGGCCACTCAGTGGAAATGTGACCTATATTCCTGTAAGGGCATAAAACGGAACACTACACCGAAGAGATGTCACATCTTCATCCATCACCAGTCAGTGGTACTCCATCATCCAAACCAGACAGACACATAAAAAGAGTCATGCTATAAAACTGACATTTCTGGGTGTTCATATTTTGGAGGTTAATTTTTTATGGGTGCTACAATTGAGTGTATTCCCCAAGCTGTCTCGACCGTACTGTATCTATCAGGTACTGACTGAGCTAAGAAGAATGAAACACGGGTTCTGTTGACCGGACAGGGCAGGAGTATGAGTGAAATTTAAATATGTTCACCTTTTACTTCCCTTTGGACTTGTCATCAAATTCCTGTGTTACTCTACACAATTTAAACCGCCATGATTTCCTCTCTCAATCGAATTAAATTGCTCTTGTTCATGTGAACAAGGCAGGATGTAATCAGGATATCTCCCTGAAGAGCATGTGGCTCCTCTCTTGAGCATCTCTGGTGGGTTCTGCTCTTGTGTTTACAGTCATTTTGTAATTGCCTGCAACAATCCTGTGAATAAGGAGTGTCACTGTGTATACTCCTTCTACTTGTTCGTCTCATTAGGAATGGGATTGTAATGCTCTCTTGCTTCGTGCCGCTGAATGGGGGGCCGTCCCACACACGATTGGGCAAAATTCATTTTCAACGCATTGCTGCCTTGTCTGCACGTGACCTGGGCAACCGCACAAAAAGCCGCAGCTTCCAGTGCAGGGCCAACAGCCGTTCCCTCAGGAAGGCTCAATGGAAATTAATTCACACAGAAATATCATACCGTGCTCCAGAAGAAAATAGGGGGGGAGAGAAAAGTCTTATCGCGAAGCACCAACTCGGGAGCCAGACAAAAGGAGCAATCTGTGGAAAGAAGGGAAAGGAGGGAGAGGGACAGAAGAGGAAGGGCCCATATCGTTCACAGGACACATTGCCCTCCTCCACCGCTGGAGCGTGTAACCATCGCTTCTCTCCTCTCTTCTCTGCTCTACCATCGCTCTCTATCCCTCAGTCCCAGCCATCATTATAGCCTCCAGCTCCGGGTGGGGGCTGCGGGGGAGGGTGATCACCAGTGTGGCTCATAGGAAAGAGAGAAGCACCTGATGTCGCACTGGAGGATAAATGATTAAATGCCTGCAGAACAGGAGTGAGAGCGAAAGAGAGACAGTATTTGCAAGTGTGTGAGAGAGAGATGGCTGGATGGTTACATGGCCCGCTGTGTGTATATGTGTGTGTGTGTGTGTGTGTGTGTGTGTGTGTGTGCGTGTGTGAGTGTAGAAAAGAGAAGTGAATTGCTGGGGTTCCATCATCACACGGCACACTAAGCAGCTAGCACTGATAATGTATGAGTGGCTCGAGGAAGAGGCTGAATTAAGGGCACTGCTGAATTACCACAGGCATGAGGTACAGTACGAACAAATACATGGGAACTACTTTGTATGCTGCCAGATTTAACTACCAAATTTAATCCTAAAATTACTGTTGCTCCTTTTTCCTACACGGTGTCGTTCATGTCTATGGAAAGATGAGAAAAGGCACAACATGCTCATCAGCTGTGAAAACTCTAAAGCTGGCTTTCATCCTCCTCCTGCAGTGTGTCTGGCTCACGTTGGGGGAAAGTGTAAAAATTTTATATCTCTGAATGTCAAAGACTGAGGAGAAGTCTCCAGTTGCCATAGAAACCAAAATGAGGATGTACTGTATTTATCGACTCCAGACACAGATGGGGAAAAACAAAGTTGAGTTTCTGTTGTATAAAATGTCTATAAAAATACAAGATACAATGGTATCTCACAGAGGATTGTCTCTACAAATAGGCAAACAACAGCGAAAAGTGTGAAGAGAGGTTGCAGCAAACATTTGAGAGAGTATGACTCAATCAATGATGATGCTTCTTCAGTACAGAAAAAGTAATGTCTACAGTCGTTCTGTCAACAGACTGGTCAAAGATGCTTGTTACAGTAAAACTACTAGAATCTTTTGCATACTCATGAAAATCAGAAAGGCAAAGAAAACTCCACTGATGATCTCAAAACAGACTGATGCAAACTGTCTTTGCTCAACTGTCTAGCTAGAGGCAGGAACGGAGTAAGCATTTCTAAAAATAATGACTTAAACTGGGTCAAAGCTTTTTCCATCAGCCTGCGAAGACTAACATCTATATATACAGAATTTGTGTTTTCAGGGAAGTGTCTTATCCTAATAACTGTCCCTGTGATGCCTTTTGTTCACCATAATAATACAGCCTAAAACAAAGCAGGGTGCTGTGAGGTCTGGGCTATTGTGCTGTCCAGATTCTATGATTCATCACAAGAGTCACTGCTCCCTCCGCCAGCTGTTAGATAGTCAACCTATCACACCAACACAGACACACACACACACACACACACACTCTCTCTCTCTCTCTTTCTTATCTCATCACTCCCTCCAACCACTGAGCCATGCAAAGAGTTTCTAATAAGATTGGCAATATTCACAACACTGCTCCTCCTCAAATGTCCTACATAAATCTTTTTTTGTTTCAGTGACCTATAAATCGCATAGCATACGACTAAACCAGGATCGTGGTAAGAATCTGAGCTGAATGTCACTGCACTCCCTGGCTACGCAAAGGGCGTGGACACTCTTCAACGTCCGTGACATTCATAGGCTTGGTTCAAGGAGGAACGTTGAACATGCGGTGCCATTTGCCAGCCTGCATTTGCATAATAATGAAGATGTTCACCAACCTTGACAGGAACCATTAACTTCCTCATGGCCTGCTTGGCACATGCACCTCCCGATGGGCACCAGCCACTCCCCCTCAGCACTGCAGTGCATTCTGGGAAGCTCCTCGGCCACCGAGTTATTGACGCAGGTCCCCAACACCTCCAGAAGCTGAGAAGAGTCTGACCCGGTGATGGTATCTGGGAAGACGGCCAAGTTCTTCACCACCTTGGGACATTTTTTGTAAAAGACACGCACAGATACGAGGGCAATGCAGGCTCCCAGGTCTTGGAAGGCCAAGTAGAAGCCTTTCTTAGTGAGAGGCCCGACATCTCTTACTTCAGTGTTTAGTTTCATCACCCGGTCACCCAGATCCAGCTCTGTGAAGCTCTCATCAGCTGCTATGGTGTCGATCTTGGTGTACTGGCTTTCACGGATGTTCCTGTCATCATCGTCATTTGACTCATAGTAGAAGACATTGAAAGTCTCTTTACAGGTGCCTACACCACCAGGCAGGCTGTTACAGTCCCTCAGAGTGAACTTGAGCTCCACAAACACTCGCTGAGCGCCTTCGTTTAGGATCCAATTCGTCTGAAGCCAGTTGTTCTGGTTGTGCTCCATCACTCTGCACACCTGATATGTGTGAATAGGAGCATAGTTTTCATCCACCTCTCCGATTTCTTCCCACTAGCAAAAAGACAGAGAAAATTAAAGTAGCCTGTTGAAATGATAGATAGCATTTATTTGGAAATAGGTAAAAACATTTTTCAATAATTCATAGTATATTTTCGACGGCATGCTTCATGAATTAAGTTTTTGTGATAAGAATTACACAATAGAAGCAGCATGTAATACCAGATGATATCTGTTTCCATTGCACCAGAACACTGTTGAAGACAAAGCTATTACCTTTTTTTTATTCTGCCTTGTACTCTCAACCAGAAAACACCAATAACAATGTATCAGGCAACTGAGAGATTGGAAAAACAATGCTACATGTAATGCAGTCAAGAAAACTATAATATGACAGTTAATAAGGCAGGCCTTATTCTTTCCTCATTTTGCATATCTAAAATGCAACCCAAGGTCCCAAACAGGCTTTTTTGTTCTTCAAACATGCAATCAATGACCTGCTTGAACCTCCCGAGGCGTCACGTTACCACTGGTCAGGGACCAATGTGACACTTGCTGGAACATGCAGAACTGTGTACTAGGCTGCATGGCCCAATGCAAGAGCAGTGCAACTGTAGCACCAAGGATTCATTCATCTCACACAACTATTTTTGTCTCTGACAAAGTAGAGGCTGCAAACATTGGATCACAGTAGATATGTTGCTCACTGGGCAGACGGCACATTGCAAGCCAAACTAAGAGTCATCCCAGTCAGAGCCAGCCACTACTTCTGCAGTTCAATTCCAGTCAGACGAGCCCTCTTGACCACATGTGCCGAGTTGTGGCCCTAGCTCCAGGCTTAACTGAGCTAATTGCGTTGGGAGCGCGTTACCAGAGAAGCATAAAAAGCTGCAGGCTCTGAACTTTTCATTCTGATCGCATGAGTATGGGTTTTCATGCTGTTCTCAAGAGTATCCCAGTCTATCACTCCACCCCAAAAATACTTATCCATGTACCTTGACTTCCTTTGCATTGGGGATTTGGAAAGTACCTGAACAGCACAATTCCCACAAAGAACATGTGCAGTTCAGCATAATACTGTAGCTTTACTGTGGTTCTGCATGGTGTTGAAATACAACGGTGCCACAAGAGCAAAGTAGTATACTGGAAATTGTAGTTATATAATGAAATATATAATTAAATAATGATATAACAAAATTCCAGCTTTAAAATGCATCTCCATAGGTAAACTCATAATGGCAACACGGACACATTACCCTGGCTGCTCCAACTGTATCATCTATTACTCCACTTATAGTCTAACCACATTTCCCCCTGTCAAGGTGGACCATAAATGTGGTTCAGAAAACACATTAGCTGCACCTTTTTTTCAGGCTCTGTTCACGGCAAATTTCCATTTCATTCCAGGCAGCCAAATGTCCACATAACGTGGTTTGAAGCTCACTCAGCCATAAATGATTATATTCCTCTAATAAACACAGGAGTCCTTTCAGATGGGTTGCATTAATGCACCAAGCAGAAGGGGGTGATGGTATGGGGGGCACGCTTATAAAAATCTCAGTGAACCACAGCAAATAGGATCCTTTCATATTTCCATAATGTGCTGCTTTTAGCATGGTCATGATATGCAGATACTCAGACACACTGCAACACTAAAAAGGAACAGGTAAGGAGGAAGATCACACAAGTCTGGAAGGGAGGATCACACAAGTCTGCAGTAGACACCTTATAATTAAAAAAAGCACACCTCACTTTGGGCAGGATAAAGCCTAAACATTGACAAACCTGGTCAAACTGCTGAGGAACTTTTAGACAGCTTTTACGTGTATTTAGACTGCAAGATTAAGCTGCAGCCTAAATGCAACTCTCTCTCCTTCTTTTCTTTTTCTTTTCTTCCCTCCTTTCTTTTCTTCTTCTTTTACACATGTCCACAGTAGGTCATAACAACTCACAGAACCATTTGCACAACGTTTATGAACTTTTACAAACTGAATACACAAACACACACACAAATCTCTATTTGGAGCATCTCTATTTGAGCAAGAAAGAAACATGTGGAGTGTCCAGGCTTGAAAGAGGCTTATTGTACTTTCGCATGGGAATGGTTATCACTTACGGCCAATCTGCCTTTAGTTCAGTTGGCAAGCACAGAGGCACTCCAGCATTTCAGGCACAATTTTTTTTTAAATGTGTTTGAACCATCATCATCCTCTGCTCTCAATTCTTCCAAATCCCCAGACCTCCTTTCTAGCGAGTCTCCTGCTGAGATGCTCTCTCTGTTCCCTCACCTCCACTAACCCGCACTGCTTATTTGCAACCACTTTTTACCCTGCAAAACGTCAATTCTCCCTGTGTGAGATCTTGTGTGCCTTAAGCACAAATTTACCCAAGCACTTCAAACTCTGCTGGCATTGGCCCTTTCTCCCTCAGTGTAGAAGGTGCACCATGCAGAGAGGGAGAGAGAGAAAGCACTCAGGCCTCCATGCACAACCTGCTGACTTTGAATCAATAACCAGTCATTACCTCCCATTTCCCAATGACCATTACTGAGACACCTGGCTAACCCCTGTCACTGAGGCCTACCATTCGGCATAGGAGGAGCTGCACAGACCTGATGAGCATGGGTAAAACTCACTCCCTGTGGTTACAACACAAAAAGTGTGTGTGTGTATGTGTGTATGTGTGTGTGTGTGTGTGTGTGTGTGTGTGTGTGTGTGTGTGTGTGTGTGTGTGTGTGTGTCTTTCCAAGTGGGTTGAAGTCAGGGCAAGATGATCCTCTATTGAGGGTAACATAAATGACTTTTGGCTTTTGGTGAAAAAGAGCAGTGTTTGAAACTGGAGGTGCTACAGGCTAGCACAAAGGCTGGATTTAGCTGATCTCCGGTAAATCGCTTCTGGGGCCCCAAAGTGTTCTTACAGCAGTTAAAGGGCAAGCGCTGAAAACAAACACATTACCAGAAAAGGTACTAGTCTCTCAAAAATAAAATCTCTCTCAATAGATACTGATGAATGTAGGCAGGAAAGATACACAGACGTTTAGCAGAGCCAGACTGTCTCTCTAAGCAGCTGCTGAGCTACACACTCATTTGACCTAATTATACCAGAGACAGTGTAATCACGCACATAAAAGGTGATTACAAATCAGCCGCCTACAAGCTCTTGTTGTTCTAAGGCTGCTTTTCAAAATTCTTGTTCAGCAATTTTTTTTGTCACATTCTGTTAAACAGTCATAGACATAGTACTGAAAATTAAGAAAATGACATTAGCGCAAAAATAATACAATAATGAAACAATATAAAATGATAAATACTGAAATTCAAATGGAATGACAAATATTTGTCTAATATTAAGTAACTGTCTAAGGTAATAAAAAATGACTTTATACTATAGACGTCACTGACAGACTGCTTTACACCTTTAGCTCTCTCTTCATTACAGGCTTATCACGACCTCGGAATATTTACTCCATCTTAATTTATATTTATATTTATTTTATACCTCTATTGCAGCATTCACAGTCGGAACAAATTATAGTGCAAACTGTTCCCTCCTTTAGAATAAATGATACATTTACACCGTACACACTGAGTTAGAATTCAGACAAGCTTTCGAGGGCCCAATCCATTAAAGACAACATAAAGCAGGGAACGGAAACAAATTCTTATCCGTATCATAATTCATTCCCGACTGAAACAGGTTTGCCATTTTCACTTTGATTGCTGTTGTGGGTGGTGGGGGGGAGTTTGGGGAACAGCACAGTGTTGTTACTTAATGTTACTCTTTCCCAGATGCTGCTGATTTCAAAATCATTGAAATTTGGAGGATGATTTGCAAAACAATAATTTGGTCTTTTAAGTGATTAACAGCGATGTATTCTGTGTAACTTGACCCATGAACTAACAAGGTAAAAAAATAATAATAATCATATTTTTTTAATTATCACTTCATTATGGAGAAAACTCTAGAGATATATAATTAAAGCACTACAACTACACAGCTTTGTATCATTTACCACCAAGAGTGACTTAAAAAGCTGCCTTTTATTTGGCACAGATTTATTTCTCCCCCAGAGCAACAAGCTTAATATCAGGCAAGGATATTTGTATTGCCATCTGAATATTCATTTCCACACCACGTGTGCCAGGAGAGTTAAGAGCCTATTGTCGGGTAGTATTGTTGCAGCTGAGGGCAGGTGCAGGTAAACACAATGCACAAGTTCTCCCTTCACTTCACAACGGGAAGCTGAATTGAGCCGTGACTGCGCACTGTCAACAGCGACTACAGGCTTGGCACACACACAAAGGCCACTGAGCACCCCCAGGGTCAGCTACTGCTGCATACACATACAGAGATGGGTGAGCATTCGCACAATGCACAGATGATACACAATGCTTGTGGAAGCGGCTAATCTGAGTGAAAACAGAGTCGTGATCTAAACATAAGGCAAGCGGCTTTTCATACCGTAGAGTGTTTAAATCTAAGTCTTAGCGTGCAATTTTCTTTTACGCATTCTGAGTGTGAGTGGATATAATAAAAACACAAACACACACAAACACACACACACACACACAGACAGTGTCCTCTAACAGATGGCTCCATACATAATCATATGCAATGCTTTGTTAATGAACTGTACTATCACACCAGGATATGGGCAAATGGTGATGTCATTATGATCAGATGTTGCGTTGATGATGTCTTTTGTTTTACTGTGAATTAAAGCTTGTCTGTTATTCGCTAACCATGAACGGCTCATGGAGCTGAAAATATGACGTTCTCATATTCAATTTCAGCCCAATCCATGTGTATACTGGCATTTCCAAAAACATTTTTTTTCTTCTCTGAGTTTTGGCCTCCTCATGAAAATGCCAGTTTGGGTCACTGAACACAAAGCATTTCAAACAGTCCATTTTTTTTACTGTTTTTGTGTATAATTTTTTTGGGGGAAACAGCATCACATCACAAACATAACGGCATCAACCTGCATATGCCCACTGTAGTTCTGAGTGTGTTAGGAATGTGATAGTACTCTGTTCATCGTGGCTGTTGACCAGACTCTTACTTTGCAGTCTGTAATTCCTTATTTAATAACGCTTGCAATTTATTTACAATTTGTTTTATTATTACACCCTCATGCAGAGGCGCCAGAATATGATCTACACTGTACTGCTCCTAAATCCACCACTCTGGTGCTACAAACCACACTGTGAACAGAGATTTTGGATAATACTTTGGTCTTGTTGACTTTAAATGTAATCTTAAGCAACAGTCCCCCATCATCATTAGAAAACACACAGACGTTTCTAGAGAGTGTATGGACGTGTTGGTGTTTTTCCATATTTCATCAGTACAAAACTCTTTAATGTTTATTATTGAGGCGTTTGAAATAACAGTTTATAAAACATAATGCCTGGACTAGTGTTCCTGTACGTGTTTTTCATATTATTTTTCTATCACTGTGTGGATGGAGGTATTTTTCATTGTTTTCGTGTTTACCGGGATTTTTTGGAAAACTAAAACTAATTACATGTTTAAAAATTAGATTTATATGTATTGGCTTTAGCTCGGAAACAACTTGTTCAGTCAAATAGTATCCTGACCTTGTAGCACTCTACTACTTTTAAACTGGGAAAAAAAGGGTGATATATTTTCCCAGTGACATTTTACTCTTCACATTTCTATTGTTCCATTCACTGGATTATTCCACAGGTTTCAAAATCTAATTGGTTATAAAACTCCTCTATATAACCTCCCGTAATTATTCAGCTTTGATTACATTCACAGTTTTTCTATGAAATTAGAACAAAGAGCAGTCTCTTTCCCTTAAAGAAAAATAAATCTCTTACTCACTCTCTCTCTCTCTCTCTCTCTTCTCTCTCTCTCTCTCTCTCTCTCTCTCTCTCTCTCCCTGTGTCTCTGATGTGTTCGTGTTCTATTATTTTTCACTTTGAATCTGTCTTTGCCACACTCAAGGGAATTGTGAGACCTTGAGATGTTATCCTAGGCCCAATCTTAATGCAGTGTTCGGTAGTGAGGGAGTGTATAACTCACCCCGTTCTTCGGGTAGGCTATCCATCCGAGGTCACCCATTATAGAGCGCGAGTCCAGCAGGTTCACTGTGGGAGACCAGGACACAGGAGAGAGGCATGTTATTAGGATACTGCAGGCTTTCAGTGTACACAACAATAGTGTTGCAGCTACACAACACATTGTATAAAAGAGTTAGCTCTTGAAAATGTATTAATCTATTAAAAGACTCCATATATCCTGTTATCTTCAATCTAATCCATTTCTTAAAATGAACGTTTTGTTACTTGTTCATTCAATTTTTTTCGACTGAGTATGACTCACTTACGGAATGTATGGTATGCATGCGGAAAAGTGACTAAATAACACTAGGTCAACTTCACATCACCTCTGAATCACCACGCTTTGGCTACGGCTGGAGGATTCTATAAATGAATAGGGCTAGCGTTAATTAGATGACCTTTAGAGTCTGTCTGATCATCAGTGAATTGGACTTTAATCAGATGTTACGTGGCAGGCCCATTTAGCATGTGTGAAATCATTTACAGGCAACAGCAGGCAGTATTATAAAACCATGCAGCAGCTCAATAAAAACGCCTAGCTAATATTAGAAAATGACGATGACAGTGAAAGGAATGCAGCACTTTCCAGATGGTGATCTGGATCAAGGAACAGGGTTTAGTTTTTCACAAATTCATTAACAAAACTAGCCACAGAAAACATAAAGCGCACTTTCATCATGAAAAGATTTGTCCCTTCACAACAGCATCACATTCTCTTACTGACGATTAATTTGGGTTTCAGATGTGTTACACTTGAATGACAGATATCGGTGTACATTGTTCTACTTAAAACGAAATATATCCTGGGGAGAATCCCGTAAATCTAATTAGGACAAAAAGTATAAAAGTATAAACTGCTGAACTAGATCATGTTCTAAGGTTATGTCCGTCCTACGGCAAATACGGAGGGGGGGAAACGTCCGATGTGCTCTTTCCTGACATTGTTCTTTAACTGAATGTTAAAAAGGTGCTATTGTGTGACAGGCTATCATGTAAGAGACAAATAGAGCCAGTGATCGTGACCTAACAAGAAAAAAATAGCTTTATAATTCAAGGGCAAAAAAAAAGAAAAATCAAACAAAAAGACCCGAGACAAAAAAGTCAGAAAGCTTTGACCTGCCTGGAAAAGGAAAAATGTAAAACTGCATGGCAGATTAGAGCAGAGGTCAGCGCTTGACCAGTGTATTAAAATTCTGCCAGGGTTAAGGAATTGTGACTTTTCTCCTTCCTTGTGTGCCGTGCCTTGCTGTGGTGAGTGCCGATGGAGGAACAGAGCCGTCTGGTGCCCCCACGCTGCTCTACGATTCATTGTGCCACCGTCAGCGGCAATCAATCACACACACCACATACCTGTCATGCACCATCCATATGCTCACTCCAAGCAGTCATCTGAACAATTTACATATTCTATATGACAGCGTGAAAGCACTAGGACTGAATGACAAATTAGAGAACATCAATTATAATTAAATAGGAATGGCTGGCACTTGGTGTGGTGAGCGTCTGTGCTTTGTGTGTTTTGTGTCGGTTTAAAACACTGCAATACTGAAGGACTGCGAGTACAAATGATTACTGTGTATTTCTGCGATGTGGAAATTGACACGCAGATCTGGAGATGTCGGTGTGTGTATTACATGCTGACAAACATAGATAGCTTTCCGTCTTCACCTTTGTTTCATCTCTCGAGAGGGTTTGTTGCTCTGACTTCAGCACACAGTTTTTCCAACTGATGCTGTTTGACTCCAAATATTACTACATTAGAACTCATGTAACATTCTGACAGTTAATTTCTAGGCTTTTTACATGTAAAAGTCTTATCAAAAAGTAGGCTTTTTATGCAAAATGTTGTTGTTTTTTTGACGGAAACTCAGATTTTCATCTGAAATTGCAAACAGCACATCACACGCTGGTTTTTCATTCACAATTTTGACCCATCATGTCAGTGAGTAGTCTGTTGCAAAATGTTTTGATGGGATCGCCAAATGTATAGGATCAAAGACAAAAAGAGAGAGAGAGAGAGAGACAGAGACAGAGAGAGAGAGAGAGAGAGAGAGACAGAGAGAGAGCGCACTCACATGAAGTAGTCATTCGTCTATCTACTGAGACAAGCAGACACAAAACAATCTTAGATGCCCAGGGAACAAAGGCAGCAATGTGAACCAAAAACAGAGACAGAGCTCTACTTTTTCAGAATGCTCAGAAGTCGAGGAGAAAAAAAAAAAAAAAGATAGTTGTGAATACGCCAAATTTAACAACCCCTGAGATACTATTATATCTATTATGGGAATGTAAGTAGTGCTGTCCTCTCCTGCCACTGTCAGTGACCACACCATTAAGTGCATACACACATACACACGCTCGCGCTCACAAGCACACACACGCACACACTCATAAGGTCTTACTATACTTATATGATGATCCACTGACATAATTATGAATGTAGCTAATAAACTAAATGTTACGCCTACACGTAAGTATAACCCTTAACTTCGTTAACCTCTGAAACCAAGAGGAAACACGCTACAAAGGAAAAAACCCAATGCCCCCACAAGGTCAAAACTGTGAGATAGTCCTATCCTTGTGGGGACATTTGGTCCCCACCAAAATATAAAAACATGCCCCCACACACCCACAGAGAGAGAGAGAGAGACAGAGAGAGAGAGAGAGAGACCTAGATACACACTACTATCACAAACCCTACATTTTTTATTGCAATTCTTCTAATTTACTTTTAAGCTTCTTGTTTTCGGTTAGACTTTAAATAGTCAGTAGTAGCCAAACACAACAAATCGTTTGTTACAGATAATAAAATACGGACACAGAAATTTAGTTTATTGTTTCTTATCATTGCTCGCACTTTCTAAGTCATGTTGTTGGAATGATATTAAATTGTAAGGATCGAAATTTTGTTAACGTGCCAGTCATCTGTGTGACACAACATGGGTTTACGACTTCTTCTGCTGTGACATAAAGCAAGGAATAATATCATGTCGCATTTTCAGAGAGTGGCAGAGAGAAAGAGAGAGAGAGAGAGAGAGAGAGAGAGAGAGGGGGCTGATAGCGTTCAGATAATATTAAGATGATATAGTTTACTCCAAGTTAACATTTAAATAAAATAAACATAAACTTGGAGCTTGTTTTAAGTGCTGGCTGGATTAGTGGGAATTTAAGGACATCCTCAATCTCAGGGAGGGAAAATGGTGTACCTAAACTGTATTGTCCTGATCATTCTGTACCTTTAATATGTATCTCCTAGTGGACAAGAATTTCCTTTTTTCCTTTTTAATAATAAAAAAAAAAGATTTATGGCACATAATTAGATTGTAATTTCCTTCCATGCACATTTCTATATAATAAGATAAATGCTCAAAGCGCACTTCAAGGAATAGTGGGCTTTTTTTCCTCAGAGCTTGCTCAGATCTATAGGCAGGACATGAAGAACTTTCGCACACGGGCTTGTGTTTGTTTGATACAACTAGCTTGTTTAAAGATTTGTTTGTTTATTTTCATTTCACAAAAAAAAAAACAGAAACAGCACTGTTTGTAATCATTTGTAACGTCAATAAAATCTTAGAATAACAAAAGCAAGCCTAGGAAATTTTCACTTCGTGATGCATTAATAACAACAGGCATTAGAGCTCGCTCTTCATTCCAATTACAGCTAGGCTAACGTTTCTGGTGCAAAAAAAAACAAAAAAAACAACACACACTCAGGTACTCTGAGGTACTTTTTCGTGACTCTCAAACAACATTACAACGAATATCCAGTTTGCTAGATATTCTTTCTTACCTTCGTTGCTGGGTCCCCCCTGAGTGGCGAAAACAGCAAAGCCGAAAAAGATAAGGCATGTTATTTTCATAGAGACACAACTCCACCGCGAAACCATACTCGTCTAAATGACCGGGGTTAAAAAAAAAAAAAAAGCCTTTCAAATGACTGTACTGAAATTAAGGCTCAGTACTGAATCCGTCCTACAGTCCGTGCCGAAGACATTAGCGTCGCTACCGGTAATTACGTTGAAATAAACTCGCATTTGAGCGGCGCGCCAGTCGCGGAGCTGCGAAAGAAGCGCTGAAGTGCTGCGAGCGTGTGTGCGTGAAGTGCTGTGAGCGTGTGTGCGTGCGCGTACGCGCGTATGCGTGCGTGTGCGTGTGCGTGAAGCTCGCGAGCTGTCAGACGCCGCACGCAGGGGGCGGGGCAAAGCTGATAAATTAAGACGACACCGTGAGCGCGCACGGGTGACGGGAGCCGAACGGGGACGCGCGCACGCGTTTAATGCAACGCACTCAGTTATGGTTCTTGATATATAAATAAATAAAGATTGCATTTGTTGTGTGTGTGTGTGTGTGTGTGTGTGTGTGTGTGTGTGTGTGGTGTGGTTTTATTTATTTATTTATTTATTTATTTTTTTTACATTTTGTAACCATTGTTCATCGTTTTCTTACCCCCAAAAAATCTTAAGAATCATCCAAATCTGTGTTACAATGCGTAGATGTGAGTAAATCAGATTTGAAGATATGAACAATCCCTCAAGCGTTCAATTACATACACAGAGAAGTCCACTTCTATTCACAGAGATATCCAATCAGACACTGTGGCAGCAGCACAATGCAGAAAATCACGCAGATACAGATGAAGAGCTTTACATCAACCATCAGAGCAAAGGAAAATGTCATCTCAGTGACTCTGACCATTGCGTGGTTGATGGTGCAAGAAGGGTTGCTTTGAGTGTGTTAGAAATCTTTAGGGATTTTCACATATAACAGTGTCTAGAGTTTGGTGCACAGGGAATGGTGCATAAAAAAAGAACAAACAAACAAAAAATAGTGAGTGGGAGAGTGCAGGTGGAAACACCTTGTTCGGTCTGACAAGATGGTTCGAGTTGACTTGAAGGTTATGGTAATTCAAATACATTGCAAAAACGGTAAGAATCCTGAATACAGTCAAATGCTGCAATAAGATTGCAATAAACCACATTTAAGATGTTTTGTCATATAAGAAGCTAAATATTCTGCTGATACAACAAGACATACAAATTTGAACCGACTGAAACAGGCTGGAAAATTGTATTTATAACATGTTTATAACACCTCTATATAAGAAATACTTCAAACAATTGCATATTCATGATATTTATACTAAGATATATTTTTTTGCAGTGTAACTACTCTTTATGACTGTGGTGGCCAAAAAGCATCGCAAAACACAGAACATGTTGATCATCAAGGCAACTGGGCTACAGCTGGGCTACAGAAGACCACACTGGGTTCCAGTTCGGCCAGCCAAGAAGAGGAAAGTGAGGCAACTGTGGGCACAGACTCACTGAAACCAGCCAGCTGAAGATTGCCTGGTATGTGCCCAGTTTTAAACTCTACAGACAGTTTTATGTGAAAATCCAAAGAGATCAGCAGTTTCTGAAATACTTACAAGCCATCTGGCACCAACAAACTTCTTGTAGTCTATACTCATTGGCCACTATATTAGGAACACCTATATAACATTTCAAAAATTGTCTTCTTACTTCTTAAGAAATAATAATAAAAGAGTCTTTGTCTTATTCATTTTGTCCTATGAGCAGCTAGCCTTTCTAATTAAGCCTAGTCTAGACTGATACATTTTCTAGGAAAATAAATAGGGAAATCTGTTCTCTAGTCCAGACTGCAGCCCTGTGGGTTACATTGAGCTCCAACAGCTAACTAGCCACTTAGGATAATTGCTTGCAAATAAAGACGTTAAATTGTGTCAGCGTACTAGATAGAAGATGTGCAGAGCCTTGTGTAATGTTTTTTTAACACTATATTTATATAGACTATAAAAAGCTTAGTTAGAAGGGCAATGTGGACAAAATAATGAATTTTGCTACAAAATATAAATTAAGGGTAAAGCAGAGTGGTAATTCTGCAAGGTATCATCAGATTTACCGCTAACCATTCTGTTTCTCCTCTTCCTGTTGTCTCTTCTGTTTCTACTTCCTTATAGGTAAGTCCTTTTCATTTTGACAGATGCACTTGTGCATTCATTGCAACCAACTTGAACAAGTCAGTAAGATGATAACAAGACACGGGTACTGGCTGTGATGTTGCTGTGATGCAGGTTGCTTATCAGATTTTTCAGGGACTTCCAGCATTTTGATATTGAACTTGCCTGATCAACCTTCAGGGGACTTCTTTATGCTTGATATCCACAGGAATCATCCGGCTTCACGTCACGTATAGCTATGATTATTTTATGTGTTCTTCACACTCATCATTTGTTAATGTTTTCTCATATGTGACACGTTTTACTATTATTCTCCATTGCAGATCACATACTCTGAAAGTCAGCTCCCACACTTGTCTCTGCTCCATTTAACTTCTCTCACTCATTTGGCCTTCCTGGTCATTACTGTTATATGCTCCAGTCTAAGCCATCCCATTTGTTTCATTCCATTTAAAAAGCTTTCTATCCCTGCTACATGGATAAATAAACTAGATTCAGGTTAGATCCACCGGCTGTTTTCCTTTCTCAGGTACTCACACTCAGGGACTATCAATCATGCAAATGTTTGATGCCTTCTTTAGATTTGTACTCGAGCCCTTGAGCTAAAATAGCAAACGTGTAGTTCAGCATTATGCAAACTTCATTAATTGCCGCCCAAATTGTATCATCACACACTCACCTCAAAATATACAACTTGGTTCTGTGCCTAAATAGATAAATATGTAGTAAAAAAGTGCATATACTTATTCAATTGAAAGAATATCATCATCTAAATGACAGAGTAAAATATCGTCTTGTTTTGTAACCAAACTGAATGTAGTTTTTAGGTTATAACCATATTATGCACAACCATTCATTCATTCATTGTCTACCGCTTATCTGATCTATTCTCGGGTCACGGGGAACCTGTGCCTATCTCAGGCGTCATTGGGCATCAAGGCAGGATACACCCTGGACGGAGTGCCAACCCATCGCAGCGCACACACACTCTCATTCACTCACACAATACAGACAATTTAGAGATGCCAATCAACCTACAATGCATGTCTTTGGACTGGGGGAGGAAACCGGAGTAAACCCTCGAGGCACAGGAAGAACATGCAAACTCCACACACACGGCGGAGGTAGGAATCGAACCCCCAACTCTGGAGGTGTGAGGCAAACGTGCTAACCACCAAGCCACCCTGCCCCCCTGCCTCCCTATGCACAACCAATCAATACTAATTACTGAATCAATTAAAAACAAAACTTTTTATTATAATACAGTTACAATAGAATGTCTTCTGATTCTTGTCTATCACAATCAACCTCTGGGAAAGGACAACATACACTAGAGAGAAAACAATAGCTTTATTTCACTCATAAAAACATCACATAACCAAAAAAAAAATCCCAATGTCTACATATTTTATGTTGGAAATCTAAAATCCACATTTCCAACGTCTGGTGATTTACCTATCAAAGAAAGTGATTCCAGGTTGTTTACTACTATTTTATATTTAACAGAGTTGGATAGAGTGCCAGACAGCGATGTTACTGACAGATACTAAACAACTCAACATGGTTTGAGAATGTGAACTTGTGAAACTGGCAGCTATAAGCTTCCCATTGTTAGCTTCATGTTATGGTTGTCTGAACATGTCATGGATGATTGATTACATCTTCAGGTAAGAAGGAAAGTGTGTAGATTTCAGTTTTGACCAAATGATTCCTTGACACCTGGCAACTAGCTGGAGACAATTTTCATCTAAACACGCTATATGCACTAGCTGCTGTGTTTATACTTGGCATATGTACCAAACCTCCTATAGAATAAAGATTTTTCCACTCATACCCATGTCCACGTATTTGATTTACTTTGTTCTTTTGTACGCTGAAATATTGCCTCTGCTTTTTAAAAATGGCATTTCTGAATTTCTACATTTATTTTAAATACTCACTTCTAATATTCTTAGCTCATGAATAAAATGTTCTCTCATGTCTCTGAGCTCTCCTGTTCTGACGGCCTGTTGTACCTCTACACTGATACTACTGCTAACATAATGATTAAATAATATGATGATTATGCCA
The DNA here is from genome assembly GCA_033459395.1 of Hemibagrus guttatus. Lineage (NCBI taxonomy): Eukaryota > Metazoa > Chordata > Actinopteri > Siluriformes > Bagridae > Hemibagrus > Hemibagrus guttatus. The sequence continues at coordinate 17,049,809 of JAUCMX010000015.1, read as the reverse complement.
CTCTAAAGACCGGACAGGTCTGAGTCACTCACTTTACTCCATAGTTCTGCCTTGAGCTCATATAAATAAAAAAGCACATGCTGATAAATAAGATATACTGTATGCCAAATCGAGTCAGGTCAAGTCATTCATTCATTGTCTACCGCTTATCCGAACTATACTCGGGTCACAGGGAGCCTGTGCCTATCTCAGGCGTCATTGGGCATCAAGGCAGGATACACCCTGGATGGAGTGCCAACCCATCGCAGGGCACACACACACTCTCATTCACTCACGCAATCACACACTACGGACAATTTAGAGATGCCAATCAACCTACAATGCATGTCTTTGGACCGGGGGAGGAAACCGGAGTACCCGGAGGAAACCCCCGAGGCACAGGGAGAACATGCAAACTCCACACACACATGGCGGAGGCGGGAATCGAACCCCCAACCCTGGAGGTGTGAGGCAAATGTGCTAACCATTTGTTTATTATCATGCCTTTCATCACGGACAGATGTAATGCTAGAAGCAAATCATGGTGCTAAATAGTCAAAGAACATAATGCGCTGATTAATACAAACTCTATTGTATAGTAGTATTTTGACGTATTGCTTCAGATCTAGTATCAGGTACTGAATTCATGTCATACCATGCTTATTTACTCTGTCTTATAAAAATGCTATGATACTAGCATCTTATATCATGTTATACCACAGTATGTGACATAAGCCTAGTAAACTTTACTGCAGCAATGAGCTAATGACATGAAAAAACAGCGATCTGGATATATTTGTATTTCATGATTAATGAACAAAGCAGACTACAAATTGTGAAAATAGAAAATGGAGGAGGAGCTCTAGCATCTTTCTAAAATACAGGTAACATGATAAAACATCATACGATATTTAAACAGTATCTGTAATAGTGTGAGAGATCAATGAGTATGGTTATTAAAAATGAGCATAAAGCTGCCATTTGTGAGCTTGTATCTGGGCGGAAAGCGAAAGAAGTGAAAGAAATTCAGATCTGTGAGCACTGAGCTCTGAGACAAGCATACTCATTTCCATCCCTCGCAATGGTCTACAGTGCAATTTATGACACCTTGCTCCATTTCTAAATACCATGCTTGCTGATACCGCTCTGCACACTCAGGTTGACCGACCTCACGCTCTCTATTAAAGTGTTCAAATGCAATAACATTTTAATCATACAGTTCAGTATGAGGAGTTCATTACTAGCAGCACCTGACAGCAAACAACTGAAACAGAGCTTAATAAAATGTTCCATGATGCTTTGGTGTGATTAATACCAAGCAGCTTACTCAATTTGGTATCAGTATAGATAAGACAAGAAAATATGTTTTCATATGGTATTGATGCAGCCCTTGTTTTGCTAATGCAAATGGTTAATAGCCCTCTGCAGCAGTATGAACATCTAAAGTGGATTTTAAGTGTGGATTTCATAAATATAATGTCTCTTGTAAAGTGACTGAGTGCTATGGGTAAAGTGAGTAAGAGGGGAATCGAAATGAACTAAAGCCCTCAGGCAGATCTGTTGAGGAGTCTAATGGCCTGTGGAAAGTAACTGTTGGCATATATGCTGGCAGAACTTCAATCTGAACCATAAACAAACTCCTCCAATGCTCTTTTGATGCTCATTGAAAGACTGCTTTATGACCTCCGTCGACCTACAGCTTTCTGACGTAGCTGATTCTTCTAACATTTTCACCCTTCTTGATCTCTGGGTTTAAATCTTTAAATAGTGTCAAGTGCAATATGCATCCTCGCTGTCTTTACTCTGGTTATAACCAATGCTATGATGATAAAATGCAGACATACACCATGGCTTAAAGTTTTTTGGAAACCTGACCATAATAATCGTATGTGCTTTTTGAACATGTCATACCAGATTTAATTCTTCTTTGCTGTTATTATAATCTCCACTCTTCTTTGAAGGCTTTCCACTAGATTTTGGTCTATGGCTCTAGGGATTTGCTCATTCAGCCACAAGAGCATTAATCAAGTCAGGCACTGATGTCATACGAGAAGGCATGCATTCCAGTTCATCCTAAAGGTGTTCAGCAGTGTTGAGGTCAGGGTTCTGTACAGGCTACTACACAATAACCTTGGCAAACTACACAGATCAGGCATAACATTATGACCACCTGCCTAATATTGTGTTGGTCCCCCTTTTACTGCCAAAAAAGCCCTGACCTGTCATGCACTGTGTATTCTGACACCTTTCTCTCAGAACCAGCATTAATTTCTTCAGCAATTTCAAAAACAGTAGCTCATTTGTTGGATCGGAGCACACAGGCCAGCCTTCACTCCCCACGTGCATCAATGAGCCTTGGTCACCCATGACCCTGTTGCCGGTTCACCGCTGTTCCTTTCTTGGATGACTTTTGATAGATACTGACCACTGCAGACCGGGAACACCCCACAAGAGCTGCAGTTTTGGAGATGCTCTGATCCAGTGGTCCAGCCATCACAATTTGGCTCTTGTCAAACTCGCTCAAATCCTTACGCTTGGCCATTTTTCCTGCTTCTAACACATCAACTTTGAGGACAAAATGTTCACTTGCTGCCTAATATATCTCACCCACTAACAGGTGCCATGATGAGGACATAATCAGTGTTATTCACTTCACCTGTCACTGCTCATAATGTTATGCCTGATCTGTGTATGTCTTCATGGAGCACATTTTGTGCACAAAAACATTGTCATGCTGGAACATGTCTAGAGCCTTTAGTTCCAGTGAAGGGAAAATTGTAATGCTACTGCATACAAAAACATTCTATGCAATTTTTCTTTTTTGGTTCCAGCTGTTGGAAGGCCAACATATTGGTCAGGTGTCCAAAGACCTTTGGCTATATAGTGTATGTAAGCATTAATTTCTCCATCACCACTCTAAAACTCAACACAAAACATTCTAAAGTTTTTCTGATTGGCTTATAGGCTTATATCTAAAGTATCCTTTCGCATTAAAATAATATTTTCTAAACATTTATGTAATTGTAATTTATCTGAAATGTAATGTATCAGCCAGGGCATGCTTCATTGCTATGTATTGCAAGGATATAACATCATGAGAAACAGCTCTGACATTTAAACAACAATGACAGACAACAGCTAGAGCTCCTGCTTTCTCATTCAATCATGGGGTGGATAAATAGATAGGCCTATACCCTGGGGGAGTCAATATATGTAGGTGCAAAAAACAAACAAAAACCTGCATGTTGCAGCAAGGGCTGAAGGAACAGTTCAGCCAAATATTAAATTTACTCTTACCACAAATGAAAGTATCTACTATGGCAGGTTTGTCTTAAGTTTACTCACTCAAACACATGTTCAAAGCAAGCACCTTTTAATACTTGCTTTAAAAGACATCAGTATTCTGTAAAAGTGCCTTTTTAAAATAAATTATTTTAAGCTATCTGGTACAATTTTGCTTTCAGTCTGTGACAAGCTTGACAACAAATTGTGCCAAGTAGAAAATAATCTAGTTTTCCAAGATGGTCACTTTCAGCAACATAGATTTGTTGATGTTTATAGATTACAGTAAGTCCTACACAAGATCTGCAATCCAAGACATTAACTTAAAAACTGAATCTGATATAACTCCGATGCCTTCCATTACTTATTAGCTACGTATTGTAGGTTCATTAAATACATGTGAGCTAGATAGTTAATACCTGCTCATGCAAAATGTGGCTGTGATATCATGAAAAGATGTACCGGATCAATAAAAAAAAAAAAAAACTTAGACTAGATTGAACCATACTAAAAATATTGCAAATAAAATCATTAGATTTCATTGACATAAAGTTACAATTAGATTTGGTTAAAAAATAACCGTAAAGTTCAAGTAAATCTGAAGCTGTGTGGCCATGTTGCCATATCAGATTCTATGTCCATAGGGTCCAAGGCAGAATGAAGGCCCCCTGTAGACTGCTATAGTCATGCTGTCATTAATGATTAGCAGTGGAGAAGTGAAGAAAAAACAAAACAAAACAATGGAGTGTAACTGACAAGGAAAACTGTATGTACATACTCACCCCACTTAAACTTTCTCACATTTTATAGCTACAAACTGGAACTGGAATGAATTTAATGGAGGCTTTTTTCATGATTCTCCATAAAATAGCCCGAAATATGGAAGCTGCTGGGAAAATCTATAAAGTTTGTAAAATGATTGACAATTAAAATAATGATAGGTCAAAATTGTGGAAAAATATCAGTCACAGTTTGGGTATGAAAATATCCCTATGAACATTGTGTGGAGCACCAGTATATCCATTATCAAGAAATTCATTAACAGGAAATCAGTGGCCAGCTAAGTTGGGCATTAGTCAGAAAAGCAACCAAAGGACCACACTCCACATGATGCAACCAGCACCATTCTTCTCTGTGGGGTATGTGTTCTCAGGTTGATGAACAGTGTTCTGCCAGATGTAGCACTTTGTGCCAAGACCAAAACTTTTTCCCACATGTTTTCTGAATGGGATCCTATAAACCTTTTTTTTTGCCACTCTTCCACAAAGCCTGGCTTTGTGGAGAATCTGGGTTATGGTTGTTCTGTGAACAGCTTACACCATCTAAGCCATGGAGCACTCTAACTCCTTCAGAGTTACCCTTGGCCTTGTGATTGCTTGTGATTCTCTGACTAATGCCCTACTTGCACTCAGTAATTTTAGTGGAGGCCTTCTCTAGGCAGTGTCGCTGTTGTGCCATTATGTATAATGAATTTAATAGTGCTCTGTGGGATTTTTAATCTTTTAGGTCTTTTTTAATAACCAGAGCCTGACAGATACTTTTCCAGGACTTACATCTTTAAACGTTTTTATACAGTAATGAATTGAGGGACATCTGGTTAATTATCTGGTTCTTACAGGCACATACAGAAGGGAAACCAGTAAAAGATCCAGCATGTATATTTGCTTTTTGACACTGCTTCAATGATCTTTTCTTGAGATTTAACCACACTGAACTGACTGGTCACTTACCATGTCTAGATTTTTTTCTTCTTTACAAAGAGCCTGACAGTGTTGCAGTAGTGAATAATGTTGATTGATGTCTTCACTGTTACATTGTTCTTCTGATCAGACATGAAGACAAGAGCAGTCAGAAACTCCATTGAAACTCTTCCAAGATACTCTTTTGGAAAGACAGACTGAAGTGTGTAAAGTTTGTCTCTACAAATGAAATATATTTTTGCTAAATTAAATGCATCAAGGGGGTACGGTGGCTAGCACGTTTGCCTCACACCTCCAGGGTTGGGGGTTCGATTCCCACCTCTGCCATGTGTGTGTGGAGTTTGCATGTTCTCCCCGTGCTTCGGGGGTTTCCTCCCCCGGTCCAAAGACGTGCATTGTAGGTTGATTGGCATCTCTAAATTGTCCGTACTGTGTGATTGTGTGAGTGAATGAGAGTGTGTGTGTGCCCTGCGATGGGTTGGCACTCCGTCCAGGATGTATCCTGCCTTGATGCCCAATGACGCCTGAGATAGGCACAGGCTATTCTGACCCGAGAATAGATCGGATAAGTGGTAGACAATGAATGGATGAATGAATGAATAAATGCATCAAAATATTTGCAGCACCATGCATAGGCATGGAGTGCCAGATTTACTCATTTATAAGTAAATTAAGTAGAAAAAATAGAATCTGTCAAAAATGTATAATTATCCCACTTGCTGTTAATGATAACTGAAACACAAACATATGGTGTGATTGTATGGTCTGCACTAAATCAGCCAAAATTAAAATGCAAGAACATAGCTACAACTCAGATGTCTGATAGCTAGCATGCACCAGCAGTGGCTTCCCTGCAGAATTTCACTACTTGACTGTACTTTGTCATACATCACATTAATTATCAACAATTATTAGCAGCATTTTGCTGACAAAATAGGTAATAATATATACCAAAATAGGTAAAAAAAAAAGTGTAAATTCATAAACACTATGAGCAGTGAATAGTGTTAAAATTAGTGCCAATGTTAAAATATTGTATAAATAATAGAGCTGAGTTTCCCCTGTACTGCTTCTTTGTAACACAATATTGATGAATGCTATTTTGTGCTTTCCCTTTATCTATTTTAGGTGTTAGAAAAAATTAAAATAAGATAAAATTGTAGCTTGAATGCACTTGATTGCAATATGCCTCCTGGATTAAATGGTTTAAAATGAGATTTATTCTCCTCTTATACTATTTCCGACTATCAGCTTATTAACCATTTAGCTTAAAACCATATTTACTTTGTTGAATGTGTATATTTAGACTGTATGTATCACCAAAAAAGGAAAAAAAATAATGCGATGCATTTGTTCCTGCAGGTTCTGAAGGGTTAACAAGCATATGCAAAGTTATGGCACCCTAATGATAAAAGAAAAACATTTCTAAGAGAGCATCCTTGCCCTCAGTGCTGTATGTTATAAATGTATGAAGCCTTGTCAAATTAGGGTTAAGAGAAACCTCACAAGAGCTCCTAGATCCTCTAAACCAAATGATTTATGTCAGGGGTGAATCAGCTACCCATTCATCTGAAAGGAAGTCAATGTGTCCAAACCTGTCCGTAATTAACTAATTAGGACTTACACACAACATGTGCAGTGCAGGACAAACAGAGATAATGAAGTTGGACACTCAATCAGTGTCTGTCAAAGACTTCAAAACAAAAATCTTTCATATTGATGGAACGTGAGTATACTATATAAAGTTATGTCCTGTAGATAAAGCTGTAAACTAGATGCTAATTTATGTAGATACCTAAGACAAGTAACTAAATACTACTGGCTTTAATGTGCCTACTTCTTGAAGTAGTAAAAGCTATTCAGCTAATTTGCAATGGTAATAAGCCACTGCATTGTAAGTTTCACAACTGCGTGCTCGGCATGCTTTCCTCTCTTGGTTTTAATTATGTGCTCCATTAAAGTGCCACTTGAAAATGGTATTAGTTATGGATGTCTGTTAACATAACCTTACATGTATTTCACATTTATTAAGCTGATGCTATACAATGCTATACTTTAGTGGAGATTATAGATAGGTAAGAGAGGTACGGTTAGCTCAGCATTCTGAACTACAAATCTTCTTCATCAAGGAAGCATAGGGGGTGGAAAAAACAGACCATCTGTTAAATCAAGTCTGTGGATATGTGTGGTTGGTTTTCATGTACCATTCTGTCTGTGCTCAAGCTACACACTACATGTATGTGTAGTAATGCTAATGAATTTTAAATTTACGTTTCGGATACATGCATATCTCCTGTAATCTTTATATTGTGCCTATAAAAGTAAATCTGTATTCCCTTTGTCTTGCTACGTATTATGTGTCATTAGAAAAATCAAGGCATGCTTTGAATGGATGGATGTTTGTGGTAGAAGTGATGCTTTTTTATCACTAATATAGTATGATGTAATGTAATACAGGCCTGGCTGCATCCTGCATGTACATCATGCTGCTTCAGCTTCCTCAGTTTGGATGAATCCAAAAACCTGATCAGACCCCATGCTTCTTCGAGCAGCTAATGATTTTCTGTCATGAATCTGGACTGAGACACACTTGTCCGACTGTCCAATTCCAGCCTTAACAAACATTAGCAGCTGCTCATAAATTCCATCATCTCAGCTGTGTGTGGAGGGGTAAGGGGGGTGTTTTTGGTGAATTTCTTTATAGTTTCTTGTCATTAAAACATTTACTAAGACAAGAAAAATGGTCATAGACTATAAATGTTTAGGTTTAGTCATGCAAGCTTTTGCTATGACTAGTTTGGATGGTTGTAGTGCCTTGGTATCTGAACACTCCAGAATAAACAAGCTTCAATTATTCCATAATGCAGTCCTTACTAGAGACAGAAAATTGTATTATATTACCCTAATTTGCACTACATTAGCTTTCAGTATAATTTTGTATTGATTATATTATGCTGCTATTGATCCATAAAGCAGTGAATGGTGAATTCGCACAGAACCTGAACGAAATTTTGGTGTATTTTGGTGTCTGCTTCTATCAAAAGGTTTAGGTTATTTACTGGCACCTAGAATTATAACACACAAGGGAGTTTTTTCCTACTCAGGAACATGTTTCTTGTTTCATCAGGCATTTTTTTAAATAGCTTTCCTCTTAAGTAATGGTGCAGATCTGAGAGGCACAGAGAGTTGTCTTGATGTGGTACTGTGTGTTCAATTCAATTCAATTCAATTTTACTTGTATAGCGCATTTAACAATGGACATTGTCTCAAAGCAGCTTTACAGAACACAAGACAAAAAGTTCAAGATTAATATTAGACTTATATTTTAAATTATTTGTATTGATCCCTAACCCCTAATGAGCAAGCCTAGGGTTACTGAATGCTGCTTTCACATACACTCCATTTAAAAAAAAAAGGAAAAATGCATAATTTCCAACATTTCTACAACTTCAACAATTCAGTATCTCAAAGATATCTACTAAATATGTTCCACAGTGGAGGACTGTTGGCTTGTTGAAAAATCCCATAGCATAATCCTTAGCAATCTTTTATTTAATAGGAACAATAAATATTTAAAGGTGCATATCCAGTGTAATGTTGATCATGCTGGGGTTAAACTGGTTGCAAACAGTTGACATGAGGTTGTAATTAGACCAACTTCATAATTATCACATCAATCTGCAATGGAATGCTTTGGAAATTGGCTTCCATTGAGGTCTTGCTCACATATATGTGATTAACACAGTGAGACTTGACTCTGTGTGAAGGATTCAGTATGGCACTGCATGGCAGAATCTGATGCAACATACAGTAAGCGTCATTTCATTCTAGGTGAGTCGGGGCACGGAGCCGCAGATTTCAGCAGGTGTTAATTTACGGCTGCTCCGAGTGTATTCTCTTGATGGCTGCAGTCAAACCCAGCAGCTGGGTGATCTACAAAAGGCAAACATAACCTTCAGTCGTAAAGTCTGGCATCTGCGCCAGAACATGGACTGCATAGTTAAAAAGGAGGGCCGCACAGAGTGAGAGAAATAGCGTCATTTTGTATGAATATGGTTATGTGTGTTTTATCAGTGCTAAGATAAAGAGTCACATGTGAGCACCCAGATTATAATTCATGCAATAAGATAATTAAATTGTTTCATCACACTTTCAGCGTTAGAATTCAATAAATCAGCGCTTCTCAAACCTTTTTACATCCAAAGACGTCTTTAACTAAAAAACATATTCCACAAATCCCCCAGTACAGACTTATTTTATCACATAATTCAAATATTTAAGTACGATGCATTATATAACTGTGAAAAATAATTGTTTCTTTATTTTATTTATTTATTTATTTATTTATTTATTTATTTATTTATTTATTTATTTATTTATATAGCACTTTTTTTTTTTTTTTTTATTTGTAGGCGGAATTCATTTTGGTGCAGTGTCACACATAGTACAGGGCAGTGCATTAATAATACAGCTTAATAAAATAGAATACATCACAATAAACTGTAATACAATACAATAAAATACAATACACTACAGTGCAATGGAAACCAACACAGTAATACAATACAATACAATACAATGCAATACAACATTAAGACGGTACAAGTGTTTAACGTGATATATGGACACTGCTGATAAAGCAGACTGAGTTACTGAGGTTACTGAGGTTTAGATTAAGCCAATTCAGTTCACATGACCTGTCAAATAAGTTAATCAAAATATGTTAATGGCGTTAGTAATCTCTAAATATTAAATAACAAATTGAATAAATTTGACAGGATTGGGTTGTGATTTCCACTGCTGTAACTAATCAAAAAATTGCAGACCCACTGGATATACTTCGTGAGCCCCTGGAACATTAAGAACCATGGCCAAAAATAGAAAATTTGCTGAATAAGCTGTATAGTACAATGTCTTCTATGATCAGAACTTGACTGTAATTCAAGACCCTGTCTCAGTTTAATTGGCAATTTTACTAAAGGAACAATAGCTGGACTAGACAGTGAGGAGGACAATTAAAACTTCAAAGAGTGGAAACGTGACGAAAACATAAACATGCTTTTTTATCTGACAAGGCTGCCACATCTGTTTAAGAGGCAGGCCCAAAACAGCTTTGTTTAGGTGTGTCTAACCATTCCTAACAATGTCCGTCCTCATCTCCATAATCCCTCTTGTCCAAGAGAGTGAGAGTGACAGAGAGTGTGTGTGAGAGAAGGGAGGTACTGGGTTACACGCATGCCCAGGCTTAGTTAGCTGTGTCGGTCCTGACAGCTTTATTAAATGCAAAAATTCTCACTTGCTACACACTAGCCAGATTCGCAATTTGGACTCGTGCAGAACTGGAGGAGAGTGATAGCAGTTGACCTCGCAGTACCCAGAGAGGATGAAAGGCACTCGCCACCGATTCGAGCGCACACATTCACACAGAGCTGATTAGAGTCGCCCCGATGGGTTATTGCATTTTCAATTCCTCTCACAAAACCAAGCCCCCTACGGAGCGAGGCTAAGTTTAGTCCCGCAACTTTAAAACTGTCAAATAGTCTTATCGAAAATGTGTTTATCTCAAGGGCTGATCTTCTATATCCTTCATACAATTTTGTATATATCAAACTTTATAGACTTTTTAAAGATTATTAATAAAATGGCTTGAAATGGAAAAAAAAAATAACGCTCAGAAAATTATGTCTTCTGATATTTTGCCTGATATCTGTCTCCCTGAAGTGCTACTTTACACCAATTATGCTAATAAATTTTCATTTCTCTGAGATCCAAATCATTCAGTAGGCTATGAAATCTGTTTGAAAGAACACATCATTTTCCAGGAGACTTCAATTTCCACTGAAAGTCTGATTTCCTGATCCAGTCTTGCTCCAGTTGCTGTGCAATGACAAGTATTTTTTTTTTTTTAAAGAAAGGACGTGCATTTATTTCAGAACTGTCCTAATATCATCACTGTCCTTATTCTTAAACCATAACAAGAGACAGACTGAAACAAAAAATATGCATTTATTATGATGTGGCCTGCCTGTGTGTGTATATCAAAGATTTTCTAACAGCTTTCTGTCTTTAAATCTATCCATTTTATTATTTTCATTTTCATACAGACCTAAAAGTATCTTTGCTAATTACTCAGTATTGAGAGAGTTATTAAAAATGTATAGATTATATGTATTTATAGATTATAGTTGCATTTAATGTTATAGAACATCCATGAAAAAGTCTGTTCCTGTTATCACTTACATTATAACAGTTAATAACACTCATTTCCGCATCAGTCTCTCTTTTTTTCTCTGTGTTGAAGTTAATAAGAGAAAAAAACAGTTTGCCATGGTTACTACGAAAGCACAATGGTCTTTGTCCAAAAGTCTTTCAAGGCAGCAAACACACTGACATTTGCAAAGTGCTGACACTTGAGACTCCTTCCATAAATCTTCAATGATTGATCTCTTACAAAAAGTCACATCATTTTAATTCGTTCAATAGTAATACTTTTTAATGAGTTTATTATTAGATATAAATTGTGAATGACTGCATGTAAGTTTTTCCAGTTTTGAAAACATGATCTCCTCCCGTATTGATGCTCTAGGTATTTCCTTTCCTAAGTTTTTTGAGTTACTGGCCTTAAGAACTCCATACTAGACTTTGATACATGATGAATCCTAGAATGGAGTTTACCTTTAGGCCTCAAACCACATATTACCTCAGTGCATATCAGCTTAAAAAAGCAAGGGCATGTTTTGTTCAAGGGACTTGAGACCTCTCAAGTTTCTATTATTGCGGAAGTCATGACAAATGGTGCTTTAGTGTGTAACCTGGAATCTGTCCTATGCTGGGAGGAAAATATTACTTCAGTGTAATGCCTGTGTTGGGGGTTTGATTCCCACCTCCGCCATGTGTGTGTGGAGTTTGCATGTTCTCCCCGTGCCTCGGGGGTTTCCTCTGGGTACTCCGGTTTCCTCCCCCAGTCCAAAGACATGTGTGGTAGGTTGATTGGCATCTCTAAATTGTCCGTAGTGTGTGATTGCATGAGTGAATGAGAGTGTGTGTGTGCCCTGCGATGGGTTGGCACTCCGTCCAGGGTGTATCCTGCCTTGATGCCCAATGACGCCTGAGATAGGCACAGGCTCCCCGTGACCCGAGAATAGTTCGGATAAGCGGTAGACAATGAATGAATGAATGTAATGCCTGTATGTTGTCCTGTGAATGTCCTGCATGCTGCGTCTTCAAGTCAAGTGGTGGAACACGATGGTACCTAAAATCGGAAGAGACATTCTCTTTGTCATGCATGTGCATCCATCCATTTTGAGCCTGTAATTAGTTTACAAACATACAAGGGAAATTGTTTTTATTGCTTCATCGCATCAACACACGCTGGAGCCATCAGACTGTCTGAGTGCAGGCCAATACGGAGACGATTACTATCAACCTGCATCATCACTAACGGTAACTTGATCATAGTAAACTGATGCTCTTCCTCAATCCACACTGTATCAGGCATAGTAAGTGCTTCTATGTGTCATTATGATACACTCAGCTATTGCACTGTGTCAATGGTAAGTGTTGTTTCATCAACAAGAAAACTGTAATTGCATTAACGGCTGAACATAATGACAAGTTAAGCACAGGAGTGGGAAATCCCTTCACATGGTCAAGTTGTGTCATTTTCTATGTGGTTCTGGAAAATAAAAGCTTTCCTTTAAAGCAAGCCTCATTGTCATATCTTCACTGAAGTACTTCTCAGCACTGAAGTAATCACTGATTCACTCTTTCGTTTCCATTTTGTCAGCTAAATTCCTTGTTCTAGCTAATATTTATTCAATTTTATTTGTATAGCGCTTTTAACAATGGACACATAGATTATTCATTTTACATTCCAATTTTTCCCTAATGAGCAAGCCAGAGGTGACCGTGTCAAAGAAAGACTCCCTGAGACAATATTAGGAAAAAGTCATCATCATCTGTGTGACACTGGATGGTGTGATAATAAATCATTATATTTTTATAACTGTGTACTATATGGCCAAAAAAATCAACTGCCTAACCAGGAGATTCATGCTATCTATAAGACATCTTGTTGAAGTTATTAACTGTTTGCTGATGGAGACTTGAGTGCAAAAGTGATCGTGAGAATTGCAGTCCAAAGCCTTCTCCATTGTCTTTAAGTGGTACCATTTTCAGCAGTCTCATGTATCTCCATGGTTTTCTATGTGGAGTCATTGGCAGCAGAAGTGAGCAGCCCCAAAATGATGAGACTCCAAGCAGAAGTGCAGAAAGGAATTAGGAATGGAGCAGAATTGATCAGGATCGAGAGAGAGATAGAGAGAGAGAGAGAGAGATGGAGAGAGAGAGAAATTAACAGAATTAGATATCAGTTAGAAAATTAGTAAATTAGATACGCTTGAAATCACATAATGCCTAAGGTTAATGATTAATAAGTGATTATTAGATTGTAATAAAGTCTAAAAACTTTGTCTGCTGTCATCGGCAGAGTGTGAAGGCTTCTTCTCTGTTTAGGTGGTGATGCACTGGCACAAGAGCACCACAAACAGTTTCATAGCCAGTACCTGGTTGCAAACTAAATTAATTAGGCATATGTCCATTTCACTATAGCATAGAGCTATCTAATTGTGGTGAAATCACACTTAGCTAGCTTTTAACATCTTTAGGCAGACTGATTGCGTTTATGACTGAGTTTTTAGAACTGGCTCTATGTACAACATGATGTTTGCAGGCAGGCAGCCAAGGCAAGATTAGAAAGTAGTCTAAAAATGTATACATCGTTTTGGTTCAATAAATGTATATTTTTTAGAAAAACTGGTAACAAACATTGGTCAGTATTTCTTTACCGTTAATAGGTAAATAGATTTATTTACTAGGCTTGTACTTAGGAAAGCCAATTACATTATACAATGCTCAGGCATAAACATTATGACCACCTGCCTAATATTGTGCTGGTCCCCCTTTTGCTGCCAAAACAGCCCTGACCCCTCATGCACTGTGTATTCGGACACATTTCTATCAGAACCAGCATTAACATCTTCAGCAATTTGAGCAACAGTAGCTCGTCTGTTGGATCGGATCACACGGGCCAGCCTTCGCTCCCCACATGCATCAATGAGCCTTGGCTACCCATGACCCTGTCGCCGGTTCACCACTGTTCCTTTCTTGGACCACTTTTGATAGATACTGACCACTGCAGACTGGGAACACCCCACAAGAGCTGCAGTTTTGGAGATGCTCTGATCCAGTGGTCTAGCCATCACAATTTGGCCCTTCATCAAACTCAATCAAATCCTTACACTTGCCCATTTTTCCTGCTTGTAACACATCAACTTTGAGGACAAAATGTTGCCTTGCTGCCTAATATATCCCACCCACTAACAGGTGCCATGATGAGGAGATAATCAGTCTTATTCACGTCACCTGTCAGTGCTCATAATGTTATGCCTGATTGGTGTATACGACACATCTCAACTCCTTCGTGATGCGTTCCTGACTTCACCTTTAGGATCTTTGTACAGAGTCTCTTTATTTAACCTCATGCTTGTTCTTTGCTTAACTCAAAAAGAAAAGTCTAGCTTTTTTGATCCATTATTTTAATATTTACTCCCTGTTTATTGCATAATTGGTGTATTTGTATTATTGGTGTATTCCACTCCTGCAAAACAAATTACCTCCAAGAGGGACAATAAAAAGATCAGTTTTTTTTTTGTTTGTTTGTTTATTTTGTTTTGTTTTTGTTTGCTTTATTACTGTCCAAATTTAATGATCTGCATTCATTTTAATCATGATTATTATTCAGTCCTAGTTCACATATACATTTTGATATTATAAACAAATATTGTCTGCATCTGGAAACCAGTTCAGGATTAAAACGAGTTGGCTGACAGCATTAAAGCTGAAAAAGCTGTGTTTGTATTAAATGATGTGTCCAGTTCAGTGATATAACACATTGTGAGGTGAGATGTTAGTGCTTCTACAGTCCAGTGGTTATTACAATATCAGCAAATTCAGTAAAGAGCAGGAACAATGAGGTATATAGTGCAATATGAATGTACAGCTTATAGAATATTATGCATACAGAAGACCAACTGGACCGTGAAAGGTGTCCAAAATTACTAAGAATAAACCACAGTGAGGTTTTTGAATGAGCCACGGTGGGGAGATGTGCAAACTTGTGTTTATTCCCAACATGCAAACAAATTTATCTTTTGTGTTTTCCACCTGTGAAACATGCCTCTTCCCGAGCAGGAGCTGAGCTTGTTTCTGTTGCCACCTTCCTCTGGGCTCAGACCTCCTGGGAACACATGCGCTGCTGCTGTGTAAGCCATCCATGCTGTGTGTGTATGTGTGTGTGTGTGTGATGTTACTCTGTTCTGCATTGTGAATATGGAAGGTCACGCTGTCCTTTTGATCGTTCAGCCCACATGCACTTCTGTCAAGCTATTTATTTTAACTGCTGCTTGATGGGGAATTTTTTTTTTGTCCTTTTGTGGCTCTATGATGATGTTTGGCTAATAAATCAATTTGACACACACATCATATTTCTATATAAATGTTGACTTTTATACTTTTATTTGACATTAAGTTGATAATAAACGTGAACAAAATTCTCTATGTTTCAGTCTTGACTGATACTGTTTCAATATGCTGGCTTGAATCTGATTGGTCGTGCACGTCATATCTAACAGAGGAATGCTTCAATGAAAGAAACGAATAAATAAAGACCAGGCTTATTGAATTTGCTTAAAATGAAGCTTAAAACTTGCCTATTGCGATATGGCGTTTAGATTATATTGTGATATTTGAAGAGATTTACAGTTTACACAAAAGGGCTTTTCATACTTGAAATAATTAGTCCTGCATGATTGTAAATTCTGGGTAAACAGAATCCTGGGTTATCTTGTTTGACGTTTCACACTGCTCATACTTTATCCAGGGTTAACAATTAATCCTGGTTATTAATAATCTGATGTTTCATACTGAATATTCCTAAACCCTGGGTTAACCTTCTTATTTGCATATTTGCAGTCTTAACACCCATGATTAGATAAAAACAGCGTGTGACCATTTTAAATACCGGCTTGTCTCATGCTGTTGCTTCAGAGAAAATAAGAGTGGTGCTCACCATGCTTCTAAATTACAAGTCTTGAAATGTTTCTCTGCCCGGGGTTAAGCGCAGTGTGAAAAGGCTTAATATGTATCACAATATTTAGGCTTGCTGAGATTCACATATAATTAACACATCAGCAAAACCGAAGGGTCATATTTTAAAAAGGTTAATAGTTCAATAGCAAAAGGATGAAATATAAGAATTCCGCTGTGCTGTAACATATGTGTGGCGATAATAAAGGCTTCTATATGAAATCAAGGATCAAAAATATAGATTTTTCCTATGTATTGTGATAAAATGCATGACATTATCTATATCATATTAAACGCATATTTCTCTGAGCTCTTAATTGTGATAACACATTGAATGATTGTGTATATAGATGTAAAGATTCCCTATATATTACGTGTTTGGAAATACCCTTAATATGCTTAAAATACAAATCAAAGATAGGTTAATATATCAACTCAAATTGGCAAGAATGCTGTTGTACTAAATAGCAGCACAACTATGATCAAAACCATGCTGATATTCATGCAGTATGAGACACAACAGCTCTATAAACAAGAAATTAATATCGAGTGACACTGGATATTTCACACACAATATGGACAAATATTTTGTTTAGTTTCACTCCATCAACAAAAATAGCTCCCAAAAAAACAAGCCACAGCTGGATAAAGGGTTGTGTGTTGCCATGCCAACAGACAGACTGACTGACAGGCCATGGTAAATGTAGTAATGGTAACAAACTATTGCTAGATTTTTTTTTGTAGCAAAAACGGACAAGAGGAGTGATCCAAACATTGAAATGTACCAGTGCTGTTATACTAAATATCAGCACTGCTGCTTGTCCAATCAAATTAGTGGACTGGAACCAATTGCTGTATAATGCTAATTCTCATGATAGCTGCGATGCATTACTTAACATACACACGGGTGACAAATTAAAGGAAAATGGTGGTGGCTGTGGACTGTGATGGATTGGTGTGTCAGACGAGGTGCATCCCTGCCTCGCACCCAGTGTTTCCAGGGATCTCTGCGGATCTACTGACAGAAAGTGGTTACTAAAGACGAATGAATGAATGCTAGTGGCTGGAGGGGGCGGTTATTTATTCTGCTGGCACGGTTTGGCTCCACTTCTGTCCCTTTAGACAGAAACATCACTACAAATCAATACAAACTTCCTCTGACTGATTACTTTTATCCTCCAATGAACCCTTTCTACAGATGGGCGTGGTCACTTTGAGGATGACCCCGCCCCTATCCACAGGGCATGAGGGCTCACTGAATGGTGTGATGAGTGTTAAAATGATGTAAAGCATTTGTTATGGTCTGCGCAGCCACAATCAGATCTCAACCCTTTGGGATAGGACATCTATGGGAGGTTTTGGAATGATGTCTCACCTAGTGAGGGAACATTTTTAGCAAGAATAAGTATTAATCTCTCCAGTACAGTTACAGATATTTGTACAATCAACACTAAGGCACAAGTTCTGATGGCTTGTATTAGCCTCATTATGGTGCTTCGTTGATTTTTCCTTTAATTTGTCACCCATGTAGCATTTATTTATTATATCAATTTTGGATATATCTAGTGGGAAGCATCTCAATATTGTAAAAGAACAGGATTTTTATTTTCCTTCTGTCTTTTTTGTTACTTTCTTTACAACTATTTTTATTTTATTTTGGGGATGTTTTAGGTGTATTAGTATATGATAAAAACCAGTGATCTGAAGTAAAGTTGCTATGTTATGAGTAAAGCACTTTAAGGATTAGAAATGACCCCCAACAGCTCATGACACATTTATGACACTATTTGCTGCAAGCAAACCTTTTTTTGTCACATTTTAAATTGCACACGATGCACACCGCTGTAAATAAAATCTTGGTCTTGGTGGAGGTATTCCCTGTATAAATAAAGGAATATATGAGTAAAAGTGTAGTTCAGCAAGCAGAGCAGGACTGGGATAGAGAATTGGACGGTGCCTTGTGGACTAACCCAGTAGCAGAAACAATCACGCTCTCCATTAATTCCTAGCCACAGATTCAGCGGCGTGTCACACGGCTAGCGGTTGATCATACACAACACGGGCCACTGTAGTATGTCTCTGTCAAAACTGGGCGAGCAATTATTTCACCCCATTCCCCTCAGAGATCACAAGATGCTCATTCTGACAAGAATGTTTTCTTTCCCTCTTTCATAACCGCTATATTCGTAAACATTGTTATGGCGATTTGGTCATTGTGATTCAGACCACAGGCTTCGCTGCTGCATTTACATGCTACTTGCAAGAGCTTGGAAATAACGTTCATGGAATGTCAAGTGATTTTTTTTTTCTTTTTTAATTTTTTTTTAGAATCTCACCCTGTGTCTCACCCAGAGAGGACAATGTTTGCCCCTGCCTGGTGTTCTCTGGTTTGTGTTTTTAATTAAGAACCTTTCCAGGGTGCACATTTTCATGGGCTCACCCTGAACTGCACAAGCAGATGGTTTCTGACACTTGTTAAAGTCTGAAGGCATCATCCTCACTTTCTTTCTCTGTCTCTCTCTCTCTCTCTCTCTCTCTCTCTCTCTCTCTCTCTGTCTCTCTCTCTCACAAACACACACACACACACACACACACACACACACACACACACACACATGCTGATGAACTCTCCCAAGATTCGCTTTGCACAGCACAATGTGCGAGCTGTTACCTTCCAGAACACACTCTGCCCTTGAGCTAAAGGCTCAGCGAGGAAAAAAAAGAGCTGGCTGAACACTTATTTAGCGTTGGATATGTCTTCATTCCCCTCCAGAAAGATTCCTCCAGCATTTGAAACATTTAGGCCACTGTGACACCTCCAAACCAACAAGATCTGTCTCTCCATGTCAACCAGAAAGTTCCACACTAATTCAGTTGTCTGTCAGACTTCTCCACTCTCCAGTCGTCTATTAATGCCTGAATTTCTGCCCATTTCTAAGCTCTGGTACTAGCTTCACTAGCTCTATATGTGTCCTACTTTTCACAGCGCAGCATGAATAATGTGCGATGAGTCTCATGAAAGAATCATCGCCGCTGATGAATTATTGATCCATCAGAGAACTGTAAGCATAGGTTACAAAGTGTGTTTATACACACAAAGTTAATCGCACTTCTGTACTAACTAATGGCAATTCGAAAGCAGAATTCTGGGGTTTGTGCCATTTATATACATGTTGATATAGAAATATTATTTAATTGCACTAAATAATTGATGAATGTTAAAATATTACTTGATTAAGAGTGAGTGTCCCATGCAATCATGTACTCAAGTGAAGAAGATGCTTTCGGCTGCTCCCTGTTCAGGGTCGCCACAGCGGACCAACTGGTCCGCACAACAACTTGGCACAGGTTTTACGCCAGATGCCCTTCCTGCCGCAACCCTCCCATTTTTTCCGGGCTTGGGACCGGCACTGCATCCAGTGGCTGGGATCAAACCCGGGCCTTTCGCATGAGAGGCGAGAAACCTACCACTGAGCCACCAATGCCTCTCAATCATGTACTCAAGTGAAAGAAATAAAATGTACTCAAGTATAAAGAAGTAAAAAAGTTAAACGTTCTTAACAAATGAAAAAAGTATATATTTTTAACGGGTTAAATTTATTTTCTGTGAGAAAACGAACTTTTAGTATTTAACTAAACCTGTTTTAAAATCTCTGCAAGTCTGCTAATGAACAAATCAGAGGTAAAATATTATGTAAATAGCTGATTTGCTTGAATTCCCTAGTCTGTTATTTTAGTCGCTGGAATTGATGCTAGTCTAACTTGACTTTAGCAAAGAAAGCAGACCAATCTAGTCAGTTATTGTTAGCAACATTATTTAAAAGTATCTCTTCATCGTTTCTCCTACTGGGTCATGGGGAACCTGAAGCCTGTCCCAGGAGACTCAGGGCACAAGGCAGGGTCCACCCTGGACAGGATAACGGTCTATCACAGGGCACAATCACACACACACACACACACACACTCTCACACCCATTCACACACTACAGAAAATTTGGAGATGCCAATCAGTCCATAACACATGTCTTTGCACTGGGGGATGAAAATGGAGTTCCTGGTGGAAACCCCTGAGGCACAGGGAGAGCATGCAGACTCCACAAACACATAACAGAGGTGGGAATTGGACCCCTAACCCCCTCAGTAAATTTGCCTTTTTCAAATTAGATCGGGTTCATACTCTCTAGTTAGGCAAAGAAACCACCATTTTACACAAGACTCTAGCATATGGAAGTAGTCTGTTTTCTGGTGGCTGATTCAAATTCACATGGACACACACGGATAGCTATAGCACTAATTATATTGTGTGGCATGAGAAGATCACAGCAGATGACAAATTGGCATGATTTTTTCTATGTTGATGATTAGAGTTCATTGGATGCTACACATGATTTAATAGATTCTGGATGATAGGTTTTTGATTTGCAATAATATTTGCAACACATGAATAATCACTAAAATCTGAATACTTAATATAGAAATGTAGTAATATAGATATGTAAATATAGAATACATTCATTGTGTACCACTTATCTGATCTATACTGGGGTCATACTCAATTCACACTACGGACAATTTAGAGATGCCAATCAACCTACCACGCATGTCTTTGGACCGGGGGAGAAAACCCCTGAGGCATGGGGAGAACATGCGAACTCCACACACACACACACACACACACACACACACACACACACACACACACACACACACACACACACACACACACACGGCAGAGGCGGGAATCAAACCCCTAACCCTTGCGGTGTGAGGCAAACGTGCTAACCACTAAGCAAACGTGCTAACCACTAAGCCACCGTACCCCCCCTAATATAGAATACAATAAGTTAAATTAAAGGTAGTAGTGCAGATATGAGACACAGTTGTGGATTTAACCATATTCAGATCAGTATTTACATTATAATACAGTACACATGTGCAAACTGACAGTAGATAATAAATATGAAGAACCTTGTGAGTCTACAAAAAGTGCTAATAGTTGTAATATATGTTGTTTCATCACATACTAACATGTACTTAAGGTGGTCATAATTCACACATGAATTTGTAGTTAAGGTTAGCTTTTCGTGATTATTACATACCTCAACTCATGGTAGATCATGTTGAAGTAGCAGGTTTAGTGTGCAGGATTTATTCATGTAAGTGTTACGGACTGATGTGTAGCATACGATCATTGGCTGGATGATGAGTGGTTCTAGAAATGAGTAGTTTTATTTTTATTCTAAAGGTTTAGATTGTTTTCAATTTTCAATTATATTCAAGTAAAGTATAAATACACCAGTGTTACTTGCATCGAACATAAGTGCTGTTTTCAATACTGTTACTGTAAGTGTACATATGTTTACAAATCCCTCTCACTGTTTACAACCCTTATTTGCACAATGCTAAAAACAATCTGTTTTGTTTTATTTAGCACCATGGTTCTGGAGAAACGTTGTTTTATTTACTGCATCAGATATATACGGTTGAAATGACAGTAAAAGCTTGACTTGACTTGACTTGAAGTACAGCTATTATAGTAATTACATGTGTCTTAACTCGTAAGAGTTAAAAAAAAAAATCCTGTGTTTGCAATTTTGCCAATTCAAGTAACTTTATGCAAAAAAAAAGCAAATAAAACCTCACAAACTTTGAAAAAAAAAAAGTCAAACTTAAGCATTTTTGGCCGAAAGAATCAATATACCAAAAAAACGCTTTCTCAAGTAATTCCGCACAAACGGAAAAGTTCTTAGAGAGCAACCACAAGATTATAATTGTAACTGATTCATGATTTAGAGCTCATAAAGAATTTATACCCCTTTCGGCTGCCAATCCCCCGGCCCCTTACCCCCTCCCCCTACATTTCATTTGTTTATCATAATAATCATGATTACTCTGGTATAGTTATATACAATTTTTACAATTGAATTATAATTCAATGATCAAATGATTTTCTTTACACTCTTCACAAATTGCAGTTCATGCTTATGAGCTGGGAAACCGTATTTTTTATGAACAAAGATACGTTTAAAAATAAAGTTGATTGGAAAAACATATTCCGAGACCAAAAATAACCAACATTAGTATTTTGTTACAAAGCTGCTGTATGCAATTACAGCGTTAAGACATCTACAGTAAAAAAAGTAATTAGCTTTTTGCAGCATTGTGGTTTTGGCTCATCCCTCTTGGCAAATCATCTTCAATTCCCCAAGGTTACGAGGGTCCTTCTGATGGACTTGCGATTTTAAAAGCCTCCCTAAATTTTCAGTGGTACTCACGAGATTGGCTACACCATGCGAGGCCTTCTCAAGTTAATTTGGCTGTATGTTTGAGGTCATTGTCTTCTTGAAACATTCGTCAGTTTCTTGAACGGTGATATTAAATTCTGCTCTCTCCTCAATGTTCTGGTACGTTGAACCATTCACGATTCTTTCAAGAGCGTGTAATGCCCCTGGTCCATTTGCAGAGAAGAAGCTCTGATCATCATGTTGTGATGCTTTTAAATCGATATTTTATTGTTTGTGTGGTGTTTTTTGGGGATCTCTTCTTCCTGCAAGCTTGAAGAGGTGAATTATTGCCAAAGAGTCTTGTTTTTTAGTATAGAGTATATTGTTTCCTGATTAAGAGTTCTGATTTATTAGAATGCTTTTAAATGTGCATCTCTGTGCTTCTGGAGTTTAGGAACAGAGTTTCTTATTGCTTATTGCTTTCAGGTCTTATTGCTGCTTTCAGGTCGTCCTGCAACTCTTTTCAAGTGACTGGTGGCTTCAATCTCTTACCTTCCTTATCATTAGTCTGAGAGAGTTTTGTTAAATCCCACCAGGATTTTGTGATTTTGTGATCAAGTATTAATCTTTGGGCCAAGACATGCTGTGTGACATCATCAAAAAAGCATTCAACCAAAGACTTCTTTAATTCATGTGCATCGAACATGACTACAGCTATAATCGAAAGTAATTACAAATGTGTCTTCACTTGTAAGAGTTTAAAAAATCCTGTGCTTGCAGTTTCATCAATTCAAGCTATTTGTGCAAAAAAGTAGAAAAAAAATCTCAGATTTTGGAAAAAAAACTTTTTTTTTTTTTTTGGCTGCAACAATCACATAAATACTCAGTGTGAAATCCTGGAGGACTGATCAGGGATAAATAGTTGTGGTTGCATTAACTTTTATCAAACTAATTGTACAGAAGTATATTTAAGGTCCATTGCTTTGTAGCTTTTTCTACTTTTAGCTTAATAATGTTGTCCCTGAGCAAGCTCCTAGCAAGCTCCTTTGCCTTCACCATGATGGCGGCACGTTGCATGAAATCAACGCAAATATCTTTTATATGGACACCATGTGCAATTTACACAAGTAGATACAGCATTTATATCTAGTATTTGATTAATTTGTGTGTAACCTTTACATTTACATCCATAAAAGTGAATGAATCCTGCCGTTTTTCTTTAAATGCCCATGCTTTGTGTGTGCACCTAATAAATTCACAGGTTACAATTGTGCTAGCTCTCTTCTATTCTATGCTAATATACAAAGTACCCATAACCTTCTGCCTTCCACTAGGATTTAGCTGCAGGACACCAAACTCTTTCCCTTCCATGCTAGTTAAACATGTATAAATAAAGAGAATAAACCAGCCATGATGTTAACAGTTTGCAGTTGTTGACAGTTAATTCAGCATAATACATAGGCCTACATTCTCAGGCTTCACACTCTGGAGATAATTATAGATCTAAAGCATGGAAAATCTGTGGGATTGTCAAAAGGATAATGAGGGGGAAATAAGTGCTGAGCTGGTCACCGAGTAGATTTTTATCTTTGCAAGAGGCATCTTAATAAAGTTAACGTCTCCACATGCAAATGTTATGCAAATAACTACAGCACATTGAGCAGGCTGAAGTGGAGCAGTTGGAGATAACATTGTTTTTTTTTTTGGCAAAAAATTTTATTCATTAAAAAAAAGAGGGTTTCGGGAAGCATTGACAGCGGCCATTTATATCTTTGCAATCTTGCAGACTTTTGTTGTTTTTCCTCTTTCCGCTTTTTGTCTTTGCTCAAGTCGCTTGAGCTTCTGCAGGATGTTATGACTAAATCTGTTCCAACGCCTGGCGACAAATTATATGATTTAGTCTCGCTAGTGCACCAGAGTCCGAATCAGCATAAACAAAATTTTCTGGGTACTAAAAGAGGAAATGTTTACAAGTATAAATCCAAAACATGTCAAAAATAGACTAATTTATTTAATACCTCTTATTATATAATTAAAAATCATTTATTAGAATTTGGATCATTCATTTATTTTCACGTGATTTAATTTATCATGTGACTTTGCATGAGTCCAGTATTTTCAACTGAATTTTTGTACACAATTCCTTTATTTACGCAAGCTTTTTTCTCCACATGATTTCATTTCAAGTGTCATTTAACACATGATTTCTTTTTTTTTTTTTTTTTTACATGTGATTCTTATACTCAAGTTCATTTATTTACATATGTGATTTCCCTCTACATGATTAATTTATTCTGACCTGTGATTTTTTTTTAAAAATTAATTTATTTTTACTTGATTGATTTTTTTTTACACGATTATTTTTTTTAACAGATAACTTATTTTAGATTTTCCTTTTTCATAAATTCCTATATTATAGTTCTTTTATTTTGCTTTATTTTCCCCACATGATTCTTCTGATTTTTACATATTATTCAAGTAACAAGTTTGCTTGAGTTTACAAGTGCAAGTTTAGGGCATAACATGTTGAAATGCCTTCTCGTGTGGTTATACTGTATATTACTCACATAATCACGAGTAAAATTTTATGACCAAATTTATTTTCAGTCTGTAGACTTTCGTATTCAAGCTTTAAACGCTCTCAATACATTGGCAGAAAGTGGTCCATCATTCAAAAATAAATTCCTAAAATAATGAATATTATCTTAAAATATTTTATTCTATGCAGTGTTCTCCAGATGACATTCAGGAGACATGTCAGAATGCAAAACTCCCACTAACATGACAAGATCCAAATCAATTCTATTATTATTAGTGGACACTCTTTTTTGCTCATTTTGTGCTGCCAAAAAGTGTTTCTTGAACCCCTGATCCTTTCTTTAAGTCTGTCTGGCCTGCACCTGTCAGAATTAACCTAATCCAGACTTCATTAAATGATAAAGAATTTACTTCATAAAGTCCTTACTGTTCCTCTTTATGCTGATGAAGTGCACTTTGAGCTGAGTGACTTACCAGGAAATGATGAGCAAATAGTCAAAGACGATTTTAATAAGTATTTATTAAAGTCTTTGTTAACAATGAGGTCTGGTAAGTATATATTAAAGCCTTCTTCCTGAGGAAATCATTTCGATTGCTCTGCGATACATTTGTACACATAGAAATTTAGTTCATATTAATAATTCCTCCTCATTTTCTTAATGAGGCACAGTTCCACTTTCCTCTTGGTTCCTGACTAAGTAGTTGCCCATTTTCAGACTTCTCCTTCTCTTTACTAAAAATCCAGTGTTGTCCATCATTCAGCCCTCAGATTATTCACCAGTGATAATTATTCTACATTTTTTTAATAAATGTGAATGAAATAGAATTACAGAAAGAGAGTAGGGAGATTCTGCATCATCATGAATTATGAATGTGTTTTCCTAGATTGAAATAAATAATTAATGAATCAATTAAATAAATCTGCAAGATGTAATAACAGCACTGATTTCTAGGGCTTTTTAAATTATATTGACTTGTAATCATAACTTACAGCTGCTAGCAAGGTACTGGGATACATTTGAAAAGGCTTCAGTTAACATTGTGACTGTATGCAATCCTGTGAGGCTGCTGATGGCTGTTAAAATCTATAATGAACGCAGAAACTACACTGATTTGGTTCCTTAGGAGCTCTTGCACAATTCCACTTGACTATAAACTGTAGAAGAAAGGACATTATTTACATTTACATTATTTACTGTCCAGTGTCACCCAAATGAGGATGAGGTTGCCTTCAGAGTCTGGTTCCTCTCGAGGTTTCTTCCTCATATCATCTCAGGGAGTTTTTCCTCACCACCGTCACCTCAGTCTTGCTCAGTAGGGATAAATAGGAACTTTAAGCTTTATAATTTTATAATATTATATGTTTCTATACCTCTGTAAAGCTGCTTTCAGACAATGTCCATTGTTAAAAAACACTATACAAATAAATTGAATTGAATTGTTAAAGGAAAAGCTGCCCCAGAAACACAATAAATAAGCTTATACTAAAAGATTTTGGAGCGAGTTTTTTTTTTCTAATTTGTTGTAGAAGAGGAATTTCAATTTAATTCAATTTCATTGATTTGTATAGCGCTTTTAACAATGGACATTGTCTCAAAGCAGCTTTAAATATTATAAAGCATAAAATTAAGTTGCTATTTGTCCCTAATATTTATCCTTAATGAGCAAGCCTGAGGTGACAGTGGCAAGGAAAAACTCCCTGAGATGATAAGAGGAAGAAACCTTGAGAGGGACCAGACTCAGAAAGGAACCTCATCCTCATTTGGGTGACACTGGGCAGTAAATAATGTACATGTAGATAATGTCGTTTCTACAACAGCAATCAAGAGCTCTTGAGGAACTAATAGGTCAGTGTAGTTTCTGAGTTTATTATTCATTAAGAAGCCTATATTATCACCACATACACATTACAGCACAGTAGAATTCTTTTATTCACATTTCAGAGCACAGGGGCAGCTATGATACAGCACCCTGGAGCAGAGAGGGTTAAGAGCCTTGCTCAAGGGTCTAACAGTGGCAGCTTGGCAGAGATGGGCTTGAACTTTGACCTTCTGATCAACAACCCTTAACCACTCGAGCCACCACTGCCCCTTGAAGATGCTGTATTGGTGTTGTGAGAAATTCTGATGTCTGACTTCACAGGAGTTCAGTTGCAGTGTTCATTAGTGCAGTTACAGTGGCATTTAATAGGAGTGAAAGTTTTCAAAAATAACTGATAAGAGTCAGGTTTTTCTCACTGGCCATTAGCATATTCATAGAAAAACTAATGTTGAAGCAGTGACAGCAGACACTGGACACAAAATACAATTAATGCAATGCTGCTACGACAAAGTTGTGCTGTGTTGCTGTAGGTATTCAGCTGATAGCATGTGTACAAATAAGGAAAACTGGATAGATAAAACAACTGAAGCAGTGCTGCATCACTCTCTCTAGGAAGAGATTAAGCAAGGGCAAGAAGGCACAGTGGTGCATTGGGTAGCATTGCTGCATTATAGCTCCAGGATCTCCAGTTCTCTATCCTAAGCTTAATTTACTGTCTGTGTGGAGTTTTGTGTTTTCATGCAGATAAACATGTGTGCATGGCAACCAGCAATGGACTGGTCTAATCTGGGCTGAATTCTCTCATCAGTGTAATAGGCTCTGGATCTACCACTACTTAGACCAGGGGTCTTATTTATCAAAACGTGCTTAGAACAAGTCCTAAATCTGTGCATAAGATTCACCAGTATGTACACAGATATTGGCATTTATCACATGCATACACACCGCTGTACACAATAGACATTGATAAATCCCAAACATTCTTCTAAATTGCTCTGCTTGTGTACAACCAGTCTAATTTACATAATGAAACACCCCTAAATTGCCATATATGGTAGACAAATTCCCTTTAAATAGCCCAATAGTACGCTCGACATAAAGGATGCCAGAAAGGTTTAAGAAGATGAACGACACCTACAGTACGAGTCCTATTGCACTGTAGAGTAAAGCAAAAAACTGCTTATTTGGTATTTTTTATAAGTGGTTTATCTCATAAATATTTTTTTTGCACATTTTATGGCTACATGTGTACATTCTAATTACATTTGCAAAAAAAAACTGCAATGGTTTGAAAATTTTTCATTGGTGATGGATTTTTTTGCTGCAATATTTTGAAACATATCTATGATCATGAATCTGAATGCATGTGAGACGTGTCTTTATTCGACTCATAGACGGTTTGAAAATGTGATTTGTCTTTCATTTCTTATTAAAATGTATCTGTGGCTTCAAACTTTAGAAAAGAGATTAATTAAAACCGCATTATCTTAATAAATCTGTAGACATGCCTTTATGGAATTTTACTGTACTTTAATTCATGTCAGCATTTGTGTCCACCATAGTCACTAATTACTCTCACTTATCCTGATGTAATTGACAAGATTCATGATGAGAGCTTCTCATAATCCATTTATCCACATTTGCACTTTTTTCTTAGCATCAGGAGTTCCTTCAAACGCATGGTCAGGAGGGTGTGTAATTATATGCACATCCTTTTACACTAGAAGAAACTGATCAATAATATTCTTTGTATAGATGTGTAATGCGTACGAACTGTATGCATCAAACTAGACCAAAATGTCGTTTAAAAAAAGGTTAACTAGATAACTAAACAAGTTAATTTTTCAAAATGCCTGCCATTCAAGAGCACACGCTAATAGTAGATTGCTAATGCTATTAAATGCTTATAATGTTAATAGCAAAGATTAATATGCAAGTTATTTAGCATGGATTTTTTCTCTTTAGTAAGGTCAAAAATGTTGAAACAGACATAATCACTCAAATACTCAAATCTTTCTCAAAGATAAACAGCCAGTGATGTTTACCTCTGAACATTTACCTTTATATTAATCCTAGCTTTGCATCATGGCAAAAATAATGATGATGTAATGTTGCATTGCTTTGGATTACTTTTTATAGAATTTATTCCCATAATTAAAAAAAAAAGTAATATTCTTTGCATATACAGCATATTTTTTTCATTAAAGAATTCAGTTTTGAATTAATGTTAATGGCAAAGCTAACAATGAACACTTATTTCACTCTAAATGTAATTAAAATTACACTCCAATTAAAGAAATAAATAGATCAAAGTTTCTTTTAATCATATTTCCATATTATCAGGGTTGGAAAATTCATACAATGTCTCATTATTGGTGATCATTGAAAATAAAATGCTTGAAAAACACACTTCTGAATTTAACAGCTGTGTTGGATGTTTTTCAGATTTCTGGCTGAAATTCTCTTCATTCATTTCAACATCAAATATCTTTGAAACTTTGAAATGTCAGTAAAAGCTGGTTTCCTAATTTTCTTCCCACATCATTGTGTGTGTGTGTGTGTGTGTGTGTGTGTGTGTGTGTGTGTGGTCTGTGTGTGGCACCGTCTGGTGCTCTGCATGCCCAGTGTGTGTGGTGTCCGGGTCAGTGAGGCTATAAGTTTGGCCACACCAGTCTGAATAGAGGACAGACTGCCTGCTCTCTCTCTCTCTCATTCTCTATCGGGTCCATCCTCACCATCTGCCCAAAGCACTTGACTGACAGCGCTAGCCAGGGAGATCCAATTGTGCCAGCAACTGAAGGCCGAGGGGAGGGGAGACACTTGACAGCGAGCAAACTGAACGTGACGATCAAGCAAATAAGCCTCCGGCTCCTAAATGCCACCTATTATACACACTGCAGTGCTAGGGCAGAAATCAGGCACTAAGTGTAGAAGCTAAGCCAAAATGAGTCCTGAGCTCCTCCCATGGACACTAAAACACAATTACACAGGAAAGGTGCTTGAATGGGACACAGGAAGGACATTTATTAGGTGAAAATAGGGGACGGTTGCTTATTTCCCTAAAGAAAATAACTGTCAAAGTGGACATGAGTACAGAAGGACATTTAAATATATTCAGAAATACAGACATCTTTCCAGTATTCATTCGAGAGTTCAGCACGAGATGGGTAGAACAGCCAGAAGCCTTATTTAAATAAATGTAATGAGGGAAATGTACAGTATTTAGTAAAAACTGCTTAAGTAGCACTTTAATTGTTAGACAGAATTATATTTCCCTGATGAAGATGACAGAGATGAAATAAAAACTACTGAAAGTAAATAATTAAGGATTTAAATGACCTAAACTCAGGGCTCAAAATGTCAGCTAAATTAAATGAGAAGTGTTTTTAAAAACGTGGTTGAAAAGGTGTTGAGCCACTATATTAACTGCTTCGATACGTATCGCCAACATTTCTACAAATCTCTGGAGCTGTACTGCATCGATGAACACCATAAGACATTGTTTTAATTGTTTCTTTTGATGATGGTGGTGCAAAGCAAGTGTTTAACTAGGTTGAGCTCTGGAGAGTGTGAAAGCCAGAATTTATGATTATTTTCCTCCTGATGATTTGCACTGCATGAGATCCTGCACGTGATCCTACTAGTTATATTAAGCAGCAATCTAAATGTTATACACACACACACACACACACACACACACACACACACACACACACACACACACACACACTCCAGCCCACAGCTTGCTTGAGGCCCAGTCTGGCTGTCAGCCTGGATTATGCCTCACAGTTACAATTACAACTCCCACCTATAACATTTTAATCAGCATTCAGGTAAATATGTTGGAGTATGTGATCACAAAAAAAAAAATTTGTATGTGATGATCTTTATTTTATCTTTAACATCTGTAACCGAATGTTTGACAAATACCCGTTAACAACACAGTGCCTTATGATTCTGACCTGCTCATGTAACGCAGCTGGAGTGAAACCACTATATAAATAGAGCTCTTTCTTCAAGGGGGGGGTCTTTTTATACCTTCATCTGACAACCATCTTTAAAATTTCATACCCTTTTTAGCAATAAGCTCATAGTGAATATTTTATGGTGTTGTACTTATACGGAATATTGACTGCAAAACTGAGACACACAATAGAGAGCAGATAGTGTTCACTCTTTCACAGACCTGTTATATAAAAGCACAGTAGATATTTGCTATAAATATAAATATCCGAGCTGTAGAACACAAAAAGTATTCCCTATTATCCAACGAGGGCGATGGTGTTTGGGAACACTTTCTGGTGTTGGAGACATGGAATGCATACATTTTATATAATAATGAATGCTAATTTGTAGTTTTGTCATCTGGATGTTCAATTCCTGTCAGAATCAATAGCGAGCATGTTCTATATAAACATATTTTACTATTACATTTGACTGATCGTTATTCATTAGTCAAAAGCTTTTATTCGACATGACTTCCAGTTGATGCAGAATATAATCCAAGCATAGAGATTTGTTCTGCTACAGAGAGCAATAATGCGTTCTTACTTATCGTCTAAACTAGAAAGCGCAGAACATTTCACCATCATCCATCTTTAAACACAATCGTGTTCATAGGACCATATTCAGAGTTGTGTGTTCAGTGTTGTGAGGACATAAGAATCAAATGACAAAGCATTCGATCTTCATGGCATCGAGGTTTTAGGGGTAGCTACAGACATAAGGGCTACTCTGACATTTTGTGCAGAATTTGCATACTTTGATTCAGTTACACACATCTTATTAAGTGCATCAAATGAACATGTACGGCATTCTCAAAATAGAAAATTAAAATTGTGATAAATCCTTGCACATGTTATGATTTCAGGGCTTGTATCTAAAAATTACCCAAAACATATTGGAGCTATATTATTATACTCATGAATAATAAGGGTGGAAGCAACATTCATGAAGTATAATATATTGACAATATTTTAGATTCATTTTAAATGCTTATTTTACGCTTGTCCTTCATAAATCATTTTAATCTTCTTTTTTTTTGCTACATATGTTCTTTTGTAGGCACGGTGGCTTAGTGGTTAGCACGTTTGCCTCACACCTCCAGGGTTGGGGGTTCGATTCCCACCTCCGCTGTCTGTGTGGAGTTTGCATGTTCTCCCCGTGCCTCAGGGGTTTCCTCGGGGTACTCTGGTTTCCTCCCCCGGTCCAAAGACATGCATTGTAGGTTGATTAGCATCTCTAAATTGTCTGTTGTGTGTGGTGTGCCCTGCGATGGGTTGGCACTCCGTCCAGGGTGTATCCTGCCTTGATGCCCAATGACGCCTGAGATAGGCACAGGCTCCCCGTGACCCGAGAGTAGATCGGATAAGCGGTAGACAATGAATGAATGTTCTTTTGTGTTTTTTTTCATATTACATCATACATCATATTACTTTTGAAAGAAATTTTCAGCATTTTCAGAATTTATTTATTTATAAAAAGAGAAGCGCTTGTATTTAGAGGTATTTAAAAAAAAATGGATAATGTTAATCTTCTGAATGGTGATCTGACTTTAGTGGCTGCTTGAGGCTATTTTGAATACACATAACTAAATAGCTGCTAATTATAATTATTATAATTATATTTAGCAGCAAAGAGCTATTATAAATAGCTCATAGCTGCTAAATATAATCTGTAGTTATATGCTATGTGTAGTTAACAAGATCCCGGATGACTAAATCCTAGAATTTATTCATATGCAATATCATTGATCTCAGTTTTATGATGTTTTTGAGGACCTGGATCCTGATCTCATTAGAATGTCTTACAAATTTGCATAAACAAGGGACATTTGGTTGAATTTTGTTTGATTTCACACAAATGAAATCGTAAAAAAAGGCACAAGTGCCAACCCTGACCGTAACCCTGACCTCAACATTTGTTAATACAGCTCAAGTCATGCAAATTCTTACTAATTTGCAAGTGTGAGACCAGGTTGGTTTTCTAGCTGTGCTGTTCAGTTGATCGGTGACCCAGCATTTGCTCACCAAGTTCTGTTATTAAAAATAATGGCTAAACAATTCATTCCTTTTATTTCTAGCTCTTTTTGAAAATGAGACAAGGTAGTGAGGTTGTGTAAATGGATAATTCAATGAAGTAATAAAATATCATTTAATGAATGATATTTTGTTGAGATTATCTTTACTTCCTAATTGTTTGAGGTCTATGAGAAGATTTAACAACTAATGTGTTACAATAAAGATAACAAAGTTTAATAACACAAAGTAAGTAATTATATCTACACAAAACAAAACTAAGGGAATTCAACTCGGTTTAACTAATCTAAACTAGTGGAACTAGTGTCCATAACAGGGCAAAATT